>FTPT01000068.1:1200000-1580550 GCA_900156845.1 Coprinopsis strossmayeri | reverse complement strand
TGTTCTCGGTATAACGAGAGAGCGCGAATGTCATCGAGTGGATATGAAGATGCGGCATTTGTAAAAATGCGAGACTCGGTCAGTTTCTGTAAACAGATCCTGTTCGAGTATGTTCTAAGGAAACAGCCATCCGTGCGCCCTCGTCTTTATGCAAAATCTGCATGGTCCGTGCGCAGGTCTTCCCACGACCCCTCCCACCATGTCACTTTCATTACAACTAAGGAATTGGCAGCAAGCAATACAAGGGTCATACGATACGGTAACAATGCTGGATATGAGGATAAAAGAGTTCAAATGCATGTTGTCAATGTCCACGAAAAAATCAAAAAGAAAACTTAATCGTCCTCTGATGGTCGTTTACCCCGTATGCTAAATCGCGACGGGGTCACTATCGACATCGTTCTGCTAATGGCATGTTCACCAGATACAATGGACGCCGCCCTGCTACTCGAGGGATTCGTCGATGCATCGAATTCCAAGCGTACTCGGAGCAGTCCCCCCTGCTTAAGCTCAACCAAGACCTCCGCAGCAGACACACCCGAAGGCTGAATATGTCTCCAGATCTACAAAAACAACTTTAATCAACTGGGTCACAGCACGAAAGCGCAAAAGATTTACATCGATTTCTCCCTCTGCTAGCTCTTTGTCCTTTCCGAGGGTCTTATGATCATACACCGTCGCAAAGAGCTTGGGGGTTAGACGAGAAGCAGAGAACTTGAATGCCTCGTTCCTAACCAATCGAGTTAATCAATCGTCGTCTCTTATAAGCATTCCAACTCACCATTCAGGGCTCGACGTCTTATGGGCATGCTTCGTCTTGTGCTCCTTATCCCCAACTCGCACCACGACATAAGGCTTCACATCCGAGTTACTAAGGTCTCTTGCATCCATCACAGTAACCCGCAGCGTTCCTGGTTCATTGGATGGCGCAGAAACGTTCTCAGTGCTTGGGAATGCTGCAAGTCCGGGGTTCAAAGCTTCGGCGGTAGCTCCTACTGGTTGGGAAGCTTGTCCGGCAGGGACATCAGCGAGCACTGCAGCGATGTCGTCTCCACGATCTTTGTCCCGCTTGAAGACGCCAGTAACCCCGTGGAAGACTCCTTTACCCGCAGTCACAGGCAGCCCACCGATCTGTGTCATGGCCCGCCCAGCAGAGGTGAACGTTGATGTGTTCTTTCTCTGCTTCGCAATGATCATGGGCTGGAAGACGAGACGAATCCGGACATATCCCTTTTCTCCGTGTTTGTCTGATACCAGAGGAATGGTCTGTTCAGATGCTTGGAAGGGTTCAATGTCAATCAGGTCGATAGATCCCTGTCCCAAACTCTTCGCCTGTTCGATTTGATTCCAGTCGAATACTTCCAGGTTGAAATCAGCAGCCACACGCGACGGCTGCAAGAATTATAAACCAAAGCTCGGGCACGATAGAAACGCAGAGTACGCACCACCGAGGTCTCAAAATTCTCATTCCATTCGGGTGTCAAGGTCTTCTTCTTCGTTTGAGATTTGAAGACCTTGTTACCGTTCAGTGAGAATACAACAAATGGATCGGATTTTCCTGGACAAGGTAAAGTCAGTGACCTAAATTCAAACAAGGGAAGACATACCTCCTCGGTCAACGCCGCGAATCCCATGGCCGTCGATGAGTTCAACACGAAGAATACCTTGATCTGGGTTCAACTGTCAGCTCGGCTGTTTTGCTTAATTCAAAGATGAACATACTGTTCACGCTCTCTCGGGGTTCCAACGTAATTGGGACAGGGATATATCGGGCTTCAATTTTAATGGTCGACTCCTCTTCGCCATCCTTGTCTAAAAGGGTGTACTGTTGCGGCGATCGCTACCATAATGCTAATCAACCACATGCACGCACTGCAAAGAGAAAAAACTTACCATAGTAGCGTGCAAGAACTCCTTAGCGTCGCCCTTCCACTCAGCAACGACATCATCCTTGTCACCTTCATCGGCCTCATTCACGCGCAACCACACCTGACCAAAATCAATTTCCTTCATAAAACCTTCACCAACGAAATCCCATTGTGCGTGGTGGCTGCGAGCTTTCTCTGTGCTGAAGCATGGCCAATATCCGTCGTCCAAGAGAACTTCCAAGCGACCCTTCTTCTGCAACTCTCCAGAAAGAACATGGAAAACGATGATACCGGATTCTAAGCAGATATTAGCGCGGGAGAACTAAAATATGCTTGAAGAAAACCACTCACGTTTACCGAGCAGCTCCTCCAATGGAATTTCAACGCCCTCTTCAGCTTGTGCTGTGGTATCCGCCGTAGTAGGGGTAGGTGGTGTCGACCCCTGAAGTATGCCTTCCTTGTCGATGACCGAAAAGTCTGCAGATTTCCCTGTCGCGGGTGTCCCGTTCGAGTCGCCATTTTTACTGGCAGTAGAGACATCGATAGCAGCAGGCTTCTTCTTTCTTGGCTTGATTGTCAACGGAACAGGAGCAGAGTGATCAAGAGGAGAAACAGGTGCTTTGTCCATGACATCGCCACCCTCGTCTGCATCGTCTTCGGCGGCTGGTATCGCTTTGGGTTGGTCGAAATTGATACCCTTCAACTTGATCGCAGGGATGAAGCTTGCTGTGTAGAATAGAGTTCCTTTGGTGGCTTTGCCCTTGTCCAGTCGGATAGGATCGGCAACTGTCCGGACACCGGTAGATTCGTAAGGATATTGGGGGTCATCCGATTGTTTAGCAAGATCCGACAAATGCAACTCGACAGAGCCCAACGACCGATCCTTGGTCAAATGCTGATAATCCATGCACTCCAGCATCAGAGATTCTCTCAGGGAATGGACAGGGATATAGATGATCTGATCCCAGACAGGATTCAAGTTGTTGTTGATGACTTCCGTTCGCCCCTTGGTGACATTTCTGACCTGGACACGCACATAAGGATCGCTTTTACCACCGAGCGCTGCTTCCACGTTCTTCACATCCACAGCTTTGTCGAGATGCAACCTGACAACACCAATGGGAGGCGTATACTGTCCGACACCCTGCAAACTGCCAGCCATGCTAACAGGCTTCCATTGAGCGCTAACTCGAATCTTGCCAGTCTTGCATCCGCTGAGTGGGAACCAGTCCCGTCCACCCTCAACTTTGGCCTCCAAAAGATCCTCCAATCGAATGGACATGTAGCCGACAACAGGGTCCTTGAGGAAATCGCGGTCATCGATGACTCTGATAGCGACAATTTCTGATTCTTTAGAAGTGCAGAGGAATTCGTATGGTGCCTCCCAGACAGGACTGTTGGTGTGTTTGAACCGAGGAGTTGCGAAAGATGCCTTGGTCTTGCCCGACAGGAAGACTTTGGCCGAAGGATTTAATTCGCCGGAAATAGACTTGGTATGATCGAGTTCCTTTGCTTGATGGATGACGAGACGGACGATACCGACGCCTGGACGTATAGGTAAGCATCATATTCAGCAAGGTCAATTGGAACGCACTTGAATCGGGCAATTCGTTCGATTCTTCGGGTTCCAAGACAGGATAATATGAGACATCGTAACGGAGCTCTCCACGATCCTTGCCATCCTTGAGTAGGTGCCCAACGATGCCTTCTTGGACCGAATCTTCTTCTAGAGCCGAAAGGTCAAACGACGTAGTCCCGAGCTTCTGATCGCTTCGATGCTCATTATAATCGTAAAGGTCCAGAACTAATCGCTCATGAAGGCTGTTAATTAATATATACTTAGTCTCGACCCATGTCGGATTGTACCTGCATCCCGAGCTCAGTAGAGATACCTCCGAATAACAGAATGACGTACGTATTGTATTTCCATTTTGTTCGGGCGAGCTCAGCACGTTCACTGATAGACAGAGAGACGTAAGGGTCAGGTGAGCCGCCACCAATCTTGACACCTTTGATACCCCGGGCCGAGTGAATCGTAACTTGCACAATACCAATTGCAGCGTCCAACGGCTTTCCAGAAAGCAACTGTTCAAGGTTCAAGGTGAAGACGTTCGGATCATACATCATAGGGCCAAGGATGGAGTGCATCGTATCCCGAATAAAGGACGAAAGGCCCGGGATCTGCGAAAAGATCAGCTCGTGACCAATACACCGTCTTCCGCTCTACGTACACTGGCAATATCCACTCCGAACGTTTCTCCTCCCAGAGGCTTGAGCACATAGTCAACTACAGGCTTTTCCAAGAAACAGACGTCGACGATTTGGATGTGGGGAAAGTTGGACACGAGTTTCATCCGAATTCGCATCAAGCCACTAAACGTGATGTCCTCAACCAGGACAGGTAGAGAAGCGGTCGCGAGACCTTTACCGAGCCGAATAGAAAGCACAATCTTGGGATTGACTTTAGCATCAGCTTGGCGCTTGGTCATGTCTCGCTCGTCAGTAGGCGTGAAAGAAAGAGCCCAGTCCATCATGACAATGTCCTCCTCGGTCTTTGGGAACGTCCTAACTTTGTCTATGCGAGGAGCTTTGGTGCCCAGAGTAAATTGGGAGAGGCGAAGGGAGTCCAAAAACGCGGGAGTGTTGACGGAAAGCACCTGATCAACAGAGGACACGATAGTCGCGGATAAGACGGGTTCATAAATAAGCCAGAATCGTTCGAGGAAGTGGTTGAGCCAGTCTGCGGTTTCATGTTCTGAGCCGAGGCGAGTTTTGACGAGCTCCCTTTGAATATCGTCGCGTGCGTTCCGGTAGAAACGTTGCATTGAAGTGCTGTAGTACGTGTTGCATATCGCCAGGAGTACAAAGAGCCATCCCCATCCAAAGCCAAATCGTGCAATGAAGTGGGCTGTGAACACGGCCTGATCATGGCAATGAGCAAGATCAAAGATTAACGTAAGACTAAAAATAGACATACGAATACTATAACGGCAGCATTATGATACCAGGCCCCATAGAATTGTTCGGATAAGAATTGGGTCAGAATGCTCTTGTCCTTTTCCTCGCCTTCAGAGAGTGGAGGCTTGTCGACACCAGCCGTTTGGCGCCACCCGACGATATACCAGTCTGGGATCGCGGGTGTAGGTGTAGCCAGGATTGCACCAGGCACGGCATCAGCACCCTCCGCAGCTTGGACCTCTTGAGCGACTTGGTCGGTACCGTCCGCCACGACCTTTTTCTCACTGTCGTCCGAGTCTTGGACTCGAATAGTAGGAATGATCCCACTGGGAGCACCGCCGTCTAAGCTCACGGCTGATGTGATAACACGTCAAAGGTTGTGTGATGGAGCTTACAGGGGCAACGTACCACGGTCTGCTGGGGCCTTGACTGGGGCACTGGAAAGCTGCTCGTTGAGCTTCTGAGGTGCGCCTGCCTTCTGGGCAGGAGAGTCGTCGGGGTTGAAGGTGTAGACTCTTGCACCGTGTTTCAGAGTGCTGTCGACGCCGGGAGCAAAGGCATTGTCGACGGTGGCCATGGCGGCGGCAAGAGAGAGAGAAAAGCAGAGACCGTGGGATGACGGTGGTGGTTAAAAGAGGATGTGGATACAGGGCTTGGCTTGAACGGTGTAATGAATCTCAAAGCAAACACTTCCAGGCCTGATGTCACTGGCTCTCACGTCACTGCCTCAGCCGGACAAGGCCGACCGCCGCGTCGGAATGCCGGCCTCCACTGGCCCCGCCTCCCGGCTGCTAGCGAGCCACGTCGACGAGCAGCGACGAGCTCAGCATTCGCCTGAGGCCGCTCGGCATTGGCAAAGAGCCACAGCGTTGGGCAATGAGACGAGATTCTGATTTGAGTGTGGCGGGTGTGGCTGTGCTGGGATGATGGCAGTTGTTGCTGCGAGCCTGGTTGTTCCTGCAAACGAATGTCATGACAAGACCAGGCTCTCTGAGAGACCTCTACATCGATCCGTCTTCGGCATGGACGTTTAACGCTCCTTCGCTGTCCAACACGACGACCGCACCACAATCACCGCCTGCTGCACCAGCCTACCAATGGTCATCCCGTCCCGCACACAACTCCATATTTGATCTTTCACCAGACCTGGATCTGTCAGAGCCAACCAGTGCCAATGCAACCAATCTTTTCAAGGCCCTCGTGGCGTCAGCCGTGCTCCAGTATACAAGCACGGCCACTGTTATGCCATGGGAGGTGGGCAAGATGCTTCTCCAAGTTCAATGGGTCCCGCGGGATGCTGGACAACCTGCCTCTCTTGAAACTGACGAGGATGTTGACGATGCAGTATGTACTCCCTCTGCTCGAACCATTGCTATCAATCAACTGGCTTCTATTAGCTCAGTGATTCCTCCTCTAATGAAAATGACTCTTATTTTGCCGATCCCAATGTCCCTCCCGGTCCACGTACTCTTCATGGAACCGATGACCAGAGTCATGCTCCTCGCAAGTCTGTCTTGGAAGAGGGATCCCGTCCCGAGTACATCATTCCAGTAGGCAGTGCCGACGGTGTCTGGGGAATGATGAAACGAATTGTGAGATTCAGGCCAGAAGGATGGTTGGCTCTTTGGAAAGGTGCTAGCAACATGTATTTTACCCGCCTCAGTTGCTAATACCGATAATCTAGGCCTTTTGACATCCTGCATAACGGAGATCCTATCCTCAACAATGCAGCCTTTGCTTGATAGTTTTCTCCAGTCACTGTTCTTTCCCTCAATGTCTCCTTTCCACCAGCCACCACTTATTTTACCGGTAGCTTCACACCTTATTACCGGCTTTATTCTCTCACCTCTCGACTTGATCCGTACGCGTCTGATCGTCCAGCCGTTTATGTCACAGCATCGACGATATACTGGTCCCTTGGATGCCCTCAGACAAATTCTACGAGATGAAGGCGGTCTCAAAGGGATTTATCTCCACCCTCAACTCCTTATTCCTACACTGCTCGACAGCGCACTTCGACCCATAGTCTCTCTTGCCTTCCCCGGCATGATTGCAAAACGGTTTACCAATGCGCACATTAGCGAAGACACACATCCTCGAGCATGGAGTATTGCAGAGCTAGCGGGAAGCTGTCTTGGTTTACTAATCACATTGCCCATCGAAACCATTCGAAGACGACTGCAAGTTCAAGTCCGAGGCACGGCTAAACCTCTGAAGGGATGCGTCGAGCTCCGTCCTGCACCATACAATGGCGTGGTCGACGCGTTCTGGCATATTCTGATAGAAGAACGTTCTGATCTTCCAATCCGTTACACACCCCGAAGACGACGTGCCAGCTCGGCAAGGTCTCGAGAGCAGAAAAACACGGAAGAGACGGTGGTCGAGGAAGAACCCCTCGACGGCGAGAGTTGGTCGCGCCACACCGGACTGGGTCAGCTGTACCGAGGCCTAGGGATGAGACTGGGAGCCAGTGCGATAGTATTTGTGCTTGCGCTTTGGAGTGGTGGAGCTGAGGTAGATAGCGGATGGACTGAAATCTAATGTTTAGTAGAAATATAATTGAATTAGTGATCGGTAAAGTCCGGCTGGGCGGTCAGATGAATGTTTTGGGGCAAGAAACTGCTTCCACCACATTCTTTACGATTTTCACGACCCGTCATGTTCCAAGGTCTGTCCACATCTTCTGCGTCTTACACGCTGCTCAACAACCTGCAGAAAAGCCGTACACCGTCGTCCCTTTGCTTTCCCGCGCCCTCCAGCGCATTCGCTCGACCCCTCCCAGAGTTATAGCCTCGCCTCCGACCCGTAAGTCTCGTAAACCAGAACCAGAACCACATCCTTAACGGCCATTCTAGAGCCTCGTAGAGCAGCTGTCGCCCTCATCATTCGCGTTGTGCCATCACCCCATGCACCCCTTCCTCCATTCCCCACGTCGCCTCCAACATTGACAGAGTTCTTCGAGTTGGACTGGGTAAAAGATCCAAACGCTCAGGCAGAAATCCTTTTCCTCCACCGCGAGAACCCCGCCAAAGATGTCGACGCCCCGTACAACCAGTCCCACGTTCGCTCAGGCAAAGAGGCCCATGTCGCCTTCCCGGGAGGCCGGATGGAACCCGACGACGAGGGGGGTCCGTATACCGGTATGTGTCTCGCTTGCTCGTCACCAGTCAACAGCTTACCCGCTGCAGCTATGCGTCAGACATGGGAAGAAATAGGTATTGATCTTGCCGAGAAAGACTACATCTGCATAGGACAACTGGACGATCGAGAAATCACCACTTCCTTGGGCAAACGCTTGCTGATGATCCTTTCCCCCTTTGTCTTTCTCCAAGTGACTCCCCAAGTACCTCCCCCAGACCCAGTTGCGACCACTCAGCTTCATTGGACACCTCTCACCTCCCTCGTTTCCCCCTATGATAAGCCCAAGTGGTCCACCGTCACTGTAGACGCCGCTTCTCGTCTTACACCTAAACACTCAGCCTTCCTGCGCATTGCTGTGCGTCTCTTAGTCGGTAACATGGAGTTCCCCGCTATACTACTCGAACCAACCCACGCTCCTGTCTCCGAGAAAGGCAAAAACACCACTTTCAACATGCATCGACCGCGGAAACTGAAACTTTGGGGACTCTCTTTGGGCATGACTTTGGACTTGATGTCCTACATGATTCTCCCGCCTCCCGCTGCAAATGGAACGAAGACCCCGGTTCGAGGAGGTAGTTCGACCCCTTCGACCCCCCTATCCGAAGTTATGCAGCTTCCCTACCAAGAAACTGTGCAAGACTTTAGGATGGAGTACGTGGCTCCGAGCCTTGCCAGCGTCTTCCCGAGATTCTCGTACCCTGACGTCAACTTCTGGATTTGGTATGTCTCTCTATTTTTGGCCCCTGTCACGCCCTTCACTCAGCCTTAAATAGGGTGTTCGGAAAGCGATACCGCGAAGTTATTCGTGGGTGGGAAGCTAGCGTTCGCGTGGGTGGGACTAACGACAGAAGGTACCCCTGTTTTCTCGTAACGATCATAGCAATCCACCCTAACATGGTAAATTTAGAATAAATTGGTCTGGCATGGCCTTGAACACATTCTATGCCTCCATTCGAAAAGCGCTCATCGTTGTCATCGTTGCCCGAGCATTAGGCATTTTATTCGGCCTCGGATTTGCAACTTGGTGGATCTTTGGACGCTAAACCGATCCATGCATGTCCATTCTTGTCTCAAAAGCCGGACCTGTGCTAAACACATTTTTGTTCAAGAAACTTTCTAACTTATCCTTTTTTCTTTCGTGTCGCGTACTTTTTTCGGGGTTTTGGTTAACTTAGGACCTTGTTCGTCTCGATATTTCCAATGTAGCCCGTCGGGAGTTAGGATTCTGATACACGGTTGATATCTACTGGCCGGTTTAGCGGCTTGCGCCGACAGTTTGAAGGGTGTTTCACCGAGGTGTCTCCACCTTCGACTGGGAAGGTGCCAGGAATCACAGAGCTTAATGCTTTTCTCGAAAGTAGGACCCAAGAAATGCCGCTTCTGAACTCCACACGGATAACCCTTGGGCGCTCAGGAATCTTTCAACTTCTACAAGTCAAGAACATTATATTCGGCGATTCTTCTGGGATCTATACATAAAGTCCACGATGGTTGAAGAGTGATGCCATAAGTTGCAAACTAATACAAAGGTGTCCGCCATTTCTGCTTCTTCATTCGTTCAAAGGTCCATAAGGTGCGTGCACTTAGAGTGGAAGCCCGCAGACTTCGCAGTCACTACCACCATGCGTGTTTTCAAAAGTACAATGAGGGCAAATCTTGATATTGCTGGACCCACCAGCACGAGCAGCATCGTCCGCGGCAATTTGATCGAATACTTCAGGCGGGATGTCATCAACGTCCATCGCAGAACCTGAGCCTCCCGGCACTGAAGATTGAGGTCGGGCAGCTGAGGTTGACATGAATTGAGCGAAGGGGGGGATAAACATCGGATACCAGACTTACGTGCACTCTCTCGCGTGAATGTCAGCAGGGTTTGCCAGCTGTCGGTCGCAAGAAGGGGATCCAGAGCTGAAGAGTCTTCGACTAGTTTGGGTGAAGTGACAGTCTTCATCATCACTTTGATATCCTCCTGGTGACATGTGTCGTGAGGCGACTATATTACTATTCATATAGAAGAGAACACACCACGGAGAATAGCTGCGTGGTTTGAAGGAAAGCAACAAGGTGGAAATCGCTCAGCCAATGCGCGAGTTCCTTCTTCTTGTATGTTTCCTCGCCAGGATATATAGAGGGTGCATCCAGCTTGGAAAGTTCAGACATGACTCTTTCAATAGTTTGGTCTTCCAATCCAGGCCTATTCTCAATGGGGAATTGTATGGAACGATATATCGGTGACGGAGTTTGAGGGAAACCATGCGTAACCTTCAGAAAAGGATTACTCGAGGGGTGAAAGAATAGTAGTTTTAATCCACTCACATTGACAAGCAGATACTCCACCGGGAAACATGGCTTCGCACTCTTCTTAACTTCCAGTCCGTATTCGTTCTTGTAGGAAAAGAACACATCGGGTACGTATCTAGCAGAATTCTGATCTCGGTCCTCTTCCTTTACACGAACAATACCAGGTTCGATGCTGGCTTCGATCATATCCGCTTCCACCATTGCAACTGCCTGCTCAGAGACTTGATAAGCTGATACATCTACTTGACCGTCTTCGGTAGCCGTTAGGACAGCGGCCACGAGCCGAGACCCATATTTTCCAGTAGGAGATGACTTGGAATTAATAGAGTGTTGTCCTTGGAGTGTTGCAGCAAAGATTGCTTCTAGAGAAGAAAGGAAGAAAGACTGCGGATGACGCTTGTACACATTCTTCGTTCGGTCCTCTGGAGTGGGATCCAAGTCAGTGAAGATATAACCGACGATGCTAAGGGGTGTCGATGCATCTGACGACAAGTCTCGTATCCGCGCATCCTCTTCCCAAGGCCACGCCAGAGTCAAACCATCGATTTCACCCTGTTGCAAAGGTTCGTATATTGCCTCGACAACTGCTTTCACGCCCATAGGAACCTTGTCGTATGGTTCATAACGGCCTATGAGCCATCCAAAGCGTTGCATGCCCGTCTTTCGCCATGCTTGCAAGAAACGGTCAATGATATCCATGGAGGCGATTTCAAGATGATCCACCATTCGGAATTGTTGCGATTGAAGTGTGATTGTTGAGGGTTGGCAACCAGTACAGATACCTGCAGGCCAAGGTGGGTGATTACCAGTAGGACAAGGGACTTTAACTTTGTATGAGAGAGGATTCAAGGGAGGTAATACAGAAGTGCTGGATATCGTTTGCTTAGGCGTTAGCTTTTGAAGATAGGCATGATATGAGAGATGTTTAATGGAGTTCTCCTTGTGGTACGCGGCATCGTAAGGCTCTAGGGGCATGCAATAGTCACACATGCCGTTAGCTCCGTGTTTGCAGAAGCGAGAATCGCGACCTCTAGGAATCTTTCCTGATTGGGACCTCCAATATTCGTCGACGGGATCTTCTTTGACTAATTCCCAAGGGCGATTAGCCGATGGTTGACTACTCGATTCTGCAGCCTGGGCGGAAGCATCCTGGTTTCCAGAGCTTGATTCTGACGATTTAGGCTTGTAGTTAACGAATACCAGGTCTCCATGACTGGCGCAGGATTAGAAAGCAGTCACAACAGGTTCATCTCGACCCACCTCAACCCGAGATTCTGGAGAGTTCTACCCTTCAGAGTAGACACCGAGGCCTCATTTCCTCGAGGTTGGTTCGATATGGTCACAGTTTCCGGGTCCGCCTCTGAGGACGATTCCAGGATCTGACGATGATTCTTTGAGTATAGTGCTTTCTCGCGGAGATCGTGAGCTGCAGACCTTGGCCAATAGCTCGGTTACATCGGCAGTGGGCTCGAGAGTGTACCGAAAGTTGCCATCTCTTGACCTCACCCTGATCAACTTGGATAAATGAGCCTCGAGAATCGTAGCCTGTAGATCTGTCTTACCATTGTGTGAGAATCTGGAAAGGGATAGAGACTGGATCTGCCAGGACGCGTCAATGACTACGCGTAAGTGCTGACTAATAATCGACTGGCGTATGGCCGGCCGGAGGATTGACGGGGGTACTACATAAGGTTATGTAGCTTGCAACAGTCCTACATAGTGAGTCCTCCCGGTGGGTCGGATTCTGACATTTCGATGAGAAACAGGTGGTTACCGCCCGTTTTTGCAGGACGCGCATGGCAAGTTGTTCCCAACACCCTGTTGGCAACAAGTTTACCTACATTTAAAGGTTCTGGGCTCAAGTGTTTCATCGACCTGCCGCGTCTTTCTAGGGGTAGCTCGTGGTTGGATCGTTCCGGACGATTCGGTGGCAGTCCTTGATAGATATGGCAATCGTAGATGCAAGAAGCACCTGTGGCGTATGTCTCGCCGAAATTGTCGCCATCTTATGTCTCGATGGCGAATTAATGCTCTTACCGATTCTCTCTTCACCCTAACGTGAAATGGATCAGATGGCGTCTAGTCGACACTTCGTTCGATGGTCATGCTTTCTCTCAAAAGCGAGCCCGAGTTAGAGGATATAAGACCTTTATATTCCTCCAGGCTTGGTTCTACATACGAACCACAAGGCTGGAGCCATCTGGTATTTTCATCCAACATGGAGCACGACCCCTCTCGTTCTACACCGCGAAATACACGAAAGGCACGCTCTGGAGATGCCAATCCGGTAACTGCTCAAGGTGGCGGCGCCAATAGGGTAAGTAAGTGTCCAACGTCTCTCGTAAACACACGTTTGGTTCCGAACTCAGCAGTCATTAGGCAACCAGGATGCGGCCCTTCTCGCCCAATTTGCCGCCACTGCTAGTCCCGGATTGAATTCTGAGCACAGCTATTCCCATGCATTGTCTCCCACACAATATCCTAATCTTGGACCCGCACCAGGATTTTATGGGAACTTCTTCCACCACGATAGCATGTCCCAGTCAGCATCACTCCCCCCGCTATCTTCGCTCGACTTTCCCTGGTCTCAGTTACCTCCTCAGCAACACACGCTCGGTCATTACGATCAACAGCTAGGTTCGAGCACGACGGCAGCAACTTCGTCCACGACGTTTGTTCCGTCCCAGTATCATTCCGCTCAGTCTATGCCTCAAGACTCTCCTTCTCCCCCTGCCTCTACGTCCGGTACGTCAATCCGAGCGTCTGGTGGTCGCTCGCGATCCGGGACAAATGCAGAGGAATTAACTGAAGCTGAACGAGCTGCTATAGCGGAGGAGAAACGCCGTCGCAATACTGCTGCATCAGGTAACATCTCAGCAACTATCCTCCTAATATCCTATGCTAATCACGTTTGTCATTCAGCGCGCTTTCGTATTAAGAAAAAACAGAAAACTGTAAATCTTGAACGATCCGTGTCAGATTTGACTGGTCGCGCAGAAGAACTAGAGCGGGAGGTCGCTGACCTCAGAAGGGAAAATGGTTGGCTAAAAGAAATTGTCATGCTTAAAGGAACGCGCTTTGCTGCTGCCAACCTTTCTCATCGCACGGCATTGAGTCAGGCCGCAGCTCTGGCAGTTGCACAACCCGGCACATCTGCTTCCGCAGGTGATGAAGGATCTTCATCAAATCAGTACGAAGACGATGAAGACGCAGAGTCCGACTCTGACGACGACGATAATAGAAAGGAGGACAAAGGAAAGGGAAAGGCAACTGGATCTTCCAGCAAACATTAGTAGTTCCGGACACTTTGCATTGCTGTCGATTTCGCACTTGCTTCGCTCTGATGTTCTGGTTTTCGTTCTTCGATCTCGCACTGTACTTTACCATGCATGTTTCGGAAACTTGTACCAGCAGTTTATTGCTAGTACATAGATAGTCCCCATCTTTCAATTCCTTGGTTTCCCTTGCAGTTTAATATAGCATTCTTCCCACGCTCGTACTAAAGTTTAATTGAGTGTGCTATCACTTTTTGTGGTCGCGCCCAGCCATCATGTCGTTTGGCAGACCACCTTCAATTAACGTCGGCTTTCAGACCACTGCTCCAGACAGAGGGTCGTTTCCTCTTGACCATTTCGGTAGGCATGCTTGAGCCTAGTATCAACAGATATTGAACTATTCTGGCAGGAGAATGCAAAGAGAAGATGACGCTGTACATGAAGTGCCTGCGTGAAAATGGCAGCACTTCTTCACCATGTCGTGCTCTGAGCAGAGACTATCTCGACTGTCGAATGCAAAAGTTTGTCGATTTCCCCACGATAGGCAAGTCAGTGTGACATGGTATTCTATTAGGGGTCTCATGGAGAAAGACGACTGGAAGAATCTCGGACTCGCGAACCTAAATGCTGTGACCCCTCCGTCACCTAGCTCTACACCAGAACCTTCAGATACGTCTCAGAAGAGATAATTCGGATTGCCGATTGTTGTAATTGCGGCAATACTCGCGTATAATTTGTCTATTCTTCTCAAGGGGGTCCTCTGTGTCGGGTCTCTGCATCACGGAACGGACAGGCTTCCTTCCAAACTACAGTTTGGCTCTCCAGGAAAGGTGGCGTCCTTCTTTTCATCTGGAATCCTAGCAGTGCTCTGTAATCATTGTACAATTCAATTGAACATTCTTTCAAGTGACTATCGACAGGACAGCTGTCGCAAGTTGGGAGTGCTCATGTCCCACGTCGTATAACCCTATTCGCTGAGTGTGCGCTGGAATTCCGAGTCCTGTGGTAAACAGCCTCCTTGGCCAAGCTTCCTTCCCTAACCTGTTGGAACATTGCTCACGGCTCGACTGCCACCCCACTAGTACTGATTGAATGGACCCGTGAGTCTTGCAACGTTCTCATTTTCCCTCCTCGCCATACTTCTATCCATTGTAGATCGAGAATGAGTCTGAAGACGTCATGATCGCGTCGTATGTGGTCGAAGTGACAGACCACGTTTCAGAGCTTCGACTTCGCTCACCTACTCTTCAGTCATATTATCGCCAGTGCCTGAATCGATGGTGTCACTGCAATTCCCTCGATCCATATACATACATCTTTAGGAATCCAGGATGATACTATTGTGCTGCGTGGTTACGCCTTCGGACCCCGAGATGACGCTAAGCTCGCGACGCTTGAGGGATGGCGTTGTCGTCGTTTGTCATGACGAATTTAAGGGGATGACAATTGACCTGAGAAGCATCGAGAAATGGCAATCGGGCTGCACTAGTTTTATGCTGTTGCTTCTTCTGACAAACTTTGCCTTGCGGTTTTAATCAAGTCCATAGGAAGCCTGTATGTTGAAACAACCCCTCGATTCAACAGCTCAGATGACCAAGGCCAGTATGTATTGCGAGCACTCTCTTTCATCATAACCCCTCCCTCGCGTCTTAAGCACTTCGGCAATGCACATCTGTTTTTCCCTCCATGTACACTGGTTATGATACCGAGCACATATCGCCATCTAGGACACATAATAGATGTTGGGGTCGAATTTCCAACTGACACTGACAATTTACAGGAACTTAAAAATGCATGCAGTCTGTTTCTCAGAAAAGCGTTCCCTTCCACCGTGAAATACGATTCATAAAGCACTCGCTATGCTTCAAAAGAAAACCCCCGACTTTGACTTGACATTGATGGATAGGCCGAAATTGGGAATTGCAGTGACCGGGACGGATCGGGAGGATGGCTTTATTTGGCGCGACAAACTTCTGAGCAACTTGCGGGCTTGGATTGGCTGTATAACTCCAAGCTCTCTCCTCGTCGTCCATGGCGTCGTTCCAAGTCCTGAAAAAGGCCGTCTCTCTGGGGCCCACAGTCCGCGCGTTGCCCACAGGCGTCCCCTACGCGCCCCTCCTCAACCTTGCAGTGCGAGCTCCCCATGAGCACCACTCCCATGGCCACCCCGACCCTCATGCTCCTCGTTCCGACGTAGCTCCTCAATGGGCTGGCGGTGCCACCAAGGTTGGCTCTGAACTGGTTTCGAGGTCGTTCACTACCAGTACGTTCCACCTCTAGCAACTTGGTCTCGTCATCGGTTGACATGACGTTTGTCTCTTCGTTTTGTGCAGCCCCCCCTACCCTTAACTTTCAACAACGTCTCATGCACACCTCCGCCATCGCTAAGAACGCCAATGAAACCCCTGACTGGTCTGCATACCGTTCCAACCCAGACGGCAACCGCGCTCTCTCATATTTCATGGTCGGCTCCATGGGCATTATCTCCGCCTCTGCTGCAAAATCCTCCGTCTCAGAATTCCTCCAAACTATGGCTGCTTCAGCTGATGTCCTTGCTCTTGCCAAAGTTGAAGTCGAATTGGGTGCCATTCCTGAGGGCAAGAACGTTATCATCAAATGGCGAGGCAAGCCCGTCTTCATCAGACACCGAACCCAGGGCGAAATTCAGGAGGCTCGTGCCACGGACTGGAAGACTCTGCGAGACCCTGAATCTGATGATGCTCGAGTGAAGAAGCCTGAATGGCTTGTCATGCTTGGTGTTTGCACCCATCTTGGTTGTGTGCCCATTGGTGAGGCGGGTGATTTCGGTGGTTGGTTCTGCCCGTGCCACGGTTCCCATTATGATATCTGTAAGTGTATCAACGTCTCCCACTTTCAATGATACTGAACCTTATTCAGCTGGCCGTATTCGCAAGGGACCTGCTCCTCTCAACTTGGAAGTTCCTCAGTACGAATTCAGCGAAGGCGACGAGAAGCTTGTCATCGGATAATTGGCTTGGCTTTAATTTAGATCAACTTGGGTTGAATAATTATATCTCCACTATTGCCTAGAGTTTATCCATACACAATCCTGACGCAAATGGCGCGCATGGTTAGAGTTATAGCCATTACGTACCGACACCGAGTTGGCGCCCGCCCGTTGCTTGGTCATTGGTTGACGTTGAACGTTGAACTCTTCCATCCACCACTGTATGATAAATCTGCCATCAAACACTATGCCTCACAATCAGCTCCTTACATTGCGCTCGATCCCAGAGCTTGTAAACCTCAACGGACTCTATCTTGCTGGATATGCCTGGCTGTTTGGAATGTGTAGGTCCATCGACCCTTGACGCCTGAGCCACGTCTTACGCTCTTCAGCTGTCTGGATCTCATTCTTTGGAGGTTGGTTCTCAGCCGTCGTCAGTCAATTAACCTTGTATAATGTGATCCCCTCCCTCAGGGATAATTGCGTTCCGCGCCCTGCGTAAGCATTCTCACTTATTGGTATGTCCTTGGGACGACTGAGGTCATTGGATGTGAATCATAGCAAGGCACCAATTCGGCGCCCTCCAACACAAGACATTCCCGGTCTATTTCGTCTTGTCCATTGCCCTCTCTTCTAGTCTTCTTGGAATCTGGGTTTCTAAGCACCCTAGCGTATTGGCGAATCTCCACGAACCCCGCCTTGCGGACGTTGGTCAGGTCTATGCGTTGGGCTTGGTGTTATTCTCCCAAGCCTCGAACTTCTTTGTCGTTGGCCCAATGACTAGCAAGTGAGTTGTGTGTAGGATGTAAGTGACCATTGACTTGATGCATTGCAGGATCATGTTCAAGCGCCAGAAGCTGGAGAAGGAGGAGGGCGTCACTTACAACGACCCCAAGGTATGTCTGCTCTTGGTTGCAATACAAGGCACCCATTCACTGCGTGCATATGTTTAGGCGTCCGCCGACATGAAGGCGTTGAACAAGCAATTCGGGACGCTGCATGGCGTTAGCTCCCTATTCAATCTATTCGCCGTGATTGCCTTGGGATTGCACGGGTTATGGCTCGGGAATGCTGTATCCTTTTGAGAGTGCCGTACGTTTAGGCTAGCCTGTCTTCTCAACGGAGAGATAGACACCGCGCATCATATATTTCGAATCGTTCGTCGATACAATTGAAGTGAATACGGAATATTACAGAATTGAATGAAGTTATGCTCCTACAGAGTCGTCCGGAAGATAGCCTTCTCTAAGACTTCTCTCGAGTCGTCTGACCTCCTCTATTGAGGTTGCCTTTGCAATGGCAGCTTTCACCTTCTCCTGGTCTGCTTTCGACATCAACCGCCCTGCCTTCAGGGTGGTAGGTGCCAACTTGGGCTCATCCATGGTCAAACTGAGCTTCCCTGCGTTTACAGTGACAGTCGTAGCGATGGTGGTGGCCAGAGCAGTTGGTAGCTTGTCGGCAGTGAGGAATAATGATTTAGCAGTTGTGCGTTCCTGAGATACAAAGGTTACAGTTATTTCTGGAAGCACTGGGACTACGATCGGCGTACCTTCTCGCGAACCTTTTGGTAATCGAGGACCCGGAGGCTAGGAATTCTCCATGCGAGCCATTCGCGATACCACTTTTTCTCTTGCACGGGGTTTCCGGCGAGGGAGAGGAAAGTAAGGTGCTTCAGCTCTTTTAGCGGCTCAAGATCGCCCAGTTCGGTGATATTGTTGTTGGTGAGCACTAGCAGCGTCAAGTTAGGAACTGAAAGGTGAATGGAGGGTGATATGGTCTGTATTCTGTTGTTCGAAAGGAGGAGGGTCCGCAGGCGCCTGAGCAGAGGCAGATTGCCCAAAGTGATGATTCCATTGTCTGTAAAATCTATAGCATCGTGTTGATCCTAGAACAGAGATCGGAACGATGCCAGCAGCCGAGAAGGAGGGACATACCCTAGTAACACCCAGATTTTCGATTGCAGGGATTTTGAAGCCTGTCAGTTGGATGTGTGAGCGAACAACCTGGGATGAATGGGGGACATACCTCGAAGGTCGAGCTCCCTTTCCTTGACGGCGTTGATATAGGATTGGGCCTGAGCTAGAAGCTCTGGGGTCAGCTTCATGGTCCTGGCTACGCGTAGTGGGTTGTGGTACTGCCCAAGTTCAGACTCAGATCAACGCGCCCCTCACGCCGCCCAATCCGCCTGCCACTTGCCTCTCCCCATTCCCCTTTTCTACCATGATTCCCCTCTACCAGCGTTTGACTCTGTCCGTATCTGCCTTGTATCGTCAAACGATCCCTGACATCCTTCAAACAGCTATTCCGACAATGACACGTACATCTTCGCCCCAGAGGGGTCAGGCGCACGGAGCCTGACCATCCACCGGTCGTCCGGAGACATCGTGCTCAACGGTGAGCAGACTGCAGCAATGAGCTCCTTCATGCAATTCCAAACTGTCCCAGAATCCAAGTCACCCATCCCACCGTCGGCCCAGCGTACTGGCAAAGTAATTTATGGAATAATCGGGATAATTTCTCTTACACTATGTCAGTCCAGTCTTCCTTCTAGCAGACTATGGCCTCACGCTGTCCAGCCGACTACATCATTGTTATAACCGGCCGTGAACTGCAACCAAGACTAATGGGCCATGACATATACCGCGCAACCAACTTTGAAATCCTTCCTTTGCACCCTAATATTTCTATAGAGCACCCACCCCATGCAGTGGAAACTAATTTCCTGGCCCTTGTCAAATCTCATTTTCACCACGGCAACTTCTTGTTCTCATACACTTGGGATCTGACCACCCGGCTACAGGTGCAGTATCACAGAGCTGCGCAGTCTGAGGACAAGGCCTTGTGGGAGCTTGTGAGTTGCCTTGCTGTCCTATCCTCTCTACATATTCTGAAGCATGATCACTCCAGTCCGATGACCGCTTCTTCTGGAACAGATTCCTGCAAACACGGTTGATTGAATCAGCCTTGGCGTCCTCTGAACAAGGAGCGGTACGTATTAACACCATAGCCTATTGAAGAATAACCTAACCGTGCGGCCAGTGGGCACCATACATCCTACCTATCCTCTATGGAAGTAAGTCCAACCCTCCATATAATTCTTTCCCCGACGTTGACCTGTTTGCGAAGCCTTTGACCTACGTCCGGTTTTCCTACATGGACAACAAATGCAACTTTGCCTCACAAGTCGTCGCTCGCGCTACCGCGCCGGAACCCGATACTTCCGCCGGGGTATCGATAGTGACGGGAACGTCGCCAACTATAATGAAACGGAGCAAATCCTGCTGGTCGAAGGGTCAGGTGCGCTGAGTGTATCCCCCAACTCCGAGGCGAGGTATTCCACGAAGTTCAGTTTCGTTCAAATCCGTGGAAGCGTGCCCATGTTCTGGTCCGAAATCAATACATTAAAGTACAAACCCGACCTTCAGATCATGGAACTGCCTCACACAGTATGTCATTGCAATAGCATTGTGGACTGCGGTTAACATTTGATTAGTTGGATGTTGTGCGAAAACATTTAACCACCCAGCTTAATACTTATGGTCCCGTTAAACTGGTCAACTTAATTAACCAGAAGGGCCATGAAAAGCCTGTCAAAGACGCCTATGAACGTTACATGGCCGAGCTTGACATTCCCGATATTCAATACCAGTACTTCGATTTCCATGCGGAGTGTCGCAACATGCGGTGGGATCGAATCAGTGTACTAATCAACAAGATTAAAGACGATCTCGAGGCTCAAGGGTTATTTTCCTCTTTCATTCACTTGCTTACACGGTCTGACTCTGTTTTGTAGTTACTTCGCCTTCCAAGTTGTCGATGATGCACCCCAAGTTAGGGACCAAAGTGGTGTCATCCGAACAAATTGCATGGATAACTTGGATCGGACGAATGTCGTTCAAGCCACCGTCGCCAAATGGATGTTAAACAAACAGCTGACGGAGCTCGGGGTATTGACTCCTGGCGCCAACATCGACGATTATGAAACATTTAGCAAGGACTTCAGAGAAAGTAGGTCGAATTACCCGAGGGTGTTTTTTGCAGCTAGTAACATGGACTCCCTAGTGTGGGCTGATCATGCCGACGCTATATCGGCGGCCTATGGTGGCTCAGGAGCGTTGAAATCCGATTTTACAAGAACGAACAAGCGAACGCGCAAAGGTGTTCTTGAGGATGGTGTTAAATCGGCCACCCGCTACCTGAAGAACACTTTCTTTGACGGGCCTAAGCAAGATGGTTATGACCTGATAACTGGTACTTGGATACCTAAAAAGAATCCTGCCGCATCCGCATTCATAGTAGCCGACCGCAGGCCTCTCATTGTCCGATCGGTGCGTTGTATGACGATTTATGCTTCACCCAAATATTGATTCTTGCGCAGATGCCCGCGGTCGCCTTCTTCTCCTCATTCATGATCTGTGCTGGCTTGACTTTACCTCGGTCGTCAGGTATGGCATCATTCTCTCGCACGGGGAAGTATCATCACTTATTATATTGCTTTAGATTATTCCCTCTTTTATTATTTCCTCCTATGGCTCGCGATTTTTGCGGTTGCTATGGGTTTCATATTCATGCATGGGATTGAATACGTCGCATGGCCTCGCTTGAACCCCCTCACCGATATCATCTACTACACTGGACCAGGCTTCCGCTCCGCGCGAAATGGGATGGGTTGGGCTGGTGCCCGCCTATTGCCTACGACAAAGATGCCGTGGGCTGCACACGGGAAAGTACTGGCCGATGAAGTCGAGCTTGGTACCTTGAAGAAACGGGTGGATTGAGGTTTTTGAGCTTCCGTTACAATTCATATTATCCTATTCTATTTATTTCACGGATTCGGTGCTTTAGCCGCTTGAGCCGTGTTGTATGTGACATACATATTGTCCCCAGACTGCGGATTCAATTGCAACTAGTATGTATTCATATGGTCGATGCATGTCGAGTTGAGTGATTGCTGCCATGGTGCTTTCGGGAAAGATCATTGTCTGCTACTGACAAATTCGCGGAGTTGCAACCTTGCTCCCACAAATTTTCGGTTTATCCCAACTCTCAACATCCGTCTGTCCATCTTTTCTTTCTCCCTTACATCTTGCATATTCCTTTCAAAATGGGCTCTAAAGGCACGAAACGGAGGTCCCCAGGCGCGGAGGACGAGAAGAACACTCTGCACGTTGAGCTGAACGAGGACCAGGCGAGCCAGCTGGAGACCATTCAAAAGCAACAACATCGGATAGATCTATTCCTTGGTAAGTATGTTGGCATTGGCTGGCTGGTCCAAAGTGCTGATTTGCTGGCTGTAGAACGCGAAACCCAGCTCAAGCACTATCCTGTCTATGAGAAGCGCCGAGAGGTTGTGAAGAGCATCCCAAATTTCTGGCCTGTTGCCTTGATGAACCATGGCATAGTCGCTTTCCACGCCCAGCACAACGCAGACCAGACCGCGCTCAGCTATCTTGAAGACCTCTGGGTAACCAGAGACCCTAACGACCATAGATGTTTCACCATCGAATTCGTGCGTTTTGCTCTACGAATGTTGGTCTGTCATGCTGATTTGAGGACGTGCTTCTAGTTCTTCAAGGAGAATCAATTCTTCAAGAACAAGGTCCTGAAGAAGGAATATAGATACAATGGACCCACTGCTAATGGCAACGAAAAGCCTGACGAGAATGGCATCACTGATTCCATGCTGGACTTTTCATGGGCCGAACATGTCAAAATTTCGGTTCGGTTACTTTCATTTGAAGGTTCGGAGAGCTTAGGCTGAGTTTGCACTTTTGTATAGGGCACCAAACCCGAGTGGAAAAGCGACGACAAATCGTTGACCAAGTCTTATCCTCGCGAAGCCGATGAAGACGACGAGCTCCCTGCTGAAGCTGGTAGCTTCTTCAACCTCTTTGAACACGATGATGATCCTTTTGACGTGAGTCCCGGGCTTACCGAGTAACAATACCACGTTTTCTAACCGGTTACGTGTAGATTGGCCCTGCTATTGCCAATGAGGTCTTTACCAACGCCATCGAGTACTTCTTGGGCAACGTGGATGAATCGGATATTGACTCCGAGGAAGAAGATGAGGAGGACGACGACGACGATGCCGAAGAGATCGATTTGGAGAAACCCCGACCCAAGAAGCAAAAAGTCTAAAGCGACAATCTGTTTTGTTTTCCCTCCTGCAAGCATTCTTCGGTACAGTTTTGCTCACACTGTTGTACAAAGGTGTACGTTTCATAACACTTAATACGATACGCCTGTTTCTTCGAGGACCAACCCAGCCAGCCGTTAGAACGGCTTCTATTATTAGTATCCTGGCTTCTTACCACGGTTTTTGCCCTTCAAATCGCGAACCAGACTGAAATACTTTGTTGATTCTCTCCTTTTCCGCTCATGGCGCCTTTCTTTCTGCCCACTTTATTGGTGGTTGCGCCTATCTTCGTCTCTGCGCGAGAGGGAGGTCCGATTTGGGAACGGCACCAAAATCGCCCTCGCCAAGATTCTTTGCCGGTTTCTCCAGGTCAGCCAACGTCAGGAACAGTGTCCAGCGTCGCCCCGAGTACTCCTTCTCCATCGTTGACGACCGTGGTCTCCGTCGACATCCCTCCCACAACCTATTCCTTCTCTTTGCAAGCAACAAATCCGACGGCTATTCCGCTCGCGGTCATTTCAGCTAGCCAGTCAAGTTTTGCAACCCGCCCGCTGGACTCAACAGCCCGAGCAGGATCGACTCCTTCAGCCATTCCCAATGCACCTGCCCTACCAGATGGTACACTGAATTTGTTAGAGAATGAGCATGTCTCTAACGCTCCCTCTAGCTTCTTTGCTTCTACCCGCCAACTACCCCGCTCTCGACACGCCACCTCCCATCGATTCGCCGGAGGTCCAACAATGGAAAGATGATGTCGCGAATTCTGGAATAGCTATACCTGATTTTGCGCCGACCTTGCCAGGCACGTGTCCGAAAAAGGTTCTGCGCGTCTAGCTCTTACGTTTATCATTTTAGGCGGTTGTGCTGCGAACCCCACGGTGGCCACTAGCCCTGACAGGTGTTGGTGGACTTGCACGGGATGCACGCGTCCTGGAGATATTACCCAGTGTCCCAACCCTATGCAGTGGGGTTTGACGTACGACGATGGCCCCGGCTTCTATACCTCCAATCTGCTCCAATACCTGGACGAGAAAGATCTCAAATCCACCTTTTTCGTCGTCGGTTCTCGCGCCATCCAGTTTCCTCATACCCTCCAAACTCAGTTCATGGATGGACACCAAATTGCAGTGCACACCTGGAGCCACACACCCCTCACCACCCAAACCAACGACCAAATTATTGCCGAGTTGGGTTGGACCAAGAAAATCATCAAGGATGCTCTTGGACTGACGCCTAACATGATGCGACCTCCATTCGGTGACATTGAGTGGGTTCTTCCCATTACGAGCAGGGAAAAATAACGCTAAGAGGGGTCGTTTTTAAGTGACCGAGTTAGGGCACTTTGCATTGCGATGGGTCTTACTCCTGTGATCTGGACTCGTACTAGTCCAGTGTCCACTTTTGATACCGATGGTGCGTTCAGTAAAAGCTCATCGATATCACGGACTCACATCGATTGACATCATCTACTAAGATTTTAATATCCACAGCGGCGTTACTCCAGTCTCGAAAGTCCTGCAGAACTGGCAAAACATCCTTTCTAGCGCATCTACTTTACAGCATGGATTCATTGTTCTAGAACACGATCTTTTCCAGGAATCTGTGGAGGTGGCGACGGGCTATATACTTCCCGATGCCCTCGCCCGCAACCCTCCCTTCAAGATACAACCTGTGGTCCAATGCCTTGGCCGCAATATCTCCGACGCGTACGTCGAGACCAATAACAACAAGACGAACCCTCCTCTTGGTTCAAATGGTGGAAACACCACCGAGGACGATGGTTCTCAATCTGGTTCTCAATCCGATGCCAACCGACAGCACGAGCTGAATGCCATTACAGTCAGCGCTTTGGTTATTGGGTTACTCGGTTTTGCTGTCGGGCTGTTTACAGCGCTCCGAGTCTAAGTCCACGATCCTTATAATTGCACTTTTGAATCTAGGACAGCAGTTGATGTACACGCGAGTCGATATCTCTTTTACCATAGATCAAGTTGAGGAACACTCTAGTATTTATTCCCCAGTAATAACACGTAGCGATGGTGTTCAATTATCTATCTTGTTATCCACGTTCATTTCATCCTTCCTTTTCGTCACATCCCTGGCAAAATGCTTGTCGAACAGTAGAAAGTGATTGAATTATTATTCGGTAGAAGGCGGTTACTACACTACCACTAAAATGTGCTAATCCCTTTCGTCTACATTCTAATGTAAGAGATGGAAAGTGAATCGAGACCGGAAATAAACACCAAAAGACCAAGAGAAACACATTGAGATACAGAGGAAGCCGACGTCAACTAACAGAACAATGAGAACTGGATGGTATAAAAAAGCTAAAAGCCCAAGGATCACGCCTGTCAGCAAAGGAAAGGAAAGTCTACAGCTCTATATTAAGACATACCAATGATAAGCATAAGAAAACCGGTGACAAGAAAACGTATTGCCATAATAAAAATGAAAGCGATAAAACATCAAGAAGTGACCTTTACCATTCGGTGACTTCCTCGTCATTAGAAATATCCAGCCAAGGATGACTGAGCATATCTCGGGCGTTGCTTCGTTTACGCATATCAATCTTGAGCATAGGTTCTAAGAAGGAGCAGAGAGCGTTGGAATCTCCCTCAGGATACAGGTATTTATCGACCATAACCTTCTCGAGTGGCCACGGTCTCAAAGAGCGAATATACCGCAAGGCACCTAAGTCATCGTTTAGGTACCGCAATTTCCAGAGGGTTGTGACGGACATAGAAGACGTACCAGTATGATCAAACAGCTCTCGACTGTACTTCCCTCCCATCTTCACTTCCAGGGGGAAATCGCCAAGAAGCTCAATGATCTGAGCCATATGGTCATCGTCCTTGGTGAACATTTCACCTTGGCCTTGAGGATCAAACAAGTATTCTGCAGTGAGAAGTTCGAATACAACACAGGCAACACTCCAGATATCTGCTCTGGTATCCCAATCTTTGCGACCCACTATTGCTTCCGGGCAACGGTACTGCCGTGTTTGAATCTCTTCAGTGAAATGTTTCTTTGATGGCGTGGCATTCCCCAAATCTGCAATCTTTATCGAGATTGAGGGAGGGTTAGGCTTCAAATCGGACGGGTTAGGAGAGGGGTATGTGCTGTAGGTTCCTAGAGGAGGTCCGTCTATAGGAGTAGGGGGAGGTGGTGCGGGACTGACGTTGCGGATGCGTAGGGGAATACTAAGATTAGGCCGACCACTATCATCGGGTTGCGGACGAACGTTGGTCAGGACGGAGCTAGATGAAGGTATCGAACTGCTGGGCCCGGCATGCATATGTGCCGATAGCTGGGAGACATGTTGTGGAGGAGATGGGCGCGATAGACTTGATCGCTGATGTGATGAGGAGACTACTGGAGGAATTCGCGTCGGGGCAGTCTGAGTAAGGAGAGAAACGTGGCCATTCGTGACACTTGTTTCATCGGTCTGTGCATTAGACGATGGTTTCGATTCATTGGAAGAGCTCAAACTACTGGTGAGGATGCTAGAGGTATCGCTGATAAGTTTGCTAACGCCATTTATGATAGACATAGTCTTGGTCTTTCTTTGGCCCGGGGGCGTTCCGGTGGGCGAAGGTTGAGTGACAGTGGCTGCCGCAGACGAAGTTTCTGAAGCTGACTGCGAAAGGGTGATCGTGCTAGTGCTGCTACTCGAGGCGTGCAAACTAGTCAAGGATAGTGGACCCGATTCTTGGCCATCGGCGCTGACAACAGCATTGACCAATACTGCAGGAGCCGGAGACGCAGCCCCGGGGTCTTGCCAAGGGGCGTTGGACATACCTGATAGGGATTGTGAGTGACCGTGGCGATTGGAAGATCTCGGCTTGCTTGATTTCAAACCCCCCTTCCACTTGTAAGAAGATACCAAAGAAGATGGAACATCGATCCAAGAAGACGGCTTCGAAAGGCTCGATCCTGAGGAATTCAATCCGCCATGCTCCTTAACCAGCTTCGACTGAATGGGTATACCAGTACGCGAAAGATCGCCTAGGTGTTCTAAGGTTCGATGTGACTTCTGGTCGATAGACCCCATCAAATTGGGGAACCCTACACTTGTGATTGACTGAGATAACGATGTTGGAGGAGTGCTTATAATGCTGCCGGAACCAGCTGGAGTTGAAACTGTGGCTGATGATATTGATGAGGAAGAAGAGGATGTGGAAGGGGGTTTGGAGTCGTGTGGGGGGCAAGGATCCACTTTGCTTGTGGCACCCACCTGGACAGGAAATTTGGGATAGGGCACTGGCAACGACGAACAAAGATTACTGTGAATTTTCGGTACACTGGAGCCAGACGGAGCGCCGCCTATGAAGCTAGTGTGGGGAGGGAGACCGCCACTGGAATTTCGAAGGATGTTCATCTGGGTGACGTAGCTGTTGCTTTGGCTGGTGTTTCCGCTTCCACTGCCAGGAACTCGAGAGCTCATGGTGAGATTGGAGGAACGGCCCCCATAGCCACTTCGTCCTAGGCTTCGGCTGGGACTGGACAAAGGCTGAGAATCAAATATCTGGACTTGACGCCTGGCTCGTTGTTGATTGTAAGGAATTGTAACACCGGCGCGAGATTTCGTGGGCAAAGGCACACCGACACGGCGGGAAGTCGGCGACGGTGATTGTGAAAGCTCTTGGTAAATATGGGCTTCGATGTCCGGGATGGAAATCACTAGATGAGCGTCGGTGTTAACCTTCAATCCACAATAGAATGTTGGCACTCACAAATATTCTCGGGTTTGATGTCGGTGTGAACCAGGTCGCACTCGTCATGAAGGTACTGGAGGCCTAAAAGGATCTGCTTTGCGATGACCTTGACCAACGCTTTGGGAACACCTTTCTTCTTGTTTCTTTCTATCAATGCAAGCAGGTTTTCACCAAGCGGCTCGAAGACGATGCAGATGTGCAATGATTCTGGGCCTTGATGGGAAAACGAATCCAGAAATGAGACGATATGGGCCCTGCCTGGATGACTCGGAGAAACTGAAGCGACTCGCGAAAGCAGCTTAATTTCATCCCGAGCAGTTTCAGCATATCTGCCAGCGGACTTGACGACCTTGAGAGCGGAGTGTATACCAGTTCTATATATTCCGATGGGTCAGATAGATGATATGAAACGGCGAATTGGTGCTCACTGGGAATCCTTCACTAGCCATACGGTGGAAAAATGACCCCAACTATGGCGCCATTGTTGGTTTAATGAACATCTTCAAGGGTAATAAAGACGCACCCTAGTTTCCGCACTACTCGATAGCGACCCTGCTTGAAAGTATCGTTGACCTTGACTGGGAGATAGCCCCCAGCATTATAATCGGCGGGGCTCTCCTCGTCCTTGGACGACGGCTCATCGACGGGGAGGATCTTTGGTCCTGCTGGGGTGACGACGTACTGATACTTGGCGCAGGGGGGCTTCGGGGCCATCAACAGAGACGAAGAACGATGTCGATGAGGCCTGTCCAGGCCGTGGTAGTATTCAACCACAAACTTTCTCACGCCCACTCACAGCCTCCGATTAGCCCACTTTCGCCGAAGTCCGCCTTGTTCCCCTACTGGTTCTGCGCTAAGACTTCTACTATTTCCAGTCAGGTTCCTGATATTCGATACTGTAATTTAAGAAGCCACTTGTGCGCAGCTTGTACTGCTGACCACGACCTTAAACGCCCATTGTGACCAATTTCAAACTCAGATCCACAACAGCCTTAACCCGTCTCTTGGCATTGTTTTCCCACCTTGAACATGGTAAAATCTGAACGAGATGAAGCCCTTTCGTCATTGGTACGAGTCGAATATCATGTCTTCTCGTTCTCATCCACCCACCCGTCTGAAATAGACAAGCCTGATTCTCTCATCTCTACTCGATGAACTCGTGTTGGACTGTACTCTTCAGGCCCATCGTGAAGTCGCCAAGAGCACAACAGTATGCAAGGTGTGCAACACAAGGTGGGTCTCTTTATGTACTCAACGTATGTCTCAATCTAACCGCGTCTCGACACCTCAGATGTCGTTCTGGTATGTGCGCACAATAGAGCTCGGAGTATGTCATCGACTCACCCTTGGACAGTCCATCTCCCTAGCAGTCTTGCTCAACAAGCGTCGTCTTCAGCTGTTAATATACCCTCGCGGTCAGGTACACCCTCTTCCATTGGAGACCTGAAATCCCACACTGGAACGAGTACGCCAACGAATGGCAAAGATATCTTATTGGAATGCGTTTCATGCTCAAGACAGGTAGCGCACTAGTCCCTTCCAGCTATGAGTTTAACCTTATGCGTTGATAGATCGCGTCTAACCGATATGCCCCTCACCTGAGTAGTTGTATGGGGCTTTCCAACACTCGACGCGGGGCTCCGCGGTCCAACAGCAAGCTCAGGTGCCCTTTGTTACACGTGTCAATCTATGTGCCCACATTGACTCTCGTCTCAGGCCTCCATCCGATGCTGGAAGGTCGGCGTCACCTTCCTCAGAAGCAGGGTACCATTCGGATGAGAGGAGCAAGTCGAAATCGCTCAGCAAGGGTAAACGTGAAGGTCAGTGAGGGAAGTATATGAAATGGCTAATATTGTTGCTAAACCACCAAGAAGATGATGACTTTACTCTCAAACGAAAACGGGTAAGCCCGCCTCCTCTGTTGCGAGGATGATAATACTGAGAATGGCATATCTAGCCCTCCTCCCCTCAGATATCTCCCAATAAAAAGAGCAAGAACAAAGTCTCTGGTGAGTTTCGTGCTGCGGCTGGTCCCGATTTCGCTCAGGTTCCGCTACTAGGGTCCCCCATCTCTCGTGTCAAAGCCGACCCAGACATTTCCGGGGTCCCCGGGGGTGTAAGTACTTTCCCTGTGATCTGGGATACGTTCACTTATGGAGGTATAGTCCCATTATTCCCCCAGTGCCAAATCACAATCTCGTGTCCCCTCCAAACTTCGAGATTCTTCAATAGCTCCATATAATGACGGTAACGAGTCTTCATCTTCACGTTCATCCTCGCCGGGAGGAACATCCATACCTACTCCGGCATCCTCTTCCTTTACGCGAAGTCCCAACTTGAGTTCCCGCCCTGTCAACGCTAGCAAGAGTTCACGAGGAAGACCTGCGGGTACGGGTCCTCCCAAAAGACCCAGCCCACCAAGACCAGCGGCAGCACCTGTTATACATTTTGGAATGGGTAAGCATCGATCTATAGAAGAGAACGGAGGCTAACAGACTCTTCATCTGTAGATATGGATGATGGCGACGAGACGGGCTCATCTACAGATTCGGGTAGCGAATAGAAGATAGACTTACATTGTTTGTTTTGTACTGGAATTCTCATAACGATGTACTATATATTTATCTATGTATGATTATATTCCGTTATCAGACCCTGTAGCATATGGTGCTAGGCATCTTCGAAGAACTTGCCTAAACGAGACGGATATATTATGACGGTGTCGCCGTGCAAACACATGAACCGTTCATCTTGGCTTGCTTAGAACTCCAGGTCGACCGTCATGAGTAGCCATGGCCGTGAAGGACCTCGTTAGGCTGTACGAGTCGTCGCCCGTCGCGGCGGCCGACAATTCGAGAGAGTCGCCACCTTCCGCGACCTCCAGTACTGTCCACAGGCAATCGCCATCTGGCTCGACACTAGCTCCCACTCCTGCTAGATTCGTTCGTCACCAAGTGTCATCAAACCAACCTGCAGAAGATTCTACTCTTCATGGTGAAACCGGGCAACAACCCCATGTAACAAGCAAGGAAAGCCCTCGCAGACCTAGACTCCCTCCGCGGGTTAGCACAATCAAATTCGCCCCAGAGGAAGAGAGTGAGACCCTACTGCGGCACCAATATCCCCCTCGACCGCAACGAAAGTTCAGGAGCAGCGATCCTTCCGTTTTCACAAGAAGCGACAGTCACGCAGGAACAGTCTCTGCCTCGAGTACACAATCTCACGTCCCGGTACCTGCGACAACTGTATTTGCTCGAAATGCTGCTCCACTGCATCTGCCTCGCTTGGATCTCTACCTTTCTGCGATGCCTAGACCAGAATTTCATGATAAGGAGGATATGGACATACAGAGCAGAACTGCAGAAGTCCAGAAGAGTGCACCAGGAACAATGTTTCCGCCGATGGAAAAGCTGAAGGAATCGGGCACAAGCTTGGAGGATCTTGAGTTCAATTCGAACATCCTGCCGGTCTGGAGAAATAGGAAAACGCTACTGCGAACGACTATGAATGCTCTTATTGGATTTTTGGTACGTTCCGATCCTGAATTCGGCTCTCAATGAGCTCATAGCGTATAGGGGTCGAGCGCTTTGGCATCTTTCTACAGCTTGCAAGGTCTTGTCAACACAGTCCAGGTTTTTGCGCTCATTTTGAGTACAATAGGTATACATTTCCCTCCTCTTATATACGTATCTGACCGCTGGGCAAGTTCCTGCCAATGTCGACAATGTCTGGGATAAATGGCGGCAACTCTTTCTCGGCAAGATGTAAGAATCGCTCTTCCATCATCTAATGGTACTTACTTCCCTCTGATTCAGACCCAATGTACTTGCTCTCAACTTTGCTTCTACTCTTGTACAATCGCTTCTCTATCTGGTCATCTTCATGCTCATAACGGCCGGCTTCCTCTGGTACTTCTACCGCTCTACTCTACAATGTGATCGATACAACACATTAGAAGGCCTCCAGCAAACAGAATCGCAAGGCAGCCAATGGGGTCTGGTTATCATCACATTTCTACTTACTGTCATTTACCTTCCATTGAGCACCATGGCTGTTCATGTCATTGTCTGGTCTGAAGAACTGTGGCCAGTCGGTAATCCTTACATCAACGCCACTTCTTTCCCCCCTGTGTTAGACCCACTGGGGCCTTCTACAGAATTTCGCGATCCGTTGGATTTTTGTTGGACTACGACGATGAAACGCAACGAAGTAAATTACGCTCCTGTTCTCGTAATTCTCGGAGTAGTGGTGTTTCTATTTGTGGGTGAGCTAACTATTCTTCCTTGATACGAGACTGAACAGTGTTTGTTCATAGCTGGCCATCTGGTTTCCACTGGCACTCCGGCGCGTGATTCAACAGTCCGTGCCCAAAGTAGAGAAATTCAATGGACTGGGACGACCACGTTCCGACGCAGACTTAGATGCAGAGTACCACCGCCTGCTGGAACGCGACCGAAACCCATTTGCTTTTCTCTACAGCGGTATGATTTTAATCGCCTCCCTTTCCGGCCACCTGATTTATCTCTGCAACCTAGCTTTTCGCCGTAGATGGGGTGCCTACGAATCGACCTATTTATTCGCTAAACTCAGCACCCTCGTCATCATTGCAGTCATTGATTCAAATAACTGTCTCTTTCATTCCTATTCAAGAACTACGATACCCGTCGTCAGACAGATTATCTTATTAGTTTCGACCGTTGGCTTCTTTGTCGCTCAGTGCCTCTACTCACCGTTCTTGGATCCTGTGAACAATGCGAGCGAATGGACATCACGATTGAACTACGTTACGACTGCTACGACCGCGCTTTTGATCTCACTTGATGTCCCTGGCAAACGCGTTATTGAAACATATGTGCTCTACAGGTGCGTTACTTGCTCCTGTCAATGCTCCTTTTCTCACAGCATTTGTTGCAGTATTTATATCGTAACTTATGGACTAGGCTTTTGTGAGTTGCTTACTTTATCTTCTTCCTCCCCCTCGTCAACAGGATAATAGATTTTGTCGTCATCAACGTTGGATTTGCACAGAGGATTGCCAAGCGTATGTTCCAAATATTCATGATAGCACCGTGGTTCTAACATAGACTAGGACTCACGAGGCGGATCGACTTCAGTGAGTGTTGATCTGTATGCTTTACCAAATCTCGCCGATAGCGATAATATGGCCAGGTATCGACATTTTTTCACCGCGGTGGGTAGTATGCTACCTAACAGTTCGTTTCGCTTGAACTTAACCTGCTCGAAACAGCTTGGACCTTTCGCCTTCCTCAGTTCATATAAGGCGTCGCATTTGGCAAGAGTCTGTGACGACAATGCTCCTGACTGACGCAGACTGTCGCATCCCGTCCGATCAAGCAATGTTCTTCGCTCAGGCGAGAGACAACGAATTTCCACCTTATCTTTTGAACTTTTCTGGCACGCCCGGCGAACGCCATGCGGAAAATATGAAGGTAAACTGTATGCCATGCTCTTTCAATATATCAAGATGTTTACACGACGAAGATCCTGCGTGAAATAGGGGATCTAAGCTATCGACAGGTTGTTGCCCTTCTGACTGGGCCGGATTATTCCTGGTACAAGTACCTAGAGGAGCAAATTCAGATGAATCATATAGGTCCCGACAGTTATTGGTGCAGTTTCAATGCAAGCGACCCTCGTTGCAAAAGCTACTTTGGAAATTCTTGGTGGATACCTTTCCCGCCAACGTTGGTGTGTCTGCCCGTGTACCTTGGAGAGTTATGCTCTACTGACTTCTTGAAGGTTATCCGTTATGACGACGGTCCCATTGTGGTGCTGCGAGATGTTCCAGATCTAGAAGCTTACATTTCCCAGAATTCAGATCCAGATATCCAGCACCGAAAACAAGTGCGAGTGTTGCTTCGCTCTTTAGACGGACAGAGGGTATATTGGCCTTACGAGCATAAAAAGGTGAGGTATCTTGCGATCTTTTTCCATGACCGTATAGCTTATGCACGGACAGTCGGTCGGATCTTCCTCGTGGCTCAATCGGCGAGGAAAATATAGCGCCACGACCTCCGTGCAGTACAAGACTTGTGTTTTCCGAATTCGTCGTAAAGGATTCCTTTTATGGAAAGGAATGCACATGGGAAGTGGCTTTGAAATTGAGCTCATCTATGGCAAACACGTCCGAATGCCAGGAGATATCATCGGGCTCAATGACGAATTCGACTTGACGTCTCTTTTGGCTAAATTCTTGGAGCTCAACCGTATACTGATTGAGGAACAAATTCCGCGGATAGAGGAAGCTATCCAGAGCTACCGCCATTACCATCGAAAGGAAGGCCAATGGAAAACTCAGGTATTGTCGTACCGATTCCTGACCCATGTATGGGCGCAACCTCGCCATCCCACAGGCCTACCGCAAAGTTCGATTGAATTTGAGCGAGACCCGAGAGTGCGACAGTTAATGCTTGCGAGCGAACCTGTTTTTCGGTCCATGTACGATCGCTATGTTGCTGTCTCGCGATCAGAGGCTGCAACTTGGTGGTACATTTTCTGGGTAAGAGCTACAGTAAATGAACCGGACTTGTTGTTAACATTTTTAGGATGACCTCTGGCGAAGGAATCATGATACAATCGCTGGACTGCGCCGTTATGAACAGGATTTCAATCCACACTACGTCGCATCTATCGCTTATACCCCCGTACCTCGCCCTGTTTTGGAGAACTTTCTTACCCAACGAGGTCTTCTCCACAAGAAACCACATCTTTTTGATTTCTTCCACGCCGGATTCTTGAACAAGCTCTATATTCGGTTAAATGACTGTGTATATCGAGATTCTCATCGCGTACGACCCGGATCTTTTTTTATAATTTGCCCTGCGAGCTCACTGAAGTTTGCAGGCTGTAATGTTCCATCTGGGGCATGACCGACAAGAACTGGATATGGAAGAAGTCGATGTCCTAACCCAAGGGAATCCTTCCACACTGGGAACAGGCGGGGGTACAGACCATGACGTATCCTGGATTCGTACGCGGCCTACATATAGATGGGAGGGTTTGCTTAGTGATCCTGTTCGCAAAAAAGATTGGGCCAAACAAAAATGGTTCGCAAAATTTGGAGCCTGGTTTGGCATTACTCCCCTATGGAGAACCGGGATGCTTTCCAACGGACTTTCAGTAGATGTGAGGTTGGAAAACGGGAAGTACGTGTTGCTAGATGATACTTCGACCTTAGACACGAAAAGTTTGTCAGGACGTTGACATACAATTTGATCCTGGTCAATATTTCTCAATAAAGCTCTGAGTTTATGAAAAACGCTGCTTTTTGCTGGGTCCCTGCCCAAACGATCTCGAATAAACTGCCCGGCGTTGTGAGCCACTGCTTTCCAGACCTGCTCCCTTGGCGTAAGGCCGGAATTTCTTTTCTTTCTGGCCAATTTTCTTCTGTTTCCGTTCAATGGCCTTTTTGACTGCGCGATGACCCCCTTCTGCGGATAACGCTTCAAACCGTGCTTTCTGAACAATTCGCCGTTTCTCCGCTGCAAAACAATGAGTATAGAATTAAGACCCTGGATCGGCACTGCTTACAATCTTTCAAGAACCACTTTCCCTTGCCTTGCTTTTGCTTATCTTTTTCCTCCGACAAAGCCTTCTTCAAGGCTTGCTGTTCGATTGAATCTAGACGGTCTTTGTTGACCAAACTCTCGGTACGCTTTACTGCTTTTTCCAGGCGCCCTACTTCTTGCTCTCTTTCTGTGCGAAGATGTGCAGGGGAAGTTGAAAGAAGTTTGCGAGCTCGAGCCAGGTTTTCTCGTAACAGCTTCAGTTCTCCTTTCCGCGAATCGGCCAAGAAACCATAAGATGTTCGGAACAACTCTGGTTTGAATTCACCCGCCATGGGCAAGAAACGAGGATCGCGGGGAACCTGACAGTCGTTAGTTCCTGTTCAGCAACGTTGAAACCAGGTTCTTACGAGCTTCGGGACTTCGACCACGGTCCTCTTGCGGGATACTGGCTTCTTGGAAGTAACTTCCGTTGGGCTATCAAAACAATCAAGATCCAAGCAGATGATATACCATGCAACAAGACACACGCGTGTTTATTCGCTCTTGTGTGTTTTTTGGTGTCCCGGGATATCCATTCGACTCTCTTTTGTTCTTGTGGTGCAGAGTCTCCGTCCGATTCAGAAGCATGGTCGGTGTCAGTGTCAGTGTCAGGCTCTGATTCTGATTCTGATTCAGTCTCTGGCTCGACAGAGGCTAGTGCCTTTTGAGCTATGCGCAAAGCGCCCAGAGGAAGGCTGCGGAGGTCTAGTGCACTAGAATAAGGATGGTGTTATTGAGTAGACGGGTCCATCACTCACTACTCTCTAGGTCTGACTATTAAAGGGTCAGAGGATGCGGCGAAAGGGACTGCAATGTACGAACCAACTGGTGAGATTGCTTTTGGGGTTTGTCTTCTATATGGTTATAGATTGTGTCGTCGTCAGCTTCCCATTGTGCGATCCGGGGTGCATCCGCATCGTCAGAATCGACATCGTCGTCCTCATCATCCGAGATGCCGTCCTGGCTGGACCCTTCTCCAAAGTTACTCAATTGTCCTGGTTCGTCTGGCGAAGGATCTCTGGGCCGTTTTAAAGACGGTTTCTGAGACTTGAATTTGGTCGCGGAAGATTTTGAGGGCATAACGGTGATGGCAAACAGCAAGAGGCTGCGTGAGAACTTGAATTTGGGCTATGGAGAAGGGACAGAAGATCGGCGACACAGCCAGTCAAACGTCGATGTTGTTCTGAACGATATTGGGCATTCAAGTGCCCGCCAGCGAGCGCATCTCTTATGACTCCAGTCCACTATGGACGGCCTACTGAACCAAAGGTTTCCCGACAGGCCTCTTCTCTCCGCCATTCAGCCCCCCAGGCATTCGACCTTTGAATTCGATGGCCCCGCTCCTGTCTTCGACAGCGATGACGATGACAACGATATCTACCGAGGAGAACCACCCCCAGCAGACTCAGCAAGCACTGTATCAAGTTCTTCTGGTTCCTCTTCCTCGTCATCATCCAGGCATGGCGGACCTCTTGGAGCTCTAGCTGCCATCGTCGAGCATGCTGTTTCCAGGTGGGCGAGAGGCGTACGAGCCGGCTCCTCCGCAGGCTCTACCTCTTCTTCTAATGCCTCATCATCATCTTCGTCATCTTCATCTTCTTCCGCCTCAAGTTTACGATCATCCATCAATACACTCTCTCGCATGAAACGCCGACTCCGTGCGCGATCCAGCCAAGCTAGCTTACAGACCATTCAGTCTGAACGAGACATTATTGCCCGTATAAATCGTTTGAAAGCTCTAGAGGAATCCAGACAGATCCCCCGGCAGTTTGGATTGTACCTGCCACCAACACTTGAAATCCCGGGGCAATCATTGGGTGCTGGATCGGAAGGCAATGGCAATAGTGGCAAGAGACAAGTCCTTTCGACAGAATCTCTATCGTGTGCAATCCGCCAGCTAGAGGCCGTGATGGGAGCATCTAGGAGCCGCAAAGCCCGTGGACGAAGCCGAGGCCCCAACCAGTTTGAGCAATTACGGGCCCCACTATCCACCCACCATCCTCATTCCAAATCCGAAGGCAACAAATCAAGAGCTTTAAACTTCGCTTCTTTCCCAGTTTCCAAGAAGGGAAGAAAAGGAAAGCGTCGCGCTTTGTCTACAACGAGGATTGCACCGTCTCGCCCGAATGTACCACCTACAACCTCTCGACTTATGCCAAAGGCTTGGTTTTTGGATGTTTCGTCTCCCAAGTGGGAGGACCTTCGTACTCTGGGGAGGGTAATTCGATTTCTGCTCATTATATCCTTCGTATACTGACGAATGCACCAGTTGCTTCATATCCATCCCCTTACGTTGGAGGACATACTGCAGCAAGATCCTCGTGAAAAACTAGAGCTCTTTCCGAAACTTGGCTACTACTTTATATCGTTTAGGGCAATTGAAAGCCAAGTAGAACGCAGCAGGATGCAGCGGGAGGCCAGAAAGCATGCCGAGGCTACGGGAAATGATCCTGATGCTACTGATATACCTATCGGCGAGGCGAACGTATACCTCGCGGTCTTCAACGATGGGATTTGCTGTGTCAGTCTCTGTTGCGAGTCAGCCTGATTTTTAAGCTAACATACCTTAGTTTCACTACAGGGACATTTCAGGTCGGTTGGAATCCTGCTTTCATGCAACATGAGGTCTGATCGATATCCAAGATCATCTCGACCGCGTGAGAAACCGCATTGTCCTATTCGATGAGGTTGTCAATATGTCCTCTGGTGGGCCTTGCCGTCTCCCGTTTGCTGCGGCGTCGCCTCAACTTTGCATTTCCAGATTGGATAGCTCACGGTATCCTTGACTCCATTGTCGACTCCTTTTTCCCCTTTCTAAGTGAGATAGAGAAAGAGGTTATGGCCATCGACGATCTTGTCTACGCGGATGCCGACACGACTGATGAACCTACCGGGAAGGATTTATCACCTTCACAACCACAGACACCGTCCACGCTGAAACCAGAATTAGAGCAGGAGACGTCTTCTTTCAATAAGGAATCTCTCCCTCAGTCCAACGAAAAGGAAATACCCAAGGATTCCAGCCAATCCCAAGAGAGCATTAGGCCTCATTTCACTTCACCTCGACCAACATTTAGAATGTTACTTAGACGCTGTCGCCGTCATGTCGTTGGTATATGGAACCGCATGTTCCATAAAAACCATGACATACGACTTAGAATCAATCCACGGACAACGACATTGCGGAGAATGGCAAAAACTAGGCGGCTAGTGACGTCTTTGGGGCGTTCGCTTGCGGGGAAGTCCGAGGTCATTACAAAAATTAGAAAACGGCTATTGCAACAGGGGTTCGAGCCATCTCTTGGCAATGGAGGAAGCAAACGGGAGGAGCTAGAGGTGGCTATCTATATGGGTGATGTCCACGGTGCGCTTATGAAGTTGACGGAAGGATTTTTAATTAATATCATTATCAGATCATATTTTAACTCTCCAACACTCGTTGAATCACATAGAACGAATGTTGAGTCAGTCCCATCCTTCCTATCTATCTCACCTTCGAGTTGCAGTTGCTCGGACGAAAGGAGGCTCTGACAAAGCTCTGTTATACCTGACCGTGATCAGTATTGCAGTTCTGTGTTGTCAAGCCGTCACAGGTAGCCGCTACTACGATTGTATGCACATAACCCCGCTGACCTCCTTTTAGGAACGTTCTCAATGAACGTACATGTACCGTCGAATGAGCATGCATTAGGCCACCCCTTTAACGTGTTTGGCATTGCGATAAGCCTGGTTTGTCTCGTTCTTACTACATATTTAACAGTGGTATATCACTGGTGGAAGTCAGCAAAGCGGAGGAGAGGTGCCATGTTACGGAAAGACAATTATTATATCCCAGAGACTTGATGTTAATACCCTTCCGCGAACATTTTCATTATTTATTGCCTATTATTGCCTACGATGTAGAAAGCGAATGTGTAAATAGCCAAAGTAGTTTAATACAATAAATGTACAGAAATAAGTATTCATAATGTCATCGTCAATTTTCGTGAATGGGAGGTAGGCCTGGCTTGGTGTTCGCTCGTGCCAAAGTGTCAGTAGTTTCTGTGAGCGCTGCTTGCACTAAGGGCACTAGTCAGGGAAAGTTCTTCGCAAAGTCTTCCAATTCCATACCTTTTGCTTGAAAAAGAACATATTTGTCTTCAAACTCCTTAAATGCTTGCTCTAAAGTCGTGCGTTGTCTGTGTATTGTCCCGTCAATGCGCTGAAGGTGTTCGGATTCCAAACGGAGATTTTCAAGGCCCTCCTTGACTTGTTCATGCAAGTTCTCGAGACCTCTTATCTGGTCAATATATAAGGACCGTATTTCTTCCCAGGTTCCTACAGGGCAGTGAATGAGGGGAGTATTATGAAATCTATCCAACAGGACGTACCAGACGCCTGGACTTCCTTTGCGATGTCTGCGTAGCGTGTAAGTTGCTTGTCCAAGTCCTGGGCATCAGCCCAAGAAACCCTCTTCGCCAAGTCGCTCATGCTAGATCGCTTAATACAGCTTCGTCGGCGCCGAAGATGGGGTTTCCCAGCGTTATCCTCTTGGCCTGGTTCTTCTGGCGTTCTTTCACCGGAAGATTCGTCGCTTGGTCCTTCTAAGGCAGGCAACAGCGGAACCGGTTTCTCAGACGGGGGTTCTGGAGGTAAATCAAGTCCATACTCTTCTCGCTGAGATAACAGGAGGACCGGTAGAGGAAGGGGCGAGAGAACTGATGCTGATGCTGGTACCTCGGCCGAAGCTGCAGGAAGTGATTTGGTCCGTTCTGGCCGGGAAGCACGAGGGTGATGGGAACCTGAAGCCCGGTTATCCTTGGGCTGAGGGGTCTCCGTCGTAGAACGGAGTAGTAGCGGCGGTTTAGCAATCGAAAGACGTAGTTGGTGGTGCGAGGAGTTTGCATGAGTGTCCTGACGCGATGTAGATGGTTTACGAGCGGCAGAGCTCTCAGCTACGCGCTTCTGCTGGTCCCTAAACCATTTTTCCATTTCCTTGAGACGGAAATCTGAAGGGGCTACGATCGTTTGGAAAACGAAGGGTTCTCCCCTAGGCAATTTCCTGGAACCTTGGGCTGGTTTAGCAAGTCGTTGACATTTGCGAATCATTCGGTCCTTCAAATGACGGATTTCCATGATACGCTCCCATGAAATGGAAGACTTTCTTGTTAATTCATAGGTTTCTAGCTTCAAAAGCTGTTCATACATGGCTGCTGTCCCCGGAGGCAGGAGAACCTAAGTGTTCTAATCAGCGCGTGAACCTAGAATTTGGCTATCTCGGCGGCCTGCCTTGAGCTCGCTTGGGGTATCAGTAGTTTGGATATAGCGCCATCCTTCCGGTGCCTTGGGATCATAGGGGTCTAACTGGCCTCGAACTGGGCTAGGGCGCATATAGTCGAGGGCGGATGTTGGGTTGCGGGACATAGAGATGGTATGAGGTGAAGCCAGGGCTACTGCCCTGTGCTCATCTGGAAGTCTGGCATGCAACCCTGTCCAACATTACCAGCGGCCGTATTGTCGTCACGCCGGCCGGTCACACCGAGTCACGCCAGGCAGCCGGAAAGACGGCGTGGGAAGGACCGGCAATACATAGCGGATATCACATTGCAGTACTCCCTGGCTGTCGCTCCTTAACCTCCTCCTGGAAATGGGTATCTCAAAAGCCCAGTACGAGGCCTTTCTCATAAACAATGTCTCTACAATTTCCAGCTTGGAATCGACACTGCGCTCAATCACTTGGTTCTTGCCTGGGAGATTCAAGGATGCTGAGCTGGCTTCGGAAGCTCGTTAGTTCTCTTGGGCTGGATGTATCTCTCGTTTGTCTAATGCATCATTTTAGTCACTACCCTGCTCAACGTTCTGAGCATGTATCATGACACGTTACTTGCGCGCATGGTGAAGAATAACCCGAGTTATCAGCCGCTTATCCCATTGTCCTTGCATACCCGGTTCACTAGAGCCTGGCTGGACAAGTCTTCTCAGTACAAATGGATCTCTCGCACCTTAGAGGTCATCCGATATACTGAACTTGTTATCGAAATGGCTCTTCGAAGAAAGGTGTCAGAAGAGACCAAATGGCGCTGTATCATTTCTCTGGAAGTCATCAAGTATGGCCCCTCTTTAGCTGTATATCTTCGTCCCTGACAAATGCCCTTCGCCCAGGGCTGGTTTACGCTTATTCCTCTTAAAGCTCACCCGCCGGCCATTAGTCACCCCGCTCGTCCCAGAACGAGACTTCGATCCTACCACTCTCCCTCCTCCAAGTGAACCGACATCATCGATTGCCGGTTCTTCAGCGCATCTCCCGACTCCTCTTGCAACTCCAGACCATCTCAAAAACAACCAAATGCCACTGGAACCCCATCTTTTGCTTTCCCCGTCCTCCAAGCACTCAGAATCAGCAGCAGAAGACTACCTCCTACCCAAAGCGCTCACAACAGCCTCCGTCAAACCATCGCTGTCTCTAATACGAAACCTCTCAGGCCCTCGAGATTGGGCTGCAGAGGGGATCTATATTATACGCCCTCTCATTTATGGTATGTCGAGCCGCTCTGACCCATTCCTGAAGCTGACTTGATTTGTTCCAGTTATTCTTCTGGTTGCCGATCGACGCTCAGGTCGTGCGACTAACAGGGCCTTGATAGCTGCGCTTGTTATGGAATTCATTTCCCGAAATTTGCGCCGAACAACCCCTCCATCTACTGTTCTTGAACGCACTGAGTACGCTAAACGCGACAAAGACATGCTTTGGTATCTGCTTCGAGGTTCAATATGGAAATCATTCACGAGGTGCGCTCATTATCTTCAAATATGTCTGCTGGTACTAACGCACTCTCAGACCCAAGCTAGAAGGCTTCGTGCAAAGCACTTCCACTAGGCCTCTTCTTGGCCTCTTCGGTGCTCTCGTCCATGATTGGATCCCGTTGATTGATGAATACTATTATTGTAAGTTGTCTTTGCCGTGCTCCTTGCTTTCTTTTGCTCATAAGGGTTGCTAGATACCGCCCCATGACCTCTCCTTTTCATGTATCTTGTGCTTTTGGAACTGCTATCGTTCATTAATTGATGTATACTTGTTATGCGACGCTCTGGGACTCGAATCTACCTCGTCCTCACCATCAATGAAGGATGTAAACAAAACCACACAAGTTTTGCAGGCATTTTGAAATGTTCCCACATTCCGTCTATTCGTCTACCACAGTACTTTGAGCTGCACAACCAAGTCGAATTCTGGTATGTCTTCCGCTGGTGGAAAAATGGATATCGACCAATCTCCAAACCATCATTCGTGAGTATACCTCATATGTAGCCTCTCTGCAAGCGCATTTGTTCATCTGATACTCTCAGAACCATAAGCTCGAATAGGTCTCCTTCTCGGGATAGAGACAGGAAAGACCGTCACCGAGACAGAGGGGAGGAAGAAAGACGAAGGCCCAGCCGTAGCAGAGATAAATACAGTGACAAGGGCCACCGTGATAGGGACTCTTCTCGCGATCGTTTGAGGGACAAGGATAGGGATCGTGACCGTCGGCGGGAGAGAGAGAGAGACAGCGACAGAGGTCATCGCAACTCTCACAGCAATCGTGACCGCGACCGTGATCGGGAAAGGGACGACAAAGAAAGGGACCGTCGTCGAAAGAGGGGTGATGACGAGTATTCTGACCGAGGCGGGGACGACCGCTCCAAGCGAAAGCGAGCTGACGATGACGAAGAGAATCCGCCGCCCCCAAGCGCAGCTCCTCCCCCTCCGCCGCCTGCCAGAGACAGTCCTCGACCTTCGGACCGTAGGAGCCATGATAGGAACCCCCGAGACGACTATGACGATTCGCCTCGCTACAGAGATCGGCGTGACAGGCGTCGGCGCGATTATGATGATAGGGATAGGGCCCGTCGACGAACGAGGAGCCCTCCGCCTCCACTTCGCAGGTAAGATACTTTGTATCGCTTCCAGTCTTGTCAAATTAACTTCTTGGATCATTTACAGGAGGAACTCCCCAATCTACGATGGACCTCCGCCAGATGACTATAATCCAGAAGAGCCCAAAGACGATGACTCAGAAGCCCGTTCTGTATTTGTTTCTCAACTTGCCGCTCGGTTGACTGCAAGAGATCTAGGTTATTTCTTCGAAGATAAGCTAGGAGAAGGAACCGTTATGGACGCGAGGATTGTGACCGATCGACTTTCACGCCGGTCTAAGGGGTAAAGGCGACGTTTCCTCTGAGTTTTCTCCCACATACTAATACATTCTTTTCAGAATTGGCTATGTTGAGTTCCGCTCCATTGATCTCGTGGAAAAAGCAATTGCTCTATCAGGAACCATTGTTCTGGGATTGCCTATCAACGTTCAGTTGACTGAGTCAGAAAGAAATAAGAGTCACGCAGGCGACGGGTTCGTGCCACCTTATTCCCAGCGTTCTTGTTCTCAACTTATTTTTACAGGAGTCTTCATCTCCCTCCAGGAGTCACTGCCTCTGGCGCAATGTGAGTTTTTCGTGCCGTCAACCGACATTCTCAGGAGCTCATAAAATGCCGCAGCCTTTATGTTGGGTCATTGCATTTTAACCTCACAGAATCGGATATTAGGCAGGTGTTCGAACCATTTGGAGAACTCGAATTTGTCGATTTGCATCGAGATTCTGCGACGGGTAGGAGCAAGGGTTATGCCTTCATTCAGTAAGTTTATATTTTTTAAAATTATCCCCATTAACTGGCGTCTGTCAGATACAAGCGTCCTGAGGATGCTCGCATGGCATTGGAACAAATGGAAGGATTTGAACTTGCTGGACGAACTGTACGTTTCTTGTTCTACCTTCTGCGGTCGTGGACATTTAAGTACCCCACAGTTGCGAGTAAACACCGTTCACGAGAAGGGGTCTGTTCGTTATACCCAGCAAGACTCCTTGGATGACTCGGGCGGTAAGTAATAACCAACGGCTTCTACACCGAGCTTTAGTGATTGGGTATTGCTCCTAGGTGGTAACTTGAACGCTGCTTCTCGTCAAGCACTGATGCAGAAACTTGCCAGGACTGAGCAACCTCCCCTTCCGGCAGAACCAGCGTATGAATACCTTTCTCAATGTCTCTTACACATCCTGATTCTCTTTTGTAGTAAGCCTAACATTGTACAGTCTATGCAATCTCGATCGGTCCTCCTCAAGAATATGTTTGATCCTGAAGAGTGAGTTTACCGCCAGCCGTTACCAGCCATGCTAATCCACATTCTAGGGAGACGGAACAAAACTGGGACAAGGATTTGGCCGAAGATGTCAAAAGCGAGTGCGAGGCTAAGTATGGGAAGGTCCTTGCAATCAAAGTGGAAAAGGACTCTGCAGTATGTATTTGCTATTCTAATTCTCGAACAAGCCTGACGCTTTCTGCAGGGCGAAATTTATGTCAAGTTCGACATCATTGACTCTGCTAAGGCTGCGATTCAGGGCCTTAATGGTCGTTGGTTCGGAGGGCGTCAAATCACTGCCACTTTCATTTCGGACGCCATCATGGCAGCCCACCAGTAGGGTTGCATCCGAATCCCGACCCCAAGTGTCTCCAGGTTGCACAATTACTGAACACTTCCTTCGATTGTTTGCAGATCACTACATTAAACATGACTCGAATGAATTCCCTCTAATGTTGATGTCTCAATATTGCACAGATACACCTTTCGGGATGTTCCTATGTCAAGAAACCGCATTGAACAGAGGCAGGTTCCGTCTTGTCTTTTCACAGTTTTTGTCGGCTTTCATCTTAAAGCATGGTAGATTATCTTCGAAAATACTAGTCATGACCTACCACAAGTATTGGGAAATTTCCACTGGCGATCTTCCTGAGGTTCAAGTAGAGTGCTATACCACCCGTTGACTGATGAACTCTTTAGGACGTCTGGCCAACGTCCCTGCCATACTCCCTGGCAGCAGTGGAGCGACCACCTCTATTGAGAATTCCAACGACTCCTCAACGGGGAAATGGACAATGCCCATCTGACCTATCAAGACATGAATCACACTAGATTTTGACTTCTCGAAGGTTCGTTCACGTTGAAGGTGCCGTAGGCGGACCGGGTCGACTTCCAGCGCATATATATGGCAGGCACTCCCAAACAGTGTGCTTCAGGTCTTCTATCGTCGCAATCATCATGTCTGTCGAACATATAAATTCCCCTGAAAATGCAAGCTTTGCCCGCATCTTGTGTATGTCCCATTCTGGCCTTGTTTCCCTCGCGGTGATCATTGAACGGGTTTTCATATATATGGGTAGCACATGCGACGAAGATCGCTTCTACGACTGGTTTAGTTTTCATCAGTGGACAGGTCCCTGCCGACTCGTCCGGAAATCTCGTGCAAGGAACTATTCAAGACAAGACAGTAAGCTGCGAGGATGTGCCGTCGACATGTGCTCATGAACCGCTTCTCTCGTGCTAGATAGCATGTCTAAACAATTTGAACAACGTCCTTCGCGCTAGCGGTACGGAATGGGCCAAAGTTGTCAAGGTTAACATATTCCTGAAGGATATGGGTGACTTTGGCGCGGTTAATCAAGTATATGAGAAGGTAAATTTGAGTGTATCCCCAATCCTGCAGGTCGCTGCAGATGTTCACCTATAACACCCCGGACAGTACCTTCCCAGTCCTAAGCCAGCGAGGACATGTGTTCAGGCTGCGAAATTGCCCAACGATGTCGACATTGAAATCGAGGCTATCGCAACCACGTAGCGTAGGATATGTATATGCACGAAGTCAAAGAGTATCAGTACATCGGTTCCTTGTCGATCCGAAGTGGGACGGCCCGCGTCTTCCGCTATAAATACGAAGGCCCGGAAAGAGAAATAACACCTTGCTTCCGTCCCATTGTCGTGGCTTTTGCAAAGTAGATCATCGACCGAAAGCGCGTCCAACATGGATTACCGAAGTTTCAAAGGCGACCAACTTGAACTGAAGGCTCATCTCGCGGATCGCTATGTAGGGAAGTCTCTGGACATGATTAGAACCCCGGCATTCGTTATCGATCGAAGTGTGTTTGAGGGCAATTGTGCTGGGATGGTTAAGAAGGCGAAAGAATGGGGAGCAGATTTTCGAGCCCATTTGAAGACACATAAGGTCGGCTAGTAGCGCTTAACGGACTTCAAGTCAATCATGTTGATTATCCCCGTGTGGTTCAGACTGCGGAAGGTACCAAGTTGCAACTGCAGACCAGCGAGGGTACTTGCGGTGCCGTGGTTGTTTCGACCATCAAGGAAGCCTGGGAAGTGTATAATGCGGGACTGGTGAAGGACAGCATTGTCAACGATGTTAGTTCGATTCATATACCGTACGCTGCTGGTTCACACTGGGAACATACAGATCCTTTACGGCCTTCCAATCGGTGTCAACAAGATTGGCGACTTGGCAGCCCTGTGGGATGAAACAGAGAAATACGGAGGCATTGTGCGTTTGCTCGTTGATCACCCCCAACAAATCAAGTTTCTGGAGGAATTTGAACACAAGAGAGAGAAGGGAAGACGATGGTCAGTATTTGTCAAGATAAATGGGGGCCAGAAGTATGTTAGTCCTTGTTGACTCGAAAGATGCGGAGCTCACTCCTTCTACTCAGCCGAGCAGGGGTTCCTCCGACGTCTGAGCCATTGAGAATTCTGTTATCTTCCATCGTCAAATCAACTGCGGTCAGCCTCCATGGATTTTATGCCCACGCGGGAAATTCGTATGCTTCAATCTCCCGGTCGGAGGCGACGTCGTATCTGGCCGATGAAGTTCAAACTGTTAACGACGCCGCAGCCTTCGCCCTCGAACATTTCGGAGAATTGCTGAAAGGGCCAGTGCATACCAAACCCCTCGTTCTATCGGTGGGGTCCACGCCAACTGCACACGCTTCCGGGGCTGAAGCCAGAAGCTTACTTCGGCAGACGCTTCATGGAAAGCTTGAGCTGCATGCAGGTACGTTCCACGGCGAGATGGTCGTTCTAGCTGAAGGTTGACAAGAGCTCTGCAGGAAATTACCCTTTACTGGATTTGCAGCAGCAGCATACAAGCCTTATTGACTACCCTCGGATTGCGCAACACGCCCGTGCGACCGTCGTGTCTTACTACCCTGGCCGCGGGAGTAAAGGAGAGGACGAGGCGTTGATTGATGCAGGTGCCATTGCCTTCAGCAAAGATACAGGGCCGTCTGGAACATATGGCGAAATCATAGGGAAACCTTGGGTGCTCTCTAGAGTGTCCCAAGAGCACGGAATTCTGACCTGCGTCAACAAGGACGAACCCAATTCCCGGCTGGACGTTGGTTCTGTTGTGGAGATCGTAGGGCAACATGCATGCCTTATAGCAGCAGTGAGTTTGTGTGCCTTCAGACTACAGCACAGTACATATTCCTTCCCTAGGCCTATCCATGGTATTACATCGTTGATTCTGGAGTATCTGGTGGTAGAGAAGTGGTGGATGTTTGGGTGCCCTGGAAAGGGTGGTAGTCCCGAGTAATTAAGCGCCCGGACCGAATAGCGGTAATGTCATGTGACTTTGGTGATGGAGTTCCAGAAACAGAAGTTGTTCCCGGTTTGGGTTGACTGCATGAGGCATCCTCCTCACTTTCTTTCTGTTATCTGTCCGTCTTCACCTCCACTTTATTTTATTCAATATAACCAATATCATGCCCTTCGACGACTACGATGCAGATGCCACAGAACTGGTAGAAACCTATGGTTTGTCAAATGACCCGCAAGCCTGTGCGGTACACTAACAGTATTCGTAGATTTCTTGATGAAATATATTATTATTGGCAAGAGTTTCCTTCTATATACAACACTTCGATGGTCTCATGCTCTCAATCGCAACAGGAGAGGCGGGTACTGGGAAATCGTGCCTTCTACACCACTTCACCCACAACTCATGTCAGTCCTTCTCGCCGTCACTGCGGGCCAATGTCTAACGGCTGTTCAGTCAAGGACCATTCGCAACATACTATCGGAGTCGAGTTCTCAAGTAGGACAGTCAAACTGGGAGAGAAACGGATTAAGCTTCAGGTCAGTCCATGGTTCGATTTCAGGGGAGGAGCGAAGTTGATCCTGATCATGATACTTAGCTATGGGATACAGCTGGCCAGGAACGATTCCGGTCTGTCTTTAATAATGCCAAATGGTCATGAGACTCACTGTAACGTATAGCTCGGTCACTCGGAGCTACTATCGAGGTGCAGCGGGCGCCATCCTTGTATATGATATCACCAAGTGTGTGCGTTCTTTCTCCCTACCGCATTACCCAGGCTGACTATCTTGGTGCACTTTTCAGCCGGAATTCGTTCATTAACCTTTCTCGTTGGTTGGCCGACGCGAGGGCGCTTGCCAGCCCACATCTCCTTGTTGTCCTGGTCGGAAATAAGTCTGACAGAGAAGAGGATCGGGAGGTCGAATGGGCCGAGGCTAGTAGATGGGCTGCGGAAAATGGCACGTTGCGCTCAATGATGTTGCTTCGATATCGCTGACACCATTTATAGACGTTCATTTCTTAGAGGCATCGTCATTAACCGGTGAGAATGTTGAAGCGCCATTTCTATTGGCCGCAAGGGCCATCCTTCTTGCAATCGAATCCGGTTCATTGGATCCAGAGAAGCCCGGAAGCGGAGTAAGCTACGGGGATCGAGCACTCCGGCGTGTCAATAGTTCCAGTCGACTTAGTTTCGGCAGTTTGAGCGCAAGCAGGAGAAGAGGAAATGTCAAGCTGAGGAGTTGGGATCCTCGATCCAAATGTTGCTGAGTGTCCACTGTACGTCTATATGCCTTTTGCTCTTATATTCTATTCATCTTTCCGGCAGGGCTTCGAGACAATAGTCCCCTCTATCTCTACATTCTCATGATCACTGATACCCCCGTCTCCCCAAGATACCGGTCAGGATTTAACACCATGTGCGTCTATGTGTTGCTCCTCATCTACCTGCCACACGCTCATGGCTCATTTCAGCTATCCTCTAGCCTCGAAATAGAAACATTACTGTATACGTAACTTCATCTTTTATTAATGTGTGTGTACTGATGCGTTTGGACTGTTCACGAGCACTCTTATTCTACGCTTTATAGCATGTTTTCCACGTCTTGCTTCCTTCAATCGTATGGCAATACTATATTACTTCAGAGTTGCTCCAATATCGAAGTCGTTGACCATGCAGCGCTGACTTCTGCTGACTTTCGCCATGTGATGCGAAGTTTTCCCATGTTGTATCTCGCCTGACGTGGCTTCTTCCGGTTGTTCTGTTGCTTCACTTAAACCTTTTATAACATAAACCCCGCATAGGATGCTGAATGGTTCCTCTTCTTACAGACCCAAAAGCAGAAGCCAACCCGAGAGAAGCGATGGTCTCAGGCATCGTGTAGCATGTCCTCGTGGACAGAGTATGTCCAGCTACTACTCAGACTGGGGTGATACGCCGCTTCCTTCTCGGTATAAAAGCGCTTGCAGATCTCTCCGGATATAGTTGCTCCACCTGGAATAAAGTCATTTAGACTGGTCTGGTCTGGTCTATGCTTTCCCCCATTGCCCTTCTTATGCCTTATCTTTAAGAGGGAACTATCAGGTGGCGATATGAACCCCCACCTCCATGTTCTCTGAGTCTGCCCTGTCGCAACCGGAAAACAGTCTCTCAATTGACCCGTCCTCAACTGATTCTGGTTCGATTCCTTCCACCATCCAAAGCACATCAGCCGCGAGTCCGACATACAGCTTCCCCTCATCTGTGGTCAGCACTTCTTCTGCGACGTCTTTACGAACTCTCACTGTTAGAGAATTATGATATTGCATTATAGATAACTGCAACTACCCCCACCACCACCCCGAGCGGCGTGCCGCCTCCAACCTCCTCGAGGGTATGCCAGTATTCTTGGTATTGGTGGATAGCTGGAACTTATTGCCACATCTTCAGAATTCTTCCGACCTGGATCCTTCGACTTCCATCACCACGTCTTCCAGCGCAGTAAGTCCCCTCCTATAAACACGGGTCTTTCCATTCTCACTGCCTTCCTAGCCCTCATCATCTAGACCTGTTGTGCCTATTCCGACTTCCATCCCATATACTACGCCCACTCGAGGGCTTGTCAGTGTTCCGTAAGCTATCGTAACTCCCTAACGATCCTTACCATTGAATCTAATCGCATGTGCATTCAGGATGTCAACCTCTGCTTCCGAATCCGTAACGGGACCACTCCCCCCTGTCCCTAGTACGTCCTCGTCCCCCAGAGCGCCAGATTCAGCCGCGGAAACACCTTCTCCGCGACCCTCGCCTTCAGTGGAGACTACCAGCAGATTGAACTCGACATCGAACAGACCGACCAGCAGCTCAAGCTCAAGGAGTTCTCAGACTCGGACTAGCACTATAACCTCGGGTGAGTTCCGGAACCTACCCCAGGAAATGAATTTTCCGAAATTTAATAGTTCCTTCCTTTCGCCCATCTGCTCCCATCACGACATTTACAACACTTTCTCAATCCGTTTCGTCACCGGCCCCTATCGTCGACGACGTAGTCACTGTCATCCCTGGATCTGCAGGGCTTTCCTCGACAAGCACGGTCTTCAGATCGCCACGGTCAACCTTGTCAGAGCCGTTGACTTTAATACTCACTAGCGAAGGATCTGCGATTACCACTGCACCTCCTTTCGTGACTGTAATCAGTACTTCAACAGCACAGGATGGGGATGTGGTCATTCTGACAGAAATTGTTGCCAACCCCCAGCCATCAGACTCGCTTTCTGCAGGAAGTAGAGGGTACGTGTAACCTCCAGAAGTTATACACTTTTATAACCAACCACGAACCAACAGGGTTTTGGATAGTAAGGGCGCTACCGCAGGCATTTTCGTCGGTGTCGCTGTATTCTCCGGCATTATATCATTCCTCTTCTTCATGATATGGCGGAGACGGCGGCGCACGGAGAGACGTAAAAAATGGTTTGCAGGGATGCGGCAGCAGCGCCCGACCTCCATTGACTATCCCTTTCATGACGGGAGTGGAGGTGGAGGTGGCGGGAGAGGCAAGGGAAGTGGGAATCAAAATTCCTTCGAAGGACTGAGAGTGGAGAGAACAGTGGAAAGCGATCAGGATAATCAAGGAGGAGGTATACTGTCTTGGGGCCGCAGCGGGGGGAGACAGTCAACCCCACCTCAACAGCACTACAGGCCGCATTCAACAATTGCGGCTGGTTCACATGGGTTCAACTACGGCAATACTCCAAAAGACTCTTTAGAAAGCCTTGGATTGACCGGAATTGGTTCGGCAATGTATGGCAATCGGGTCTCTAACGGCACCGCCATATTGAGGGGACTTCCAAGTCCGGTTAGGAAACCTGTCAGCACCCACCTTTACGACGCAGAGTTGAATGAGCTGGATACGGTGTTGAAGAGCCAATCCTCCGGAGGGCAGGGACACCAGGAACATTCGAGGGCCCCTTCGGAACCACCAGCAAATGCTGTTCGAGCGCGCTTTGGCCTGGCCCCTATCAGCGAAGGCGAGCGTAGTGGGACGATTGCAGCGACCCACGATATATCTGTTCCCCCTTCTAGCTTCCATTATCATCAACGATTTGCTCCCTCGCCTGCGCCATCGACGCCATCCATGTATCCGCCCACTTTACCTGCGGACGACGACAATGGATACGGCGGGTATGATGACTATCTGGATGACGACAATAGCAATCTATTCTATCAGCGTCCTGCTCAAATTAGTGACTCATTACCGGCCCCACCTCGCCCGCCTCGGTCGCGCCTGAGGGAGAGTGCTGGTAGCACGTTTACTGAAGGAACTAAGACCACAGCTAGTTCTATCGGCAGTGTAGGTAGCATTGGCGAGATAGCGCCACAATCGCAGGAACAGGGTGAAACATTCAAGAGACCCAAGATTGGCGTCAACCTTGCCACTCTATTCACCAAGGCAAGCATGCCCAACCAAGACAGTACTGATAAACCGAACGGAAAGCATTTCGCCCCTCTCACTCCGCCTTCGTCCACGGCTTCGCCCCTGCAAGAAAAGCATCAGGACATCCTGGCAAATCGCAGGACATTATTGGACGTGAGTTGACAACCCCCATCCATATCATTCTTTCTTACGGGTTATTTCTAGGTTCGCCCGAAAAGTCTTCGGAGCAACGCCAGCTCGAATTAAAATTGCAGGCGAAGAAAACATTACTGTCAAGTATCCTCTTGAATTGCATATTTCATGTCAAACATACCTTTATCGTTGTTCTATCATCCTCACAAAACTCAACATTGTATCCTTACCCCTCTGCGTGCGATGGACACTTGCACGTGTGTATACATATATAAGACAATCAAACAAGGGAAACTTGTGGCAGATAAAGCGTATTGTAGAACAGTTTTAGTACACTATGTCACGGCAAAGTGATATCACTATCCCCGAACAGCTCGAAACAGAAAAGCGTCGGGGTTAGAGAAAATCACAACAAAAGGGAACAGGGATAATAGCGGGAGCGACTAGTAGAGTATAATATAACAATGAGGCAGGATGATCGTAAACCGGTGTCCGCTGGGCATATTACTGTCCGTCTGCGTGTGTGAGTGAATGCGCACATAATGAATGTATGTATGTAAAAATCGTAAGAGCAAACGTCCAATGAAATGCGTCGTTATACATGAATAGTCGTTGAAAATAACAGAGCAATAAAGACGAAGTGAATAAACATAAGGAAGAAGACAGTGGTTCCAGAGACCAAGACTTATATAATAAGCCTGAATTTGGTGGCACTGCTTGAATTGTCGTATGTCGTGTCGATGTTTTGGAGAAGGGAACTGGTTTTAGAAAATCTCCATTGTGCTTTTATAACGCCCTCGGAGTCCAGCTCTCTCTCCCCAAATCTGACTCCACCGAGTTCGCCAAATCCGGATTGCGCACTCCTAAAACTTTGGCTCCCGCTCCCTTTTCCGATCGCTGGGCCTGCGGTGCCGCCGATTCTTGGGACGAGCCACCGCTATTCGAAGCCAGTGTTGGAGGACTTAGCACCCTCCGCGAATAATCCTCTTCATCCTTCAAGTCAAGGTCTCCATCCTCTAGCAAGTTCATACGATCGCGTAGACCAGGGTCAAGGATGTGATCTCTTCCTAACGGTGTCATGGGATTTAACCCACCGGGTGTGGGGGAGAGCATCGGTGTTGCAAAGGCGAGAGTATTCGGTGTCTCCAGCGGTAGGACCCCATTAGCATTCGTGCTACTCGATGCAGCAGATGCACTTTGAGCGTCATCTGCACCATTGCTAACACCGAAAAAGTAGTCGTGGAACGCGTCTCTTGATTGGTTACCGGCAGTCGATGCTGCTATACCAGTATAAGGTGTGGAGAGTGCGGTGTTGTCGCGATCCGCGCCCACATGGGATGCAGTACTATAAACTGAGCTCCTTGCACTTGCATTGCCGTTGTTTACCGGTAGAAGAAGGGGAGGTTGCAATGTCGGTTGCTGCCCAGAAGTAGGCTGAGATCCATGTCCGATGGCAGAGGAATATGGTGGAGGAAGTTGATTAAGGTTTTCTTGCTGATTCTGTGGCAATATTACGGTACTTGCTCCATTACTAGGAGGTGTATGTTCCTGAGTCTGTGATTGTTGTTGCTGCTCCCTATAGGCCGCCAGCAATGGCTCGTAGCTCCCCGCGCTTGCGTGGCTCATGTTCTGCTTATGCTGGCTGCCCATAGTTTCCAGCTCGTAATTTTGCCTGTCGCCCATACTTGCGCTACTTATTCTCCTGTCCCTGTCCGATATGGCATTGGCACTGGCATTGGCAAGAGCAACGGCGGTAGCGGCAGCCGTTGCACCGCTGCTGGTCCTATCCCTGTATACCCCCATGTGGAATGCACTGGGAGGTGGAACATATTCAGCATAAGGATTAAACGTTCCATCTTCACCAGCAGTAATTGCTGCCGAATTATGAACAGGATTGGCAGCAAACGGATCAGGATCTGGTCCAAAGCCAGTAGCACCCATCGGCACGCCCGCCATGCTCATAGCTAATCCCGAGCTGCTTCTCCTTCCATGTCCCATACTTCCACTGGCATTCCTCGTGTGACCACTGGGATCGAGATAGCTGCTGCTGCTTCCACGTTCGTGGGTATGGCTTGGGGGATGATCACGATACGGGCCTGGGCTATCATCATCATCGTCGTCATCCAAAGGTGCACGATGGAAGCCTGCCGCTGCCAGAGTGGCAGAAACGGCTGTGTCGTGTTCGAGACGTCGGGTTCTACGACGCCTGCGCACGGCAAAGAAGATCCAAAGGAGAATTGACGCTGCTGCCAATCCCACCAGAACAAAGACCCCCGCAACAGCTCCTGCGTTCGAAAAGAAGCTTCAGAAGAAAATGAGCAGCGGGAAATGGTATTTATAAATATATTACATACGCGCTACCACTTCCTCCACCGTTGCCGTCACCGTTCAGGGTCGGACTTGGGTTGGCAACGATTTCGGTAACTGTGACGAGAATACCGTTGCTTGTTGATGTTGCGTAGGTGGTGATAACAGAAGGTGCAGTAGATGTGGGCTCTCCACGATCATTTGTTGTCGAAACGAAGACAGGGGTGGATAAAGTTGATCTGAAAGACAGTTGTTAGATGCAAACTTGGCACAAAGAAGACGTGCGGAAATTGATGACAAAAGGGACCGATATGGATGAAGAAATATATGACGACGTACGAGGGAGTAAAGGGGGGTGTCGATGACGAGAATGTGAATGAAGTTTGAGGTGGTTCTGAGGACGATGAAGATGGGGGTGGGCCATCCGGGACGCTGCTGCTGCTGCTGCTGCTGCTACTGCTGCTAGGTGGTGGTTGGGGAACCGACGAGCTTGAGCTTGAAGGCGGCGGCGGCGGAGGCCTTGAACTTGAGCTCGAGGATGACGACGATGGCGGTACCGGTGGTTCAGACGACGAGGAAGGAGGGGTCGAACTGGAGGAGGGCGGAGGCAAGGAAGTCGACGACATGGTAGACGGAGGAGCAGACGTCGAGGAAGACGACGACGATGAGGGCAACGACGGGAACGGGGACGACGAGGACGATCCTCCAGGGAGCTCTGAGGGCTCTGAGGAAGCCAGGGTGGTCGACGATGGTGGGGCTGATTCTTCGAGGCTGCAAAGAAGAAAGGTGACCGCGTGAGAAAACCGAGAAAGCGGATGATTTGGAGATTACCTGGACGTTGCGGACATTACGGTCGACGACAACGACGGCGAGGATGGCCGCTGTTCGGTCGTCGACTCTGACAACGACGACGAGGAAGGTTCAGTGGACGCCGACTCTGGCAACGACGACGACGGCGGGGGTGCGTTGGACATTATGGTTGGGAAGCAATGAATTAAATTTATTTCTTAGTGCAGGTAACAACCTTAACTGACGTAATTTGCTTAATATATCCGCAGCAATCCATCCTTGCTCTCACCGACGACGATGATCACCCTTCCAAAGGACCGGCCTCCCCACGTCGTGGCCCCCGACGTCGCGCCCCCCGCCTTCGAAGACGCCCCGCCCACCTTCGAGCCCTACAAAGCCTCCTACTTTCACGTCGGAACCGACAACATCTGTTCCCATGATCCCCATCTCAACTCGGATGGCGAGGCCCTCTACCGCTTCCTCCTAGAACAGTCCCAACGGCTTCCTTTGGCTCGTGTCAATGTCAGAGGCACCCATACCGAGCATCGAAGTCGCTGGGTCACAGAGCGCGGTAGCGACGGGCGCTCTCACCAAAGATCGGAAACATATACCGAGACAGTAGTCGACTTTGACTTCTGCATAGATATCGAGCCGCTGCCGGGAACAAAGCCTATACAATGGAGTATTTCAGATAACGAACCTGCATACCGAGGCAAAATGGTTCGAGAGGTCGAAGAAGTCGCACTACCTAGTCTAGGCGGCATCCGGCGCACTAAACGCAAAGCAACGCGTCGGGAAGTCAAGTTCAGAAAACAATGGAATCTCGAGCGCTCAGACCGCGGTCTTCCCCCCTGGTCTACCCCCGAGGAACTGGAGCTACTCCTCCGTTCGACCGAAGAAACGTCTGCTCTCGGTCTACCACAGAATGCACCGTCTCCATATTGGGTCGAAAGTCTCGCGTCTATCGAAAACCATTCACTTCGAAGCACCAAAACCCTCCGACAGTGGGCGGATGAATACTGCAATTCCCCAAAACATCTCAAGGAATTCATTTATGACCAACAGATCTATGGCTGGAACATGGCCCAAATCAAACGCGCCATCCATTCTACCATTCAAAGCACTCCGTACAGTGGCACCTTGGAAATCAATATCACAAGATTTAAATCTAGAATTTATGTCCGTCCAGACAATCGACTGTCAAGGATGCTCTCAAACAAATGGCTCATGTTTCTATCGATCATCCTTTTCATTTACCCATTCATATGGTTATTCAAACGCTTCCACTCCAGAGGAGGGGGAACGTGGAAAGTATGTGGAGCAGCCTATCCAATGAAGAAATGGGTACCCGCTACAGATGATGGCAGTGCCATTCCGTCCAATACTGACGAGCAAGGACTTCCGTTACTCCCGCCCTACGCTCCTTTCGATGAACCCCAAGCTTCGATGTCTTCCTCTGTATCTCCTCAGGGAGTACCCGCCCCTTCCGACTCTCCTTCCACGTCTTACCCGTCCGCGTCGTCCCGGCGTACGTCATCCCGCCTCATCCGCACAGGTTCTGGTACCAAAACATTGGTGGGCATCCGAGAAGGCGAATGGTTTAGAAAGTGGGAAGGCGCGCTTAGAAGAGCCGTAATAGCTAGGCATCAGTCTAGCATCCCCCTCCAGGATCCGGACTATACAACAGTTGTAGTTACGGACTTGGATGGCTACATGGGATGAACAACAGGACTCTGAAAGTGGACTGTCGTTCTTTTCCAAATATTCAGCGCTTATTTATTCATTTATACCCTTAATCCTCAGGTAGTGAATCACGAGCTATATACCACCACTTCCCTGAACACTGCCTAATTGAAACTTACAATTGCCGTGATGAAATAGCAACAGACCGCATTTTCAGACCGCAAGTACTTCTTTTGGGATGATTCCCCGTTGTTTTCCTTCCATTCTGACACTCGTGCGAATGGCCTCTCTGATCCTTTATCCTCCCTTTGCGTAGTTCCCTGCGGTGAGCATCATACCCCGGCGCCCAGCGCTTACCAGGTTACCTACAATGGCCTTGCCATCATTGTGAAGCTCAACAGGCAGTGCATGTACGATTCTCATATCAGAAGGTCCAAGCGATGGAAGACTCCAGACCTTGTACTGAGACATGATCGGATCTTGATGGACAACTAACAGATTCTGTTATTCGAACCGCAACAGTTGTCTCCCACCCATCTCTTCCTACACCCCAGAGCGACCATGAGCCCTAACGAGAAATACGATGAAAGCGACAAACCTCCACCGTTCAGTCTCTACAAGGCCCAGTCCAAGAAAGTGGACACCTTTGCGGGGAAAGACGACATAGCGTCGCATGACCCGCATATCAACTCGGATGGCGAGGCCCTCAACCGCTTCATCCTCGACGAGATCCAGAACCCTCCTGTCTTCCGTATCTTTATCTATGGATATGAGTATTCCAACAGAACTGGGTGAGTAGAGTCAGAGGCACAAGGTATACTACTGCATCTCCGGGAAATAACCTCCGTCGCTCTCGTTCAGGACGTACCAGAACAATGAAGACTTCTCTTTCTACATCGATATCCCCGTGCCTCCTGAGCTAACCAGTCTTTCTACGCAATGGTCTGTGAACGACAATGAGCCAGCGTTCAGAGGCCGGAGCAGTCGCGAAATCGAGAAAGATGGGAAGACGGAGTCCGCAAGTTCCAGCCAAGTCAAGGCCTACATCAAGGAACGAGATGCCAGAAGGAAGGTGGGGCTTCCTCCCTGGGTTATGGATCTCCCGGGGGACCAACTACCACTTCTACATGATGGGGGAGACGTCGTCGAATACCTCGAGAGGTCGCGGGTTCTCGAACAAAACGCATGGAAGAGCTCAAAGTCTTTGAGAGACTGGGCAGATGATTACTGCGCGGCATCGAGATCGGTCAAAGAATTCACTTTCCAACAGGTGACATATGGATGGAACATAGAAAAGTTGGAGAAGCTGATCATAGAGACGGTCATGGAGAAGCTCCACTACCCTGGAAGCTTGGAGATCGACCACTGGAATGTCAGGGGGCGAATCTATGTTCGTCCAGACAACACGTTATCCAAGCTCATGTCCAAGCTTTGGTATGCCTTTTCACTTGCCTCCCTGCTCCCCGTCAACTTAATCTCTCCGGTTCCATAGGCATAGCGGTGGAATATGGAAGACTTGCGGGGTTGCGTATCCCTTGATTGGATGGGTCGATGCCCAAGATGAAGAACAAGATGCCGTCAAGACCCCTGCTGGATTCAAGAAACGCATTGGAATGACTGAAGAGGAATGGTACCAGAGATGGGAAGAGACCATCATCGATGCACTCAAAAAGAATATACGGAGCAAGGACCCCCTCATCTGTCCCATAGAGATATGATGATCCAACAGTCTCGTCGAGTACCAATTTGTACGTATACAATGATCATGATACTAGTACTCTGCCATAACAAGCATTGCAATTGATTGCAGCGAGATCTTATGTACATGTTTTCTATCAACCAGGCCCATTTGGTATCAAAGCTGTCCCTTTGATGCGGATTGCCCTAATTAAATAGTAAGTATTCTATGAAAATGGGAACTCGATTCGGGTTGTGAAATACGAAGCCGAAATAATGCAAGATATATATATCCAGATCTATGTGCTAGAACTAGAAAGACGAAAGCAGCAAGATTGATCAACAGTTGTCTTCAGTGCGTCCACGGATTATTGCAATACATTAGTGTCGATGTCCATAAGGACCTTTCTTGTTTCAGAACACTCTGGTTTGAGGAAGATTCAATCCGGTAGCAGTTCAGTGTACTTCCGATTCTAATTCTTCTTCGCCTTCTAGCATGGCCAACGCTGTCTCCATATACCAGGCATGCTTTTTGATGTAATGGATTACAACGGTCCCACCTACCCGTTTGTTTTCGTATCGAGTTTTTCTCCTTTCACGGCGATGCCATGCATTTTCAGCAGTCATGGAATTTCCTGCAAACACAGGCCATTAGCCTACAAAACGAACAGACCCGGATTGGCTAGACGGTACCTTTACGAAGCATAGACATCTCGCTGCCTTCCACTAACGCCTCGATGCTATATTTTTCTGACAGATTAGGCACAGGCGGTTTGTATCGCACACCGAATCTCGAAACGGTAGAGTGGGACAAAGCGGCAGGAGGCGGCCCATAATGCCAAATCTCGTCGTTGGCGGTATGATTTCTGCCTTCGTGTGGATACTTGGAAACTCCATCTTGTTTCGCATGTTCTAGCCAGGCAGTCATATCTCGTTTAACCCGAGTGACTTCCGAGGGGAAGAGAAAGCCATGCGCATAACTGTGAATCAGTCAATAAGAGTCCCCAGTGGAAGTAAACACGAACTCACACTGTCCCCGAACGAGGGTGGTCATAGATCCAACACCGTTCGTTCATCCATCGAATTTTGTCAGCCTTGGGATGTGCGCGCATCCATTTCGCTGTTTGCTTGTCTTCGGCGCCTTTGGTCATCGTCTTGACGGCTGCATCCTTGGCAACCCAATCCACCAGACTCCAACTCAGCGCATAGAGTTCACCGGCCATAAATTGGTGTTTCGGGTTGGCAACAAGGTAGCCCCAATAGACCAAGGGGTCCTTGTCTGTTAGAGGTGTCGGGAATGATGCCATGGCGCGTGGCGTAACAGACAGAGACTTGGGTGCCTTGTGCAAATCAACGCGTAGACGAGCTTCCAACTCGGCTAACATGATGAATGCGTCCTCGTCGGCTTTGATCACATAGTCTGGTCGAATCCACATTGCTGAATGGGCATTCTCGCGTGCTGCAGCCGGATCGTGGGGAGCAAGAGGAGGCGGAGGGGTGGTATAATCCGAGTAGGAGAAGTGGGGAAGGGCAGGTTCCGACGCGTTATAGAGTGGTGGGACCCATGCATGTAAAGAGGCCCACGAGTAGTATGTATGAGTCTTTCCACTGTTCAGATTTTCGTCCATAGGGAGAATGACAATGTCATTATAGGCTAACGACTTGGTCAGAGGCTGTTTGGAAATGATATCAAGTGATAGACGTACTCTCCATCTCCAACCTTATCCTTCTCTCGAGACTCGGTCTTGGCTGGCCGAGTATAAATCGGACGATAGTTCTGGACGTTCCCCTCCCGCCATCGCCCCTTCCGGCGCCGTTGCGACTCCTGGGATGACCCGCCCATGTTGACCTTATCAACATGCGGCGCTCAAAAGACGTGTCTATCGTGAAAATGCCGATGAAGATGCCTGCGGGTGGCAGGGTCTCCAAGTCGAGCGGAGGAAACGAAGGAACGAGTTCGCCAGGTTCGAGCTGGGGGTAGACATTATGGAAAGGATATGGATGGTCTCGGGGCGGTGCCAGCGAGGGAATGGAGCAGTAGGCATGCCAAGGCAGTGGTTCCTTATCCGGATTGAGAATATACATTATTGTGAGCGCGACGGATATGGCGAATGCTCCAAATAAAATCAATGAGAAAATCTGGATTGGGATTCAGCGCCCAACGACGGAATACGACTGCCACGGGTGCTCACCACACTTATTGGTCGGACAGGGAAGAGAGGATGCCGTGTTACCCTTCTGCACCATTTCCGAAACACCCCCATGTATTTACCATTGCGGTTACGGCGCCGTCGAGACCACCAACTAGAGTTGCTGGTCCTCTTGCCATCCCTCCGTACTGGTAGTCGTTCCCCGTGGATTAGTGGTGAAAGGGACTCGCTGTCTGCGTCGGACTGGTAGGCCGACTGGTGGGATTTGTGGTAATACTGTGGCGAGACAGGACGGGAAGGCTGGGGGGTCGACGAAGCTGTCGATGGCAGGGAGGCCATAGAGGACGAATAGCAGGCCGCCCGCGACCTTGAATTGGTGGAGAGACAGCGTTCGGGGTGTGTCTTGCCCCTTGCAGTATGCATCGTATATATTTATTTAAGCGGCGTCAATAATCAGTAGCAACACGCATGGCACCAGTGACCGCAGCATTATGCGCTGTCAGGTTTACAATGCCTACGATCAGTCAAGTTTCACTCTATTACCTCGAATACAAAGTCCGCATTTATTTTTAGAACAGTCCTTGGCTGTACACCTTTTGCCAGCTCCCTCGCTCCTTCAATGCATCCCAGAATGCTCCAAGTTTCGTCTGTTTCCCCCCTTCTCTTCGCGTCGGGTCGCCAGAAAAGTCGCGGGGGAGCGACAGCCCACCACCAATGTATTTCTCAAGCTTTTCCACAACCGTCTTGCCATCATCGGTTACCAGACCACCGGATAACTTAACCATTCTCGTAAACCATGGTCCGAGATGCAGGTCAGCGATGGAAAACTGATCACCTGTGTGCGTAGGGATTGAGGGCAAAACTTGGCAGCGAGATACGCGGACGCTTACCAAGTGCGAATGGACCAGTCATTTCCTTCGATAGCTTCAGTAGCACAGTGCTCAGGTCTTTTCCCCATCTCTTCTTTCCATGATCGAGAAAAGCTGTTCGCTCCGATTTCTCCTGCTCGGTCAAGGATTCCACTGGTTTCTCAGCAACCGAAAGAACGCGGACAGACAGTTCGATCGATTGCAGTCGTTCTTGCCAGAGTTTTTTTACCTTTTCGCTAACGTGGATGGTCTCGTTACTCGCTTCCTCAAGGTGTTTCTTCAGAGCGTCTTGTTTCGCCGTGACAATGTGCAACACCTCCTTTGAGAGCTGCTCCAGGGATGCATCATCTCGTGCATTGCCGTAACGGAGGCTATTGGGCTCTGCTTCCGCGGAATGGAGAATCTCGATGACCGTTTTCGCAATGTCGGTAGCTGCAATAGTTGCGGGTGCAAGTGCAGGGGCCGGGGCAGCAGAAGTGGTATGGGTCCGCGATATTAGTGAGCGGGATTTGTCCAGGAATTCAGCAATGGCCTGCAATACAAGTCAGTAGCTGAAATGTGCCGCCATCAATTGTATAACGCACGGTGGATTCGGTTATGGCCTTGTATCGACTGTCGATTTCCTCCGAAAGGGTGTTCGATAAGGGTACAACCAGGGTCGGTACGGTGGCTGCAATGCGTAGATAGGGATATTGGACGATGATGAATGTTGTGGACCTTACCTTTGGCATTCAGACGAAGGAAAGTAGGATCGTAATTCTCCCCTTTCCCTGAAGAGGTTGGTCAACGACTGCGCACCATTCCATAGCTGATACACTCACACAAGTCGACGATCCTAAGATCGACCTCGTCGGCACCGTATCCCTTCTCTTCTCTGTAGAGATGTAGGTAGTGAGCACTGGCCAGCCTTTACTGAAAGCAAGAAAGCGAATTACAGAGCGAGAAGAGCTAGGAATCAGATCAATAACCCCTAAATTAAGTGATCAGAGAGACTGGCCCACCTACTGCGCTCCAGATCGATTTAGGGAAATAGTAGAGGGCAGCTTTGGGGAGAACAGACATGTATGGAACAGAGCGGCTTGAGGAACCTCATATCGATGATGCCCATTTATGACGTTGGGTCCAGTTATTTGTGATGCTTTGGTCTTCCCATGGAGAAATGTCGGTTCCTGACTGGGTAATGGGCATTAACGCGTCCCGACACTGTCGCCTGCGACGTCGACAGTGGGCGCACTTGCTGAGAGGCGCCCTGGGATGCGTCGGAAAGTGAGTCAGGTGATGTGGTCGTCTAATTGGTTACCGTAAACAGTAAGGAATGTGCTCGAAAACCAAATACAAGTTATATAAACCAGCCGGTGTACATCCTCGCTACTCACTCTTCCACAATGACTACCCCCAGGTATGTGCAAATCGCCCTCTTCTTCTGCCCTGAATCCGACGTCGAATATCCAGACATGAATTTTATGAATCTGATGAGCGGCTCACTCTCTCTATTTTCGACCGCAACGCAGACCCTAATCATGTCTCTGTTACGTTTGAACCTCGAAAGGTCATTTTATCGCACCTGCTGCTCGGCTTCTCTCGCTGATCCTTTCCTAGTTCACATATACCCATGGTGACAAGTCCCTCGTTCTCCAACCTTTGAAGGGACACATTGACCCAGAGAAGAGCGACTACACCGTCGGGAAGGTCAAAGTGGAGGTTCGCTTCGCCAAGGCTGCTATTGGTCGATGGGGAGGATTAATTGGAGATTCTCCTGATCGTGAGTCCTCCTTTACAACGAAAGGTCCTCATCGGCTCAGCGCTTGCCTTTAGCTCTGGCCAACAGCTCTGTCTCAGCGGAACCATCGACACGCCCTGCCCCTCGTCAAAAGAACTGGGACGGTATCACGGAGACTATCCTCAAGTCTGAGAAAGAAAAAACGACGGAGGATGACCCTAATACCGGTGGGGACGCTACTCTGAATTCTTTCTTCCAGAAGATATTTGCGGATGCGGATGAGGACACCAAGCGTGCGATGATGAAGAGCTACCAGGAGAGTGGGGGCACGACGCTGAGCACGAACTGGGATGAGGTGAAGAAGAGCAAGGTGGAGGTGAAACCACCTACTGGATCGGAGTGGAAGCAATGGGGTTGAAGCTTAATGGGCGATTTATTAGGATTATCTTGTTTTCATGCTATCCTTTGCTTTGAATTTCTTTTTGCCATCAGTCGCGTCGACCACCATGTCTCGTCTTACCATCATCGTCGCCGCGACAAAGTCCAATGGCATTGGACATAACTCCAACCTGCCATGGCGCCTAGCCAAAGAAATGAAATACTTTGCTCAACTTACATCTCATGCCCCCGACGGTCGCAAGAACGCGGTGGTCATGGGTCGAAATACATGGGAAAGCATCCCTAAAAAGTTCAGGCCACTTCCTAATCGCGTTAATGTGGTCGTCAGCCGCAACGAGAACTACCAACTGTATGGACCATTGCATCCCGAGTTTCGTTTATTCTCATCCATATGCAGCGGACAAGAGTCGCCAATGGCGCGGGTCGCAACAAGCCTTTCTTCAGGGCTCAACCTTGATTCATCAGTAAACCGCGTCTTCGTCATTGGCGGTGGCTCTCTGTATCGGGAATCGCTTTCGTTACCGGTATCGGAGACTACACCGTTTGTGGACCGAATCCTCCTGACTCGGATTGTCGAGCCAGACTTTGAATGCGATGTGTTCATGCCAGAATTCGAAGGCGAAGGGTGGGTCAGGTCGAGCCATGGAGAACTACAAGAGTGGGTTGGGATCATAGTCCCAGACGGAATCCAAGAAGAGAACGGAGTGAAATACGAGTATCAAATGTGGACGAGGTCTTAATAGACATTAGGATTCGGGGATATATGTACAATAACAATAATGGTGGTGGCTGTTGTGACATGAGGCTTATCCCTGGCGCTGCAGGTCAAGCGGGGCGGTGAGCTTCATTCTTGTGTATATGCAGAGACTATTCACCTGCTTGTGTTTGGGATTCTTAGAACAGACGACATAGACCCTGCCCTTCCTCCGGACGACGCTGCATCCGTCGCACATAACTTTAACTGAGGCGCGAACCTTCATCCCTCTTGCAAGGCTGGGGACAGCGAGGGGTGAGATAGGATGGTGTGCATGGTGGTGGATATGTGGAACAGCTGCCTGGCGCAGCCGTTGAAAGAGTGGCCTGGTAGAGACTAGCAGTGGTCGCAGCATCGTCGTTGCAGAACAGCTGGCTTGGCCGTCACAAAAACTGTTGCACGTGTTCGGTAACTGCCGTCGTGGAGTGCGGATTTTCACTGTCTGCTTGTTAAATGGATACTACTAGACCTGGCTCTGCTGTCGTTATATTCGTCTTGACCCTTCTCGCTTTCGTCGTAGAGAGCCAGCTTACCCAGGTACGCCCATTTATTTTCCTCCTTGTATATAAACCCAAGACCATATAGTATGTTCAAACAAACCTGGGCTATAGACACCCTTTCTTCATATTGTGAGTGTATACCCTCGTCTGCCCAGTTCTACTCACAGTCGGTCACAGCTACCTCGTACATGCCTCCTTCAGCTTAATATTTCCTTTGCATCTCGTCTATCTTACTTGGACAACTCCGTATTCGGCCTCGGAATTTATTAAAGGTCTCTTCCTCGCCATCGCCAACCATCTCTCGCCAAAGTCTGCAGCATCATCCTTCTCGGAACTCCAATATAAATTCTTGCGGCTAATCCTCGCTTTAACTATCGGAATTACATGTCCAGGTCTCCTTTGGTTTGCCGCTATCTCACTCGCTACGTGCGTCCAATTCTTCCTCATGCTGCACTTCATTTTCGTGACACTCGCCCGCTCCACAGTGTAAGCGACGTCACTGGTAAGCCTACCAAGATCCCACCACATCACTTTAATAACCCACAACCTCCAAGCCATCTGGAACACCAATGCCTTCTTCGCCTATCTAATCAGCGTTAAGCTCTTTTCCTTGAAGTGGGATGCTCGCAAATTATTTGCCGTCTTGTTGGCCACCGTGGGCACTCTCGTCGTCGTCTACGGAGGCGTTTCCGAGTCATCTGGGGTTCCAGAGACAGGCAGCCAAAGTTCCGGCGTCTCGACCGTATCTAAACCTAAAGCACCCTTAATTGGCAATCTCCTGACCCTCGTCGCCTCATTTGGGTATGGGCTGTACCAAGTCTTGTACAAGATTTACGCCGCGCTACCATCCGATCCTGAAGTCACATCCGACGACCTTTACGAACGAATCTTGGAAGAAGACGAGGACGCTGGCGAGGGAACAGCCCGTTCTATCGACGAAGCTACACTCGATGGAGCGGTGTACCCGCCTCCCTTTGGTCTTCATCCCAATTTCTTGACCTCCGCCATGGGCTGTATCACCTTCATGGTCCTCTGGATTCCAATCCCTATTCTTCATTGGACGGGAGTAGAACCTTTTGCCTGGCCGTCAAACTGGTTGACCATCTTCTCTATTGCTGGAATTGCTCTAGGTGGTCTTGTCTTCAACGCCGGTTTCATGGTGAGCGCACTATAGCCCTCCCGGTTCAAGGTCTTATCTTGTTTTAGATTCTCCTTGGCGTCTGGGGGCCAATAGTAACATCTGTCGGGAACTTGCTTACCATCGTCCTAATGTTGATTTCCGATGTAAGGAAGCGTGCACTGTTCGATCACCGATCTCCCCCTGACTACATCAATGACAGGTACTTTTTGGATCGGGCTTAGAGGCTATAACGATATGGAGTTTGTTGGGATCCGGAGTCATCGTCATTGCCTTCGGCGTTCTCGTATACGATATGCTAGCCCGAACGAGAGTGTCCTAGCAACCTGGCCACGTTCACCTCGTTGTTTATTTCTCGATGAGAATATAATGTTTTGACAGTGCAGCAATGTATGTTTATTGGCAAGTTGATACGAACGAAGAACATTAAGTTATGTTAAAGTGGTCTTATCACAGACAGACAAACGGGAGAGAGGGAAAAACCAAATAGGAGAAATCATTAGAGCATCGCAAGAGATGAGATGGAACAAAAAGCTGAAGAGACAATGGTAAACACAGTACTACAAAATGTACCCGACGTCTGTAAAACAGGAATATAGTTACAAATCCTAACTTAGTGACAGGAATGACGATAAACGAAATACAGGATGATAAGGGGAAGGAAAGACAGCTGTTGGAATAACACAGAAGACAATTGCCAGATTCCAACGAATGGTGAAGCGGATAACTCAGCGTCGTGCGGGGTCGTGCAAGCTTGGCAGTCGTCGTGTCGTTCGTCCGTGTGGAAAGTGGTCGAAAGTGGATATAACTTATCTCTTGGAGACAAAGCATAATTTACGCTGCCGTAACAGCGCTACTGGAATTATACACATGAGTCAAGGCAAGACAAGCGCGAAGCGAGCGGACACGAACCTCTTGCGTTTCGCTTTGGTCATTTCCTTGCGAAGGGCCGCACCGTCAAGCGGCTTCAGCAGCTCAAAAGCACATAGGAGATCCTCAGAGACGCTAAAGAAGTCATGATCAGCGAGTGGTCGATACAACGAAGAGAAGGCCGAAATACCTCATGCATGCTCCATAGTTGTCGAATTCTGCACCCAAAGAGTTAATTTCGCCGGTCCCAAAAGAGTATAGAAGACGTACCGCCGCAGTAATTAGGGGCACTAAAGACAGTTACTAACGTCCGATCATTCCAGAACTCGTAACCGTCTTCGACCACCATGTGTGCTCGGCAGATAAGGTCCATATCATAACGAGCAAGGAATTCGTTTATGACGGCCTTCCCGAAACAATAACTTACTCCTCGTTCGTTGTCTTCCCAGTCCATTGCAGTGTCGGAAGGATCAGACCAGAGGAGATCGTTGAGAAGGCCAAAGTCGGGAACATCAGTCGGGCGCTGTATACGTTTGATATCATCCATGGCGTGAAGAGATGGGGAGAGTCCTCCGTGAACACAAAAAATTTTCGACGCAACGATGGCAGCGATAGGAAGGCAGTTGAAGACATCAATAAATGTCTTCCATGTCTTAATGTTACATCGTCGCTTGCATTCGTCGTAGAACCCGTACACTGGGAGAAATCAGAACAGTGACCGCAGCATGACGGGAGTGTTACTCACCTCTGGTAACGTTAGCACACTCGTGGTTTCCTCGCAGCAAGAAGAAGTTCTCTGGATACTTGATCTTGTAGCACATTAGGAGCAAAATGGTCTCTAAACTTTGCTTGCCACGGTCGACGTAGTCACCCAGGAAGAGATAGTTAGCTGCAGGGGGGAACCCGCACATCTCAAATAGTCGAATGAGGTCGGAATACTGCCCGTGGACATCGCCTACAATCTTGACAGGCGGCGAGAGTTCGATTAGTGTTGGTTGACTCAGCAACACTTCTCGCGCGGCCTGACATATTGCAGTAATCTCAGCATTCTTCAAGCATAAGGATTTGCTGACTTTGCCCGTGTACCCCACGTCCAGAAGTCGCTGAATCATATCATCGACATCCAACTTGATTTTGTCCTTGAAGACGCCATTTCCCATTGCGTCACCCAGGGCTCCTGGACTAGCACCGGAAACTGGGGATTTGTTGGGATTGGATAAGATAGTTGGGACCGGTGAGGGAATGTCCAAAGGTGTGGCAGAAGGTTTAGGCGATGGTTGGGGCGATGACGACGATGTGGAGGATCCTGCGAGTTGGGAGGCTTGGTCCTGGGAGGCCGTCCCTTTTGAGGGGTACGGTGAACCATGCGTTCGCCCGTCAGACGATGGTGCTACGTTTCCTGTTGGATCCGATACGCTTATTTCAGGATTGCCATTTGGTATTGAATTGAAATCAGAGCCATTTGCGGTTGAAGATCCCGTGGCACGCGAGAGCGAATCCTGCGGCGTGCTGCTGCTTGTTTCGTCTATGTAGAGTTCGCTGTCCGCTAGCTGCTGCTGAATATCTTTCTCCTTGCTGCCCTTTTTGCTCTTTTTCGAATGCTGCTGGCCCATCTGGCCGGCGCCTGGAGGTTGTGGAGATTGAGACCGAGCTTTGGAAAGCCGCGAGGTGAATACAGAGAGCAGAGTTGGCGCCAGCTTGACGACGACAGCGATATAAAGTGCAGATTAAGTAGCGATGAGGAACGCTGTCTTCAATGGAGACAGCGACGACGGGAGATGGACGACGGTCTGGACAGAATACAACTCATGATCAGCCAACAATGTCCTACGCTTCTCCTTGTTTGCCACTTGTTTGCATCACACGGGCTTGGCGGCAGCAACCCGCGTTTCAGTCATCATCCAAGTCATTTAAACATACATAGGTCCAGACAAAAATCATGTGTGCATGGTGCATGGCATATTCATTGCATGGTGCATAGAACAAATGGTGTACGAAATGATAATCGAAGGCAAGCCATCTAGCTTTAGAACTTTCCGAATGTCTTCGTTGCAGCCTTGTTCTTTGCTACTCGCAGAACGTTGAATCGAACAGTTTTTGATAGTGGCCGGCACTGACCTAGCAGGTCATCAGACATAATCATACATGAGATGAAGACAAAACCAACGCACCAACAGTCACGACATCACCAACCTCGACACGGAAGGCAGGGGAGACGTGGGCAGCCAAGTTCTTGTGTCGCTTTTCGTAACGGTCTGTAAGATAAAGCATTAGGACACGGATCGGCTGGGTTGAACACGTCGGCACGGACTATATTTGGGAATGTAGTGAAGGTAATCCCGTCGGATGATGATGGTTCGTGTCATCTTGGTGGAAATGACTTTGCCGGTCAAGATACGGCCTCGAATAGAAACGTTGCCGGTGAAGGGGCACTTCTTGTCTAAACATTGAGAGATTCAAGTCAATACTTGTCAGAGACAATTGTAATAATAGGCGCACCGATGTAAGTGCCGTTGATAGCCTCCGAAGGAGTCTTGAAGCCCAACCCAACATCCTTATACCATCGCCTCTCCTTGGTGGAGACCTTCTTTCCTATACATGAGGTTTAACGCGGATTCCATTTGTCCAACTCCTTCAAGACGCACCCCGCACTTTGGCGTTTTGGAAAAGGGGTTGCTTCTGGTATGCCTTCTCGACCTGCCAAACGTGCCGTTGGGTAAATCGAAATCGTAGCTCGGACCATCAGCATTAACATACTTGAGCGTCAGCCATTTTGGGGTCTTGAGGTCGTTGGGAACGGTGAAGGCGGCAAGGAGCGGTCCCTAGGTCTGTTGTTGACAGTTGTTTGTGCTACAGGGATCAGCCACACCAATCAGAACTATACAGCACCTCCGGCAATCTCCGGTTGTTATTGAGCTTTCAATAAATACTATTCAAGTCAGTTTTTCGACTACATTCTGCGTTACAATGTATATGGGTGCCAAAAGATCTACGTCGAAGCGTCGTCATAATTTGCCTGGAGTCGGTTCAGCAGCAAAGTGAGGTTTCTGTGCCTTGACCGATCTTTCAGTTTGAGTCCGCGACGGCGGGCATGTTGTAAGAGGACGGTGAGCTCAAAGAAAAAGTCTGGTATGTGATAGTCTGTGACAAGTCGCTATTGCCAGTCTTACCATTCGGTTGGCATTCTCGAATCAAGTTGGAGCGTCCCGAGTCGCGTTGTGTATACATGTTTGTGACACGCGTCTTGCTTCAGACTTGGACACGATACGCGATGGGACGCCAACAGACCCTTGGTGACACCTTCCTTCTCCCCTTGACCGAAAACCCACTCATACCTAGCAGGAAAGTTCTTTGAGATGCCCAAGTCCGCGAAACCACCGCCTCCGCGGCAGTCGAATTTGCAAGAGATGTGGGGCAAGAAACGCGACGCAAGCACCGCAGGCACTAGCACATTGAAGAAAGACGATGCGATGGACGTCGATACTAAGCCAAACTCCTCGCAAGGCACGCAAATTCTACCAATACCGTATGTGGGATCTCACGCAATGTATAGCCGGACCGTCGAAACGGAAAGAAAGTGTACTTGATGCGAAAGGTTAGTGTGCTCGTCTTCATGAAACGCACGAGCTCAATCGCCAGTCACGCAGGCTCTCCAAAGCTGAAGAAACGCAGAATAATAGAGTCCTCTGATGAAGAGAGTGAGCCTATCCCCAAGGTGGCAACAGGTATGCCGAGCTATTAAACAACGCGATAGCATAGTGATTATGAGTATCCCAACCACTGGCAGGTAGCTCCCGACATACGACTCCTGAAGAATTAGAGCCGGAAACACGGGCGTCCTCCGCCCCTTCCCGCTCAGTCAGGCCACCCCAAACGGACGAAGAGGTGTCTGTTGCTGAAAGCGAGCTTGAGGATGAAGGAGAGGAAGAGTTGATAGATGACGATGACGAGGAACTCAACCCCACTGGAGGCACGGAATCTAAGAGGTGATGCAGCTCATGTCGCTCTATGCCCTAATTTTAATCGATTCCACAGCGCTCGAGCTGCTCTGCTGAGGAAGGACGAAGTGGATATTGAAGGTGGCTGGAAGGTCGGGCAACCGTAAGCTTGTTCATTTCTAATGATGCTATGTGAACGACTAATCTCACTACAGCGTGCCTTATGCCGCACTCGCCAAGACATTCTCGTTAATTGAAAGCACAACAAAACGATTAGAGAAATCCGCCATCCTTACGGCGTTCTTGCTACTCGTTATTCAGAGGAGTGCCAAAAACGATTATCAGTCTCTCCTTCAAGCCGTCTATCTGTGTATCAATAGGGTTAGTTGCTTCCATCTTATGCCACTCACTGCGCTGACAAGAGTTTTTATAGCTAAGTCCTGACTATGTTGGTATTGAACTGGGTATTGGCGAAAGCTTGTTGATCAAAGCCATTGCTGAGTCCACTGGGAGAAGTTTGGCCGTGATCAAAGCAGACTTGAAGAAAGAAGGAGACCTAGGCTTGGTGGCTATGGTATTGCCATCTTTGTTCTGCGTCTATACGACCACTAACATCCCGGTCGCAGAACTCGAAGAACAGCCAAAAGACACTCTTTAAACCCAAGCCTCTAACATTACCAATCGTCTTCTCCCAGCTCAAGGAAATTGCTTTGACAACTGGCAACGCTGTACGTTGACTTTGCGCCATAATGGTCCCATTTACTGATGCGCCTTCAGTCCCAAGCAAAGAAAGTTTCTATCATCACCAAAATTCTTGCAGCTTGCCGGGACGTGGAGGCGAAATACATAATCCGCAGTTTGGAAGGCAAGCTCCGGATAGGCAATGCAGAACGCTCCGTACTCGTCTCTCTTGCACATGCTGCGGTACTGGCTGAACGGGAACGATGTAAGCACTTCACTCGGGACGAACAACTGCCTGAAAAGTTGAGCTTAACTCCTCTTAGCTGACAAAAAATGGAGTCAAGATAAGCTGACTAGTCGTCTGGAACAAGGCGCCGAGATTATAAAAGCCGTATACAGGTGAGAATTGACAATTAAAGCGCATTTTAACCTATTGACCTAACGGCGTATGTGTCAGTGAATTACCCTCATATGATAGTGTAATTCCTGCTTTGCTCGAAGTTGGAATTCAAGACTTGAAGACTAAATGCAAGCTCTCTCCCGGAGTTCCCCTTAAACCCATGTTAGCGAAACCTACGAAAGCTATTGGTGAAGTTCTGGACCGGTTCGAGAATAAGCGCTTTACTTGTGAATACAAGTACGACGGAGAACGAGCTCAGGTAGGATTATTCTTCTGAACCTTATGTCAGTCCACCTGACAAAGGCTTTCAGATTCATAAACTTGAGGACGGAACTGTCGGGGTATTCAGCCGAAATTCCGAGGATATGAGCAAGAAGTACCCTGACCTGGTTGACCAATTGCCAAAGGTGCGAACAAAACGTCTGGTTTGTCGAGAGTTCGAGCACTAACATCGGACCAGTGTATCAAAGACATCACGAAATCCTTCGTCCTGGATTCAGAAGCTGTGGCGATCGACCGAACGACAGGAAAGCTGATGCCCTTCCAGGAACTTAGTCGTAGAAAGCGCAAGGACGTCAAGGTAGAAGACATCCAGGTCCGAGTGTGCATCTTCGCGTTCGACCTTTTGTATTTGAATGGAGAGGTACGACTCTTTCCTATGTTGTTGATGGCTTTGCTAAAGAGATGGTTTAGCCACTAATCAACAAGCCTCTGGTTGAACGTCGGGAATTGCTTCGAAAGCACTTCCAAGTTGTTCCCGGAGAGTTCGATTTTGCCAAGTCGAACGACGGGGAAAGCACCGAAGAAATTCAGACTTTCCTTGAAGAAAGTGTCAAGGATGGTTGTGAAGGATTGATGGTGAAGATGTTGGAGTCGGAGGCTAGCCATTACGAACCAAGTAGGCGGAGCGTCAATTGGCTCAAGGTTGGTGGACTTGTTGATGTCCCGAACAAACATTGACGTTTTAATAGCTCAAGAAAGATTACCTTGCTGGAGTCGGTGATTCCCTTGACCTTGTCGTGGTCGGTGGTTATTATGGAAAAGGCAAACGAACCAACTACTACGGCGCCTTCCTTCTTGCGTGTTATGATGCCGACGCGGAAGAATATCAGACGATATGCAAGATTGGTACGGGTTTCAGCGACGAAATGTTGCAAGTGCATTATGAGACTCTAAAGCCGTTAGAGCTCACGAAACCGAGAGGCGACATCAAAGTGGGAGGTGCCAAACCTGAAATTTGGTTTGAACCCAAGGTGGTATGGGAGGTGCTGACGGCTGACCTGAGTTTGAGTCCCATTTACACTGCGGCACAAGGGCTCGTAAGTTGTTTTCCAATTCTGACAATTTTTTCACTAATTGTGTGCGTAGGTTGAAGAGCGGGGAATTTCGCTCCGATTCCCTCGCTTTATCCGAGTCCGCGATGACAAGGATGCAGGTGACGCAACAGGGCCAGAGCAGATTGCCGAAATGTACGAACGACAGAGTCTTGCTCAGGCAAATTCCAAGAAGGGTGGCGACGACGATGGATTTTGGTAATGACAGAGCGCACTATGTTATTGGGGAGGGCTACTGTATATCTAAGTTATATAATTAAGCAATTATATGGCGAGGTATCAAACGTCGGATTTTTTGGCTTCTAGGGCGTCCTTGACTGCCTGTGTGACCTTGCCCTCCTCTGCAGCCTTTGTGGCATCTGCCTCAAGCTTCTTTTCCCTGCCACCCATGTACCAGTAGTTGAAGAACCGGGCGTCATTGACGGACTGTGCTACCGCGTTGGTTGCATGGCAGGCGAATAGCAGGTAATTCCGTGGCTGCACTCTCCAAGCTGTTTCCACTGTTCAAAAAGGAATCTCATGGACAAACAGGCGACATACCGAATCGCATGAAGACCATTCTACGCGGGACGTTGAGTTGGTTGGGATTCATGGGAACCGAGGTCACTTACGAATAGCAAGCCAGTGCTGTTGTCATCGTTCCGGAAATGACCTCTTCATCCTTCTTCAAGTCTGCGAGGGCGGCTAGAGGGAGACCCCAATTTGCAACCTAAGGAGCTGTTGTCGGCCGAAAGGCATACATAGTGGGCTGGACGTACTGGTCCCCAGAAATGGGTGCCTGGAGCGTGTCAGAAGGTGTCTAGGACGATAAGAGAAATGACAGACTGAAGAAATACTCGCGAGCTGCTGGGGTGCGCAGCCAGGTGAAGAAAGTGGAAGCCATGGGAGAGAAGGGTAAGGAGCTGGAATTCTCACGCGAGCAGAGGACTGAGTTTGGCGGAGTTTACGGAAGGAGCAGGCGAGCGACCACCATGAGCCAATATCCTGGCTACCCGTACTACGGCTACCACCCGCAACCCCAGCTACATGGCCCACCGCCAGGCCATGCCTATCCCCAGTTCTACCCCCCGCACCCTTCACAGCAGATTCCCCCAGGGCCTGTCCCCGTCTACGATCCAGATGCATATGCCAATATGCAGAGCACAAATTCCTCAAAGAAGAAGGCCAAACGCGCATCTGCACCACCCGCGACCGCGTCAGTACCCCAGCCGTTGAAGTCTGCCCTCAAGAAGCCGTCCGCAATCACAGCAACACCCATCGTTAATTCCATGGAATTCCCCCAGACCTCGCAGCAGTATTCCGGGTACCCCATGACTCGACAGAGGACCAGTTCGATAGGCCATCATAATGGGGAAGCGAGAAGAAGAGTGTCCTCCAATCCTTATTCAAATCTCGACCACGGGGGGATCGATCCGCCATTTCAGCCTCGTATGTGCCCTATGGCCTATCTCTGACCCACCCTCATGCCCATTTCCAGTCCATATGTTCATATCCTTCCATGGGTATAATGAGCTGAAGCTGGAGAATATTACAGAACTTGCCCTCAAAGAACTTCGCGAGAAGATATGGCCTATCTGGCCGGACGGTGTCGACTCCCAACCCACTAGTTCCAGCGAATGTCTCGTCAAGTTTCGAAATCAACCCTGGGATATGTCAGGCCCAAACTATCTCGTGTGAGTATCGAGCCTAGCCACACTATATGGCTATCTCAACTCTCAAACCTAGAGCACTTCGGATGCTTCAAGAACTCTTCACCCTATGCTGTCGCAGAGTTCGTACTCCCTTCTACCTCCTGCCTTCCTCTATGCACGGACTTTGACTAATCAACATTGATAGGGATATGTATTTCAAACGGCGATTAACACTGGCCATCAGGTATGCCTATGTCCCAGAGCAGGACAGGTGTTCGTATGTCTAACCCCACCTTAGCAAGTACCTCGGTTAATCTTTCAAGTGGAAACTCCCGATCCGACGAGTCAATTCTTCCTTGGTTATCTATCTTCGAGTGGCCGGAGACTGACCCTCGTAAATGCACCCAGTCATGTTGACTTGACGTTGGCAGTCCAACTCAAGGCGGCTTTGCCTCGCAAAATTGCATCAGAACTATCAACCGTGAAGCAAGATAACTTGCGAACCATTGAAATCAAGCGCGGGATTAATTCCTCAGGTTCGTTTCTGTTATCAATACTTGGCTGCGACATTAATTTCCTTTCCAGTCGAAGTTGCTCCCGGTCTTTTCCTTGCTCATGTTTTGAAGATTTTAAATACGTTGCGCTTTGACTTGAATTTCTCTATACCCTTACAAAAGCGACAGTCGCTTGGACTTCGGTCAGCACAAGAAGTCTTTGTTTTCAAAGAGTCCCCACCACCTCCGGGTTAGATTTCTGTTAGTCCTTCCTCTTATCTGCTGTTATATCCCGTATTTTTTCTTCTCGCTGTTGTACCATATCCAAAACGACCGTAAGTATATTACAAAAGTATTGACACTGTATTAGTATTATCCAACCTGATGAACGATCTATTAATATCGTCATGTCATCTTAACTACCTTGGAGCCATCGGCAATGCCGTTGAGCGACTTGGCTTCAACCTTGCCATCGGCTCCTTTCCTCTTCAGAAGCTCGTCCCACCAACCAAACAAGAAGTCTCTTGCAATCAATTTGAACCACGGAGTAAAAGATTGTGCTAAAGATAGAATGAGTCTCGAGGCAGAAAAGCGCGTTTGAATCACGTACATGGGTCCGCAAACATTGCCTGGAGCTCTTCCTTGCTCACGTATTTGTGGTCCCGAATTTCGTTGGCATTAGGAGTGACGGTAACATCTCCAGTGAAGAACAAGATGTAGTCCACTACAGTCAGACGTCAGGGAAAAATGACAATGTTTGGCACACAGCATCAAGTACATACCTTCATGTTCTCCCCACATACCGTCTGACGGTGCCAGGTAATGAATCCGAGTGAGGTACAGGAATTCATCGATAGGTGTCTGCGCCTGGGGGATGCCCAATTCGTGCTCGAGCTTTCTGGATGCGGCAACCTTGACACCAAGTTGGCCAGCCTCCACCTTCTCTTCCTCGAAGTCGTCCAGTGGGTGCGAACAACAGGTGTTGGTCCACATGTCCGGGAAAGTGATCTTCTCCGTCGCCCGTTGTTGCAGAAGCAATTTTCCATCGGACGGCCTGAACAAGAAGACAGAGAACGCGCGATGGAGGAGGCCTTTGTTGATGTTCTCCATTAGATGGCCTTCCGGACGGAGTGCTACACGTCAGGCGTCTTGCGCGGTTAAAATAAAGAGTGGAATGCGTACAGGTCTTCTTGTCCATGGCCCCGATGGCGTTGTCGTCCTCGTCGACAAGGATGCATCTCTCGTCCATCAGCTTAGATTGGGTGGGGTCATAGCTGGAGAGGTCGATGCTAGCGAGAGCAGCCTTTGCAGCAAGGACAGCAGGGGAAGACATGGTTTGTCAAAATCCGGGGTATTTGGTGAGCTCTGACGGGGCGGGTTGATAAACGGCGCTTGCTGAATGGTCGGGAAGGAAACTGGTGCCACTAGCAGAATACTGTATACACAATCCCATTTGTAGGTGGTGTGGGTTTATATAAAAAGACCATGTTTTAGGCGGAGATTACTGATTATCGACCCATAAAATATTGACAAACTATCAGCGCATCAGCAATCTTATTTTCCACTCTCTACTAGTACTCTTCTCGTACTTCAAGCCTTACGATACGTCTACTCTGCATCAAGCCAGCTCCGTTTCCCAGTGGAGAAGATTAAGGTCTGCATCAATCCGTCATTTCAGTGGAACTAAACGATGGTCATGAAGACAGTGGTATACGGCTCCCTTTGCTCAAGGCGCAAAAGGTTCTTAGTGGCGAGGACTATTCACCTCGGTCATCAGCACCTCGGTCTTTTTCGCCAGAAGGAAACGTACATACCCAAGCAATGGTGGAACGCCGCGGCGGCGACATGCCGCGTACTCGTATCGGGAGGGACCACTTTGTCAAAGCTCAGTCTTCCATCCGAGTTGGGAAGCGTGCGCGATTGCATCCTTGCATATCTGAACCGAAGATTCAGCAACGCGAAACGACGGTTTTGAAAAAAAAAAAACTAATTCACTCTAGAAAATTGAAAGAGTTTTTCTCTAACACAATCGCGTTGTCTTCGGACTTCTGGGTCTCCTCTTGGGTTTCTTCTGGTTGCCCTTCTGGAACTTGACGGTCAGGGCGCACTGATCGCATATATTGCGGGAACGGTCTCTCACCGTTGAACTCGTAATCGTACTCCAATTGCTGGGGTGATGGAACTTGTACTGGGATCGGCGAGAACCCGACCGCTTGCGGGGTAGCAGGCCTTCCGTGCTGGCTTCCAGCGACTGAACTCCGTCGAGATTGGCTAATTCCATTCAACTGTATGTCTCCCGGATTAACGACGAGGTTAACGTCTACTTTGAACAGTTCATTGCCGCTGGACGAACTGCCCACTCCAGCATTGTCCCAGGGGAATAAAGAGCTTCGTTGGGAGCTTGAACCTTGTTGTGGAATGACGTCTATTCCGAAGTTGCTCCCACCAAAAACTGAACTCGGGCGTGAAATACGGCGACCTTGACCGGGTTCCTATGGAAAAATGTTCGACTTTCAACAAATGCTAATGTATAGACGCGATCACTCACTTCGGAAGACCGCCCGAAGCCCGCCTGGTCTGCAAATAGGTTTTCAGGACCTGCCATCCCGGGGTCATTCCCTGCTTTGGCATCGGATAATGTGTAATCTGGGTCTTACCGTCGCTACCGTTGACCATCATTCCAGCGTTGTCTATATTGTCCCCATAACCGCAGTCCAGATGCTCCCCTTGGGCGGTCTCTTGGACGGGAGTAATCATTCTGCGCCTTTTTGCGACAGGCTCGTCCCAGTTGCTGTCTTGCCCTGAAATGGCACATTTTCAGATATATAAAACTGAAACTGACATCTGTAAGGGTGTTTACCCTCGTGCAGTGTCACTGCTCCGGATCTGGCATCGACTTGCACTTTAAAGGTTGATTGCCAAAATTCAATCAGACCTTGATCCTGGACTATCTTTTGTTAGTCTGGCGTCGAAGATTCTGACCTGGAGGTTACTTACTGCCCTTGGGAGCACCCCACACGTACTCGTCGATCAACTTATTCCCATTTTTCTCGGCTCGTTTGACCAGGACCTCCCGTCTCAAACTCTTTTGGCGTTCTAAATACTTTGCCCTGGCGATCTAAGTCGGACAACTTAGTCTACGCTAATTTCTCCTGGATATCCGGCTCACCTTGAGTTCATCATCGGTCAGCTCAGTCCTAGCGTCAAGAAGTAGTCGTGTCCTCTTTTTGGTGGTCTTAGGGCCTGTTTGGTTTGCCCCGTCGTGGGCTTCCGATGTAATGTCTTGCAGAGGCCCAACGATATCCAACTCTTGTGACAAAAATTGCGCAGCAAACAAGGTGCCCGGAGTCGGCTCTTGAGGTAAGCACCCCTCGCGGTTGGCTGATCCTGGGTACGCGTTCTCTGTCAAAGCCGGCCTCAGCGTAGACTCCGAGTGCTTCTTTTTTGGAACGTAGTACCTTTGTTGTTATTCTTCTGCTTTGCGTGTTCATTTTCATTCGTCAAGAATTTAGCTGTGCCCCAAAACGAAGTAGGCTTACTTTGAGTTTTTCCACTGGAGTTCTGGGAGGCAGACTTGGGGCTTCAGAGGTCAGTCTCATATGGTTTTGATTGTCCATCGCGGGCCCGTCCACCGTCTCGACGTCGAAATTGAAATCGGGAATCCTTGGTTCATCCCGATCTTCGGCATGCTGCACGAAGGGTGACCGGAGAACACTAATACATATAAAGGGGTCTATAGTAAGAGCTATATGGCACCTGCATGCGGGCTGCTTACCTTGAGACCCTTTTCTCTGGAGAAGCCCATCCGATTTCCCGGGCCAGTTCATCCCCCAGTCCTACAATGTCTCCGAGCTCCATCCCATCTGAAAATTCAAATATATCAAAGTCCACGGCAGGCTCCGGTTGTGAAGAAAAGTCTGTGCCAGAAAGATTACCAACGAACGACGCATCGAACGAGGTAGACAACAAATGTTCGTGGTGTTCCTCGAGGGTATGCGCATCTTTGCGAACGGTCTCTACTGGCTGCGTTGACGGGGCTTTCTTAGGTTTTGACTTTCGATTGGCTTTAGTAGGGTCGAATTCTCCATCATCCTCTTCTTCAACTCTGACTGCTCTGTCATCTAGTAAATGTATGCATTAGGGTGCCCTGCCCCCGCGATGATTGAACATACCTTCGGCGATGTTGAGGTATTCATCCCAATCCTAGGGCTCGTGAGTGGTTGATCAAGGCTGACCCATAAGATTATCTTACTGTGACGAACGCGTCATAATCTACGACATGCGCTGCCCGAGAATCAGGGTTAATTGTAATAGCAGACGGCCTGGTAATGAAACGGTGAGCAATGTACAATTCAAGTTGATTCCCAGATAATCTTCGTCCGCGATACCTCACAGAAGTCTGGGCCAGTTGTAGCCGAGCATCGGTAGCCTTTGAATTCAGCTCCTGAACAACTTTCTTTAACGATGTAACGCAGTTGTTTACATCGGAAAGAAAGATGTCCTCCTTGACTGGGGATATGCATTTGGTGAGAGCGATCAGGCTGTAGTTATGACCCCACCTTTGTACACTCTGGAAGGGGGTTGATAATTCATACTCACGCCTGCCCAATGCAAGGAAAGAATGGCGTACCGAACTACACCGAACATCAAGTTGCTCGATAGACGCAGTGCAAGGGGCTCTATTGGTTGAGAGATGAGGTCGCATAACCCTGCAATATCAGCTGTCATGACGGATCGTCTGGGTAATTTCTTAAACGCTGATTTGGACCCCAGCGTTGCAGCGAGCCTTCAAGGTCTGCGGTTAGCAAAACGAGATGAGATTAGCGGTGCCGTACCAGAGCAGCCCAAAGCCACTGTCCCTTTTGGCGAGAAGGTCTGGAGTGAAGAACATGCTATCTATTGTCCAAGCATATGGAAGAGAGAAAAGGATATCGGGGCGATAAGCTAACGGTAGCCGTTATATAGGAAATCCAAGGAAGCCACTGTACATCTTCGACTTCATCAGCTGTCACTAAGCCCGAACACTGTCAACCCATTTTCAAGATAAACTAATTTAGATACTTTTCCATTGTCGTTTTGAGAGACCAACTAGTCGAGCAAAGAGCTCCTCTCTATTAGCAACCCATGAAAGCTTCAATTCCTCAGGTCTGCCATCATCTCTCTCCCATGAGATAAGCAGCCCTTTCAACAATCCTGTTTTCCGAACTCCCGATATGTTCTCCACTAGGACTACCTCTTTCGTGGTTTCAGAAAATATAGGAGTGAGATGGAGACGTTTGTTCGTAAGTGTGATCAATCCAGGGGTAGAACCACACTGGCATGCATACGCTGTTTCCAAACCTCAATATATGCGCGCGAATACGGCGACCAGAAGCTTACTATAAACTTCTGAGTTGATATCTGGTAGCACGACGGCAAGGGCATTTGAAAGCAGAGGATGGAGATGAATCTTGAGCCCTTCGTTGACCTCCTAACTATAAAGTTAACGAACAATATTCCACGGAGGGTTAGAGTCATCATGAAACACACCGACGCAACCTTCTGAATTCGATACGCCTCATCGGTCATCTTTTTTCCAATCTCTCCGATTCCTCTACTGTAGAAAGGCTTATTGGGTTTCGGTTCCTCTGACTTGCTCCGAGTATGCGACTTTCTCGGAGAGGGAAGGATATCCTGACCAGCAGCTACGCGTTGCGAAATAAGATGCATAGCATAGTCGGCATCAGTTGGAACATCCGCAAATAGAGGAGGGATCCTGGGATTCAATCCCTTAGACAAAGTTAGAAATCAACAATCCAAAGGTACTCACCGACTGCGACCGTCCCGGGAAAGACCGTTAGCGATTGGTGCGACATGCCAAAAGATTGCCCCTAGCAAAAACCATACTATCTTCCCAAGATATTGAGTTGGGATGGCTAGTGTGGCCACAAATATACCTAACAATGCCTGACAAGGGAGTGAGTGGAAAAATGCCTGTACCCCGGGGAGCCTCACCGTCGTGTATCGCTTCGAGGCTGCTGGGTTGCGCCATAAGAATATACTAACAAAGATGAATAGAGCGTCAAAACGAGAGTATGAAAGACAGCATACTTCTGAATCCTTTCGTGCAAGTCTGCGATGCCCGTTATAGCGTGGAGAAGAACTACCTTCAAGTCTCGTAGCTCTTTATCTTCCTTAGTATCTGACAATGGTGATATAACGTCTTCTTCGGACGAAGCAGCTGCATTGAGGGCGCCCGCACTAGATCCTACATGTTGAAATGGACGAGGTGGGCTCTTCGCTTTATTGGAGGCCAAATTCAGCTTCCTTGTTCGATTGGCCAGCTTGAATAATCGCCATAGCTCTTTCACATCCAGAGTAGATGATGAAGAAATGCCCTCTGAAACTCGTGTGCCAAATTGGTCAGCTTCCAAAATCTGCCTTTGGTAATCACGAAGTTGCTGCTCTTGTGGATAAGGCTGAAGCCTATGGCCAACGGATAATAAAACCGGCAGGAGTACAAACGCAGGTAGCAAATAGTTGTGCCACCATAAGATCCAGAAGAGCTATAAAGGATTCCATTCCAGATTAACCAAACCGCAGTCCTGATGTAAAGAAGGACTTACAACACAATATATAAAGCTGCGTGGAGGGTTTTTCCACGTTGCCAGGTGGTATGTGGAGACGATAAATGGGATGTAGGCTGTTTGGGCAGCAAGATAGAGTCTTTGGGCAGTCAGGCGGACCTTTCCCATTGTAAAAGAAGGAGATATTTGTGGTATATTTGGAAGAAGCGGTTCTAACCAATTCTATGTGGCATGTTTAGAATGACCGGGGATGAGCGAGTTGTGAGCCAAGGCCACCTGTGCAATGCTCTCCGACAATGACTGTTCCGAAGGATTACTATCTCTGGGAGATTCACCAGGTATGGAGATATCCATAGCTTTGACCTCTGACACATACTACAGCAAGTCAGCACAGAGGCGCTCTAAAGTCTTATAGAGCTCACCGACGAGAAGACGTGCATAAACCGTCGGATTTCCCCATCCTCGTATATCTTCCTGAGCTCATCCTCTGTCAAATCAGTAGCTTTCTCTTGCAGGACCTCGATAGAATCAGAAAGGTCGAGTTCCGAAGAGTTTGTAGCGGCCAAAGACATTGAAGTGGGAGAAACACGAGAGAGGCTGTCCAACGAGCCGAGAACTCATGCCAGTGCTCCTATTTAACTTTTAGATGTGTGCGTCATGGAGTGATCACGTCAGCTTTGTTGGGAAATAAAATGACACGATCACGGTGCTACACGGTCACATGGTCTTCGCGTTGAGCAGACATCGATCTTGTTCAAGTTGCCAATCAACCATGACCAGCTTCTTTGAACCTCCTCCCTCGACGAACACAGTGGCCCAAGATAGTCTCCTCCAATGGGCAAACTCAATTCGCCACAATATGGCTAGCGATACTGGACGCCAATTGTTCCAGCAGCAGGTTCAGACTCATGGCTTTCTCTTCTTAGACGACTACATCAGCAACATTCTGTCCGGCGCCAAACAAGAGTGAGTGCATATACACCGCCAACTAAACTACTAACTTGCTAGCCTGTCTGTAGTCCTCTGATTGAGCTGGTCAAAACCCCTGGACGTCGGAAGGTAATTGGGAAGAAGCCCAAACTCGTGTCGAAGCTTGGAAACCCCATATTCTTCTCCCTAGTATGCAGTATTGATCTATCTTGTTAATGGTGCTTATACGCTATTTAGGAAACGACATCAGATGACAATACACTGCAGCCTAAACCACCGGCTTCACCTTCCCCGGTGCAAACACAGGAAACAATAGAGTCCAACTTTTCGTCGAAGGCCACTGAAGATAATACGCAGAAGCAGTTATTCTTGCAGCAGGAAAAGAGAGAAAGACATGATGATCGGGAGCTTGTAACTCTACCGTCATCAACGTTCTCCACTCTATCTGCCGCCGTGCCTTCCAAAGGCGTATCCCTTGGTATACCTTCTGGTTTGGAGCCAGCCAACTTGTCAATTATTGCAGAGGACGACGAAAATCTCGACAGTCGCGGGTCAGCGGGTGGCAATGGTGAAGATGATATCGAACAGCAGGTTTCTCCGGGCGAGACTAGCATCCATCATCGAACTCCATCTCAGAGTTCAGAATCAGAAACAAAGCCACGCGAGACATCCCGCCGGTCGACAGGACTCAACTCCCCTTCTTCTGAGTATCACTCTGCACAGGCAACTCCAGTATCCCCCAACTTTCCTCCGCAAATCGCGCCACCAAATATGAGCAAAGATGGACCTGCCCAAGTATCTGTATCTACAGACACATCTACCGAGAAACCTCTTCCAGATCCACCGGCTATGCCAGAACTTGACGTCGTAGACATGCAGGTACCATTGAAAGATGAGGATACAACAACTAAATCCAATATCCTTAGCATACCATCCCTTCCGGAGCCAGCACCTTTCCGAAAATCGATTCGCGCGCTTCGTGACCCGTCACTGAGTGCCGCGGCGCTGGGGACCACTACTCCTGGAGCTGGCATTGGAGGAAAACGCACCTCGTGGCTTGTCAGGGCCAGAGAGGTTAAAGCGCTGGATGCTACCGCCAAGAAAGCGAACCCAACCTCGCCTTCAACAACATCGGGCATGGAGCCTCAGCTCACGGTTCATCTACCAACCAGCTCAAAGAGGAAGAGCGGCGACATAAACCAAGCTCAAGGCTCGTTAAGCACCTGGGATGCCCCGGAACGCAAGGCCAAAGCTACAAAGAATTTAGAAAGTGATGTTGCGCCATTGAAGTCTCAGAATGAATCTGGCCATGCACCTCCTGATCCAATACCTAATGATCAGCCGTCCCAACGGGCTGCGCTTCTTCCCTCACCACAAGGCGTGCTAGATCGTCTCAAGAAGACTGTGGAAGGTTTAGGAGCTAGGGTAGGCAAAGTTTCAAGTCGAACTGAAGAGCCTGGAATTGCCACTACTTTTGCTGAGGCGAAAGCTGCTGCACAAGCAAGGATCGCAGAACGGAATCATAAGGAAGACGACGATGTCATGCCTTCTGCTCTCACTGTCATGGCCAAGACATCTGTCTCCGAGCCTGCTAATCCTATCCAGAGCGAAGGCAAGATGGAAGTCGATGCTGAATCTCCGTCCAACCTGCCACGCGAGGCACCACGGTTGAGCATGTCGGATTTGTTCCCTACAGGGAGTCGTATGAAGGAGAAGCACAAAGCCCCAGAAAAGCCGTTTGCCTTTGCTCCCGAATTGCTCGCAGCCAGGTCTACATCAAGAGAGAGCACAAGCACGACTCCTCCCAATTCGCCCCCGCCGCCCTCTAATCCGCCACCTGTGCCAAGTGCGACAGTGTTCAACAAGCCAACGCCAGTCTTTGTGCCCCCTGCTCCTTCATCAAGTCGACCGTTTCCATCCTCGCCGCCTAAAGAGTTTACTTTCCAACCACCACGCACGGCATTTACGGTACAGCCGTCACTTGGTCTGGGCCTGGCGACGTCGACATCATTCGGTACCTTCAAACCGCCTCCACTCACTGCACAATCAACGATTGAGAGTATTAGATCAGAAAGTATCTTCGAGAAACCGGATGATGTTCCAGCTTGGCTGCCCGGTACCCAGGATACCGAGTATACCTCCGCATACGACACTCAGTCCCAGCAAGAACAACCTATGAACATCTGCGACGAAGATGACAGCTGGCCGGTTGATGAAAAACTCGCGGCTGGAGTTCAGTGGACATTCGGTGGCATCATGAGTAAAGAAGATAGCATGACTTGGAGTACCTTGCCTTCCCAGAGTCAAAGAGCAGATACAGGTCCTCTTACCAAAGCTGGCGCTTCAACGGAACAAGATAGTCGTGGAGTCGAGCAGCCGCAGGAGACTGGTATCATTCCTGGAGCTTTCGACGTTGAGATGGACGACCAAGATGTTGCGAGCGACAAAAGCGATCACGACGATAGGGAGTTGGAAGAGATTGTTCTCAGCGGTGGAAAATTCAGCCAACAGTCTGATGTAAGTCCCATTCCTCAACGGTCTTCTAAGGGGGCTTTTCTCATTGTGTTTGCAGGCTAAGTCACTTAGGCCTCAGAGCCAAATGTCTATGGCATCCTCCTCTTCGTCTCAATCTCAAGGTGGCTTCCTAAATCAGGCTTCCAAGCTTCTGAGCAGCGCTCTGGGCACGAGTAAGAAGAAGCCAGAAATCAAGAAAGTATTGCAGCTAGCGGCGGTGGCCGCGAAGAAGGTATTGTCTTGGTTCCTTTTCACTAAGACCATTATCCTGAAACAGAGAATATTTATAGCAACAAGAGGAAGCTGACAAGAAAGCTGCCCGTCTCAAAGAGATGGAGACGAGACGACAGGCCGCGCTCCAACGTAAGGCTGAGGAAGAGAAGGCGAAGCAGTTGGAGGAAGAGCGTAAAATGAAGGAAGAGATGGAGCGTCGTAAACGGGAACGAGAAGAAACAACAGACAAGCGGCCATTGAAGTCTGCTTCAAGCAAAAAGGTCAGTCATTACATTCAATGTGTTGGAAGTGATGCTCAGTCCATTCTCAGGAGGAGGACATGCAGAAGGCCAAGAAACCGGAACTTGAGAAAAAATCCATTTTGAAAAAGACAGCCTCTGGGACTCTTGGAAAGTCGCAATCGAAACCTGCTCTGAAATCCGCGGCGACCTTTTCTTCGTTTACTACACCAAGTCAGCCTTCATCCAGCAAGCCGGTTGTTGATGCCTCGAAGTTGCCTAAAGCTACTCCAGCGTCGTCCTCCAAAGGGAAAGCCAAGATGCCCGCGGGCGACGACGAGGTCTCGCAGCCTTCTCAGCTATTGCAAGGGCAGATGGCAGCTCGAGCAAAGGCTCAAATGAAGGCAGCGAAACAGAAAGAACCTACGATTCCAAGCGAGGCCATTGAGCTGCCTGATATCAACAGCGAGTATTCCGATTCTGAAGATGAAGATCGACCTCGGACTTTTGATCCCCCTGATTGGGCACAGTCTCCGGAGCTTAAGCAGGCGCTTGAGCTCCAGAGCACAATCAATCCGGATGATATCTTTGGTGCTGTCCGTCCACTCCGAATGGAGGAAATCTTTAGGACGCGAACGAGCCGATTCAGAGCGAGAACCAGCTCGGCCAATTGGACTGGAACGGATATGCTGACTCTTGAAGAGGAGAGGGAATATGCACGACGTATGGGCTTCAAATAGACGATGTATATGTGTACAATAGGGGTCTGGGATAGCTTTTGAGTGGATATAGTCACGTGAGAATGGGACGTTCAGCTTTGTTCAGTGCCTGTTGTGTCCTGCTTTACTCTCTCACCACGTCCGCTGTAAATCTATACTCAACATTGTCTGACAACCACAACCACAACCCCCACCAACTTTCTTTTTCTTTTTTCTTTAGTCTTTTGCTTATAACCCGAACCCTCGTTTTTGGCGTTCCCATTCGTTATGGCCTCCTCATCATCAGAACTCCCAGTTTCGTTCGGCACGGAAACCGGCTCTACTTTCTCCTATAAACATGCCACGGAAGAAGAGATTCTGGAAGATCTGACAAGGTAGGATTATTGTGCTCTTTGTCCTCAATTCTTGGCTAACAAAGCATGTTTTCAGCCGATTCATTCTCAACCTGCCAGATGAAGAACTCACATCTCTGGAGCGCATATGCTTCCAAATCGAGCAAGCGTGGGTTGCATATCATCTCTCCGTTGGAGCCCTCAAATTCAATAGCTTTGTAGGCACTGGTTCTACGAAGATTTCATCCGAGAGGCAAATCCAAAATTCCCTCCACTGCCGCTCAAGAGGTTCACTGCTATGATGTTCACCCATTGTCCCGTACTGCAGCATTGGAATCATGAAGAAGCGTTCGACAAGTTCATGAAATACAAGACGCAAGTGCCCGTTTGCGGCGCAATCATGCTAAATGAAACATGGGATAAGGTACGGTACACCTATATCGTTTAATGCCACCTGGTCGGCCAACTTCCGTCTCAGTGTGTTCTTGTGAAAGGTTGGAAGTCGTCGTCCGGATGGGGCTTTCCCAAGGGAAAAATCAACGAGACAGAGGAGAAATCAGTTTGCGCTGTTCGTGAGGTAGGCTCGATCATGTTCATGCGGCATGCAACTTTCAAGCATCCATATCCAGGTTCTAGAAGAAACTGGGTACAATCTCGCTGGGCAAATAAATACAGAGCACTATCTCGAAACTGTGAACAATGGTCAGATCGTGACACTGTTCATCGTCCCCGGCGTTCCAGAGGATTATCCCTTTCGAACAAAGACCCGCAAGGAAATTAGTGTAAGCTCGCCCTTTGTTCCCCGGCCGGCTTTGATATCTGATACCTTGCAGAAAATAGAATGGTTCAAGTTGGTTGATCTACCTGCATGGAAGAAGGGGAAGTCAACGCCGGGCAAATTTTACTTGATCTTGCCGTTTATATCGTGAGTCAACAATTCAGGCCTTCTATCCCTCCCGTTTATCGTCTCCCTAGTCCATTGCGGAAGTTTGTACTAGCCAACAAACCAAAGAAAGGTCGTAAATCTGGTGCAATCGAGAAGGGCACTCCTAACAAGGGCAAACACTCGATCCCTCCACCTGAATCCGACGGACTGCAAGATTCAAGTTCGCAGTCGTCTTCTCTTGACAATGGAGATCCGCAGACTCCTTCTCCTCTGTACACCGAGTCGACTCCTGCTTATGTCCCGGAGATCGTTGGAGATCGAAGTGAATCGACCGTGCCGGTTGAATCCTTGGACCCTCATTTTGCTCGTCTGTTGTCTGGATTGACTTTGTCTGCGGTTCCTGCTCCTTTAGGAAAGCCCGAATCTCAGTTCTCCACCCCCCAGAATCCTCCAGGACCGTTCGATGCAACCTCTCCGTCAGCACCCCCAATGTCATCACTCTCCACAGCTGTAGCCTCACCGGCCATCGTCACCGCCGATCCAAAGAGCAAGGTCGACATTCAACCAACACACAACGGCCTTTCCGTTATCTCTGAAGCAGGATCTATTGCAAGTACTGCTCAGAGTGTCACAGCGACGTCTCCGACTCTGTCGATGCATTCCCCTCGGTCTCCCTCTGCTCGGAGATCGTCTACGGCGGATATCTCTCCCTATCTCTCCCGAGCGGTGGAGGCGCCCCTCTCGGCGAGGCGACTTCAGCAACTCGCCCTACTAGAAACCGTCGCCAATGAATCTGCACGTATGACACCAATGCTTCCCCCTTCCAATTCAGGCAACATTTCGGCGGGCCCTCGGCCATTCCCTCCCCCATCTCTTCACCATTCGATGGCCTCTCAACCTTCCAGTCATGTTTATCCGAACCAGCGCGTTGCCCCTCCTTCGGGGCCAATATACCCTCCCAGTTTTGGAAACAACTTGCCGCCTCACGACCCATTTATGATCAGGTCAAGAACAAGTCAAGGTCTCCATCGTACAGGCTTTCATGGCACTCTAGGAAGCATGAGCATGAGCCAGCACCAATTACTTTCTTTGATTAATGGCTCTCGTCCAGGGGGTGCACCTGCTCCTCCAGTACAACTTGAACACTCTCCTCCATCGTTCTCCAATTCCTTTGGTCCTCGGGTTATGTACGGACCTGGTCCAAGGCCTTTGATGCAACCTGTGCCTTTGATGCACCCTCAAATGGGACAGTTTGGACCTCCCTCGCACCCTTTTGTTGTGAATAGTGCCCGTCCTTTCTCGACTGCGTCTATGGGGCAAGCGCCTCCTTTAGCAACGAAGCCACTGAATCCTTCCGCCAATTCTCTACTCTCTCTCCTGAGTTCTGGTCCTGCGCCCACGCATGTTCAGGCTTTGGTTGAGCAACCCACTCCTCCACAGTTACCCTCCCTCTAATAGCTTTTCAGCTGGCTCCCTTTCATGTCCCTTTTGTCTTGTCTCCTGTATCGTGACATGTTCATTCGACTTATCCCTACTATCCAGCTTTGTTTGTGTGTTCACGCTTCACGCCAATTACCCTAATCTACCGTTAACGCTCTTTCTTGGGTGTGGATCTAGTTAGTTACCAAGCATTCATTGTCTGTAGTGTAAACACCATCTTCTGTATCATTTGGCTATCGTGGCTTTTGTATCAAATATACATGTCGGTTCTTATTATGTCTTCGATGGAAAATCGGTGATGGAGTTGTGATGGAGAAGCACTTGCCTTTACCGGGTTTTTTTGGTGTATCCGACATGCAACAGAATCCTTTTCAAGCATGAGAGTTCCCCGATATAACGGCCTGCGTTTTGCCTGGAATGGTCCGAAGACGGTAGGATGGAAACGGATTCAAGCGAGCTGTAGTTTAAGTTTATCATACTAAGACTAGTACTTAGAACCACGGGATGTTCTTCGGGGACTAGTGTAGGCATTGTTCGATGATTGCTCCACATACATCCACCGAACATTCTATACTAAGGTTTGTTCCTCCGGTTAGCAACATCTCAGCTGGCGCTGTTGCCATTAGGGGGTAATAATAAGCGAGATCATGGTGTAAAATGGAGTAAAGCTGGCGCCCGCGATTGCTGAATAGAACAGCCTAGCCCAGTACGTGTTCAACGGGCGAGAACGGTTGCGATGGGTGCCGTACATGGCTGTCAGAAGGTGGCGAACTTCACATAGATTGTGGTGAGCGGCGGCCGTCGTGTCGATGTCGACAGGATTCCCACGACGGCGAGTAACCGAGACCCTGGTGAGAAGCACGTGACCGGCAAGATCTAATCTGGCCCCGCAATGATTTGTGTTTGGTTTTTTCTTAATTGAAACTCTGGCCCAAAGGTCATAACCTTTTCTTCTTCTTTCTACTCGTTGTAATATACTCGGTCTATGGACTTTTGCTTGTAACTAATACCACCACACATCCTTCTCACTCTCCATCATCATGCTCACTGGAAGCGGAATCAAAATTTTTGCTGGTATGTGCCCGAGGCTTTTCTACCAGACCGGATAGCTGACGATTTATGTCGCTTGGTCACTCATTGAATAGGGACTAGCCATCCTGAGCTAGCAGAGATTATCGCACGACGGTACCTATGCTACGCCACTGCTGCTTGCAGCCGCTGAATTCATTGACTTCCGTATTCAGCATCGGTCTCCCTCTCGGAAAGGCAGAGGTTCACAAGAGCCCTATTGGCGAAACGACGGTCACCATCCGTGAATCTGTCCGAGAGGATGATGTATACATCATCACCACCGGTAGTGGGGCAGTCAACACTGCACTCATGGAGCTCTGTATAATGATCCATGCCTGCAAGATTGCAAGTGCGAAGCGGATAACGGCCGTTATCCCTCTGTTCCCCTATGCTCGACAGGATAAGAAGGATAAAAGTAGGGCTCCGATTACAGCGAAACTCGTAGCCAACATGATCCAGAAGTCTGGCTGCGACCATGTTATCGTGAGTGTTGGTGATTTCGCAAGATCGATGAATTGAATGAATATTGCAGACGATGGACTTGCATGCATCTCAAATCCAAGGTTTCTTTGATGTCCCAGTTGACAAGTGAGATTTTACATTTGTCTCTATCGACGCAAATTTCCCTGACTATGCTTTGAATTAGTGTAAGTTGGAGGTAATTCTCTGTTATGATTTGATCTCATTTCTCGATGTTTCGACCGGATGCAGCTATACGCCGAACCGTCTATTATTCTCTACATTCGGACGCACTTTGATTTGAAGGATATAGTGATTGTTTCACCTGACGCTGGAGGGGCTAAAAGGTGATTTGTCCTGTTTAGGAGGGTATGGAGGGACGCTGACTCGAAGGAAATTCTAGAGCGACATCGATTGCGGATCGACTTGGGGTTGATTTTGCGCTTTTCCACAAGGAGCGCAAAAAGGCTAACGAGGTTTCACGGATGGTGCTTGTTGGACATGTCAAAGACAAGATCGCGATCCTTGTTGATGACATGGCAGACACCTGTGGGACGCTGTGCTTGGCGGCATCACACCTGTCGGAAGCTGGAGCTACGAGGGTGTTTGCGTTTGTTACGCACGGAATCCTGAGCGGAAAGGCTCTGAAGTCTGTGGATGAGAGCACGCTGGAGAAGCTGATTGTGACGAACACCCTGCCGCAACAGCAGAACCAGACTCAGTGCTCGAAGATTGAGGTGATTGACATTGGGAAAGTGCTTGGAGAAGTAATTCGCCGGAGCCATTACGGCGAGAGTGTATCCAAATTATTCCATGAAGTGCCGTACTAGATAGAAAAATAGATATTCGGTTGCGAGAATAGCGTGATGGGTCAGCAGATTGCAATGCTTGGCAGAACAGACCCCGCTTCTGCTCGCTCCTACATGTCTCTCTGACCCGTCCCGTCTGTCCAATGCCACCCAGGTCATGTACAGCAACAGTAATGCACGTACCAGGCAGCACCAACTCAGAGAGACAGTCACAGTCCATGCAATCCCCAGCGTTGCCATCGTCAACGATCGTCTCCTCGTCGGCGACTCCCAGAGCAGTCCGTTTTTATCTTCTATCCGTCTCTGTACATTTAATGACCCCCCGCTGCCAGGTTCGACACGCTCCTACACACCAATCAAGGTCCTCGGAGATGGCTCCTTTGGTACTGTCTGGCTCTGCGACTGGCACACAACCCTCCCCCCCAACACGCCCTTGTCACCCATGCAGTGTGGCCAGGGTGCGCGGCCAGAGTGGGCGGGAAAACGACTCGTAGCCATCAAACGGATGAAAAAGCGGTGGGAGGGGGGCTGGGAGGAGTGTCAGAAGCTCAAGGAGCTCGAGGTGTGTCGCCCGCTTTTTCTACCAGCGAAACGGCCCTTACGCCCTCCCAGTCGCTACGCGCAATTCCGTTTCATCCAAATATCATTCCCTTGTACGATTTTTTTCTTTTACCTTCCTCCAAAGAACTCTACTTCGTCTTCGAGTCCATGGAAGGCAACCTCTACCATCTCATCAAGGCGCGCAAAGGCCGGCCTCTCGCTGGAGGCCTTGTATCCTCAATTTTTCACCAAATCTGTCTGGGTCTCGACCATATCCACTCCCATGGCTACTTTCATCGCGATATGAAGCCAGAGAATGTCCTCGTCACAACAATAGGCCTTTTTGACTATACCCCAGTCTCGCCCATAGCGCCACCCGACGCACCCAAGGAGAAGGACGTGGTTACCATTATCAAACTCGCCGATTTTGGGTTAGCACGAGAAACTAAGAGTCTTCCGCCTTATACCGAATACGTATCCACAAGATGGTATCGTGCTCCGGAAGTCCTGTTGCTCAGCCGTGATTATTCCAATCCAGTCGATCTATGGGCGTTGGGAACAATCATGGCAGAGCTTGTCAATCTCAGACCACTTTTTCCTGGCTCAGATCAGGTGGATCAGGTTGCCCGAATATGCGAGGTGTTGGGAGATCCAGCAGATGATTACAGGGACCAGAATGGGAATCTTGTTGGCGGCGGTAAGTGGTCACAAGGGGTCGGTTTAGCGAGAGATGTCGGGTTTCAATTCCCAAGGGTGCGTCTGTTGTTCGTTTTCTTTCTAAGGAGAAAGCTTACCACATTCATCCTCAGATCGAACCCAAGGACATTTTCTCCCTGTTTCCTCCTTCTATTCCTCGCTCTTTGATCCACTGCATCCGCGATCTCCTCCGCTACGACCCCGCGAAACGCTTGACCAGCCGGCAATGTATCGACCATTCCTATCTTCGCGAAACAATACCTCGCAACGATATACCAATGCCTTCAGGTCTTAAGGCAGCTTCTGTTTCTCAAACTTCCATTCCAATGATCTCGAATCACCTGAACGGATCCTCTTCACATCCTTCGCTATCCTCTCACACACCTCGCAATGTCCCTCCTTCACATTCCAACTCGCCGCATCATGCACGTCCCCCAATACCACAGCCCCTCGAAGTCCCACCACCACAAAATGGGCATCCTCCCCACTTTCCCTCTGTCCCCCACCAACCCATTCCAGTACACGCTCAGAATGGCCGTCGCCATCACCCTATCGTTGGATGGACAGGACCTTCTTCACCTCAATCGCAATCCTCCGACTATCCTATGGACGAATCTCCTTCAGAGTCTTACACTAACGGGCATGCTATTACAGACCATGATCATCGGCCAGAACATCAACCGCCGAACGGTCATCCCGTGCACCCCCAGAAGCCCCTCAAGCTGGGTGGACTCACATTCGGCAAAAAATCCAGCAAATGGGCTCTGGGAATGTTTGGAGGCGATCAACCCCATCAATTACCACCTGTGGACGAAATCACAACCTCTGCGCTTGGAACTCGCAAACGATCCCAATCATCAAGTACAGACAGCAAGTCTATACGGGATCCCTCTCCTGAGCGTCATCAAGACGTTCGTGAGGTTAAGAAGCAACAGAGGAAGGAGGCTGAGCGGATTAATCGTGAGGCTGAGAAGGAGCGACGCAAATTGGCTGAAAAGATGGCCCGTGAACAGGCTCGTGCTGTTATGTCTAAACGTAATCGCATGCTTCGGGAAGCTGTCACAGAGGATATCGAATGGTCTGGAGGAACGCAAGAACGTGTGGTGGACAAAGGATCCAAGCAAGCTTCGTCGGGTCCTATCCGACAGAAAAGTATGGGAAATCTCGGCAATTCCACTCTCCATGCTGCTTCTGGGAAATACTCGGAACCTCCGCTTCCTCCTGTCAGCTTTGACCGTTACCGAGATTGGAGAGGTACGACGGGAGAGCGAGTTGCCAAAGCTCGTAAGCGCGAGTACGACGATGACCATTCAATGTCTTCCTCGGATATTCACAGTCTTAGCCGGGTGTCATCGATGTCGTTCGCTACTGTGGACAGTGATCCTGGCCCGTCACGCCTACGGCATCATTCTAGTTTCCACCATGCCGCTAGTTCGCGGACGTCACGGTCCTCACTGCGGACTTCGTTTGACGATTTCTCTCCTTCTGCTCGGTCATCTAACTCGTTCTCTATCGAAGGCTCCTCATCTCTCGCTCATGATTTCGGTGCCCATCTCAATGTCAACCCACATATCTCTGGGAGCGTGTCTCCACCGCCTCTCCACATGCTATCCCTGTCCCCTACTCTTTCCCCTCCTTTGTCACCTTCACCTCACTGGCTCCAAGTGCAGCAAGACATGAAGGAAAATGGACTCAATGGCCAGTCACCATACATCACCCTCCGGAACCATCAATTTAGTCCCGCTCCACGTAGCCCCCTGGATTTGCATAGCTACATCCAAGGGCCGTCCCCAAGTCCTTATAGCCCGGCGCCGTTGCATGCACAGCCGCCACGGTCAGGACATACTCCTCAGTCAGCGAAATCAGCCATTAATCCTATATTCAAAGTGGTGAGTTATAAATGGGACAGTCTGGATGGATTCGTGTCTGATAGTGATTCCGGTTACTTCCAGCCGCTCCCTCCCCCGCCATTACCGCCATTACCGCTTCCCGACGGCCAACTATCTTCAACACATTCGACTAATAAGTTACCTCCCTTTTCTCAGTTGGAAGCGGTTGCAGGGGGCGAGCTTTCTCCGGCATCGCCGATGCTTTCGGATCCTTGAGTCCGTTCGTTTTCGCTGTCTTTCTGTATTTTGGGCTTTATCATTTTCTTTTTTGGTTCCCATGTGCGCACATCATCTATCGTAGACGCTACGTTGCCTCATGCTGCTTCTCCCATAAACACTCACACTCCTTTTTTTCTCCATCTTGTGACATAATCGCTCTGTTTCCTTTAGGCCTTAGGTGTAATGCTTCTATCCATTCGTTCATTGATACTACTCAATCTGTTCCCACCACACTCTTTTCAACGATGCAGCACCACACAACGTCCAATGTTTGTCCATAGCATCCCCCACCCAGGAGGTTGTACGTAGCATTCCAAGCATAGCAAGCACCACATTAATAAACCATTGACCCGCTCGCATTTCTTAGTATATTATTTTTGTTCTTTTTTCTTATTCATTCGTACCTTACTTGCTTGTTCTTCTAGTAGCACTATTTCTTAACCGGAAGCTTGGTATAGTAGTAGAGTCACTGTGTATTTTTATGCTCATCGGCTTGTATTTATGCAAGCCTTCGGGTATCGGGACAATCCAAAAGACCTAACCACCATCCCAGCTGCTACGGCAGCGATCAGAGTTGGATAACGAGAATGATAGCGAATGACAACGCTGTTGAAACCCCTATGGGTGTATTGCTCTACGACGGTGACATAGCAATACTCTACCAGAGGCGCGACACGACCCAGAACCGTGTTGGAAGATTCTAATGGTGGTGGGGGTCCTGCTCGAAACGAATTCCACTGTAGAAGAGCAGGAAATGAATAAATGAATGATAAGGTTGCAATGCATTCGCGAACGACGCACCAGTATCTGTCAAAGCGAGTTTAAGTGAACGAGGACGGATTCAGGAAACCAAAACAACTCACCCGCATGCTCTTGGGCCAGGCTGATCCTGCAAGAGAGGAGCCAAGGCATCATATCAGTATATAGACCCCACAAAGAATCCAGGAAATGGCGAGGCTGGCAACAATTTATGAGAAAAATCCCACGTACAAGGTTAATGTAGATCTTGGGATGGCCCAATGGTCCTCCTCCTACAAGTCCGCAAAAGGGCAAAGTAGAACAAAAAGGAGTCAGTGAACGTTCCTGGCAGTTGAGAGTTGATATCTGCTTACCTCCGTCGCAAACGGCCTTTCGGCCTTGTACGAGTCGAATGGGTTCCTGAGCGATGAGCTCCATCGCGCTGAGAGGTTGGGGTTGGAGGTCCATGTTGGTTTGTTCGAAACGGGGCGAGGAGCCAGCGGCGGGACGTGGCTTCTGGCTAGTAGACCACGTTCCGGGAAAATTGGGAGCCTGCCATGCTGTCAGAGGGGCAGGGCTTTCTGTCTTCTTCTCTGGGACAGAGGTTTTGCTGGACTCGGGTTTGGTGGTTGAGGAAGAGGACGCTGCTCTTGCGAACGTCTGCACAGAACGCTTGAGTTGGGGTGCAAGTCTACGGCTGAGCATCGTTAGGGACAGAAATCAAGTTGTCGACGCCGAGCACAGTGATGAGAGCACAAAACTCGGGTTGTTCATTGCCAGTGGCCCTTCAGCCAATGCCCCGATCCGCGCCAGTCCGTTTCCCACACTCCTTGGCATATCAAGAATCTAAACTCAAGCACGAAGCTACTGTACAACGATGTGACTGCTAATTTACATTAATAATTATTACACAAGTCCGTAAGCCGAAAGTAATTGCACTCAGTCCATTTCCTCAATCTCGATAGCATCGTCGTCATCGTCTGCATCGACCTCCATCCACTCGTCTTTGGCGTGGGAGTCGCCTTCGTGGTTGGGAATTACATGTAACCGGTTGTGGGCACCATCGAAGCGAACTTTGACAGTTTCGTTCGGTAGCACCCTCCCCGCAAGTAAGTGGACGGATAGAGGGTTAAGCAACTCGCTTTGAACGGCACGGTTGAGCGGGCGAGCACCGTATTGGGGCGAATAGCCCATGGATACCAGGTAGCCCTTCGCCTCGTTGTCCAGGTCGAGTTTAATTTTTCTGTCTTCAAGACGGCCCTCGACTTCCTTGATCCGAATGTCAACAATCTTGAGAATATCTTTATGGGACAATGCACGCTGAAAGGGTTAGTTAGCATCGTATTCAATTAAGCGGCAGATAGAAAAGGTACTTACGAAGACGATGATATCGTCGATACGATTGATGAATTCTGGAGGGAAGTGGGCAGAGATAGCTCCCATGACCAGCGTTCTGGTCTGCGGTTGGACCGGGCCTTCAGGCATGTCGTGCAAGTAGGTAGCTCCTAGGTTGGAGGTCATAATAATGACAGTGTTCTTCATGTCGATGACACGCCCTTGCCCATCAGTCAACCGCCCGTCGTCGAGAACCTGAAGGAAGATGGTAACGAATTCTCGACAAGCCTTTTCAATTTCGTCGATAAGGATGATAGAGTATGGCTTGCGGCGGACGTATTCCGTGAGCTGACCGCCCTGGTCGTATCCAACATAACCAGGAGGCGAACCGATGAGTCGAGAGATGGAATGCTTCTCTGAGTATTCAGATGCGTCGACACGGATCATGGCGTCGGGCGAATCGAAGAGAATGGTTGCCAACTAAGGGGAGGGGTCAGCAATGAAAGAGATCCCTAGAACAGCTGTAAAGCTCACCGTTTTGGCCATGAGTGTCTTACCGGTACCTGAGGGCCCGGCCATAAGGAAGCTGGCAATGGGTCTGTTTGGGTTGGATAGACCGCTCCTCGAGAGTCGGATAGCGTTAGCGACAGCCTTCACTGCGTCGGGTTGGCCGATAATGCTGCTCGATAGAATCTTTTCCATTCGCAAGAGCTTCTCTTTCTCGGTGGTGACTAAGCGAGTAACAGGGATGTGCGTCCATTTTGCAACAATTTCTGCAATCGAGTCGGCAGTAACGACATCTGCACCCGTCCCAGAGGCAGCCTCGGCAGCCTTTTGCTGTTCAAGTTTTTCAAGACGAGCTTGGAGGTCAGGAATAGCGTAGTATCGGAGATCAGATGCAGTTGCCAAGTCATATCTACGAAAAAAGGATTAGCACTGAACCCATTCGATAACCAAAGATCACATACCTTCGCTCAGCATCCTCTATCTTGGCCTTGAGCTCGTCGATCTTCCTTCTCACTTGGTTGATTTCATCGCCACGATGCTTCTCAACCTCATAAGCAGCCTTGAGGGGTTGCAGTTGGTCATCAAGGTCTTGAATGGCCTTTTTGGCAGTCTTGAGACGTTCCTTGCTTGCCGAATCCTTCTCTCGCTCGAGGGCATGGATTTCCACCTCAAGTTCGAGCTTCCGACGTTGAAGCTTGTCAATTTCTTCCGGTTGAGTTTCACGTTGAACCCGAGCACTGAAACCGGGAGTTAGTATGAAAAGTGAATGAGCAATCCAAGGCTGAACTTACTTGGCGCAAGCTTCATCTACAAGATCAATGGCTGAGTCAGGAAGGCGACGAGAAGTAAGGTATCGGTGGGCAAGAGTGGCGGCTGTAATCAGCGCTCCATCCATGATACGGACACCATGATGGACTTCGTATTTCTCTCGGATACCACGGAGAATGCTGATAGTTTCTGGCACTGTCGGTTCGTTAACCAATACTTGCGCGAAACGTCGCTCGAGTGCAGGGTCTGTTTCGATGTATTTTCGATATTCCCCAAGGGTAGTGGCACCAATGCAACGAAGCTTGCCGCGGGCCAGCAGAGGCTTGAACAGGTTACCGGCGTCCATACCACCACCCTCAGCTCCTCGCCCGGCCATGATAAGATGGAGTTCGTCAATGAAGAGGATGACGCCTTGGCCGCCATCTTCCGCGGCCTTTTCGACTTCGTTGAGAACCGACTTGATACGTTCTTCATACTCTCCCTTGTACTTGGCGCCAGCCATGAGCGCACCCATATCAAGAGAGTAAAGTCGGCTGATCAAGGAGGCGGGGACGTCCCGTTTGACGATACGTTGTGCGAGGCCTTCAGCAATGGCAGTCTTGCCAACACCGGGCTCACCAATGAGAACGGGATTGTTTTTCGTTCTAGAGGCAGGATCAGGTCATTGGTCCTTTTCAAAGACAAGGGACACTTACCTTCGGCAAAGAATACGGATAGCACGTCGAATTTCATCGTCACGTCCAATAACTGGATCGATTTTTCCCTCTTCAGCAAGAGCGGTAAGATCAACTGCGTATTTTTGGAGGGCATCAAATCCTTGCTCGGCAGTCTTTGACTCCACCCGCCGGTTGCCTCGCGCTTGCTCGATTGCGGTCTTTAGCGTGGCGGGAGTAAGGGAGTTTTCCTTCAGGACACCTTCTATTGATGGATCCTTGAGAAGTGCAAGAAGAAGATGGTCTTGTGCGATGTACGAGTCGTGCATTGTCTTCTGCAGCGTCTGAGCCTCCCGAAGGACTTTGAGGGCGGCGCCGCTAAAGGTAGTTTCATCGGGTGGAGGGCTTTGCTGGGGTAATCGGACGATAAGTTTCTGAATGCCCCGCCGGACTGCAGTCTGGGATTCTTGTTAGAAGTCGCAGAAGAAGGGAGAGCACGAACTGAACATACTGGATCACCGCCTGCCTTGGAAATCACGGAAGCAAAGAGCGGCTGCTGTGAAGACGATGAGGAGGTCTGGCCTACGGCATCCCCTTGTCCTTCGTTTATGAGCACAAAAGCGATATGTGCGGGTGCCACTGTGGGTCGTCAGACGGTGTCCTGCAAAGAAGTGAAACCTGGAACTTACTTTGGGCGTTGGCATAATCCTTCGCCAGCTGGACGGCGTCAGCAATGGACTGGTTGGCCTTGTCAGTAAAGTTGAAGTTGGACATGGTTTTAGTGTGGAGAATGGGCGTCAGAGCAGTCCTTATATCGAGGCCATAGACGAATCTCCAGAATTTGGCGCCGCATTCTAGCAAAGTCCAGACTATTTGCGCACAACGTCATTGTCTCGAATAGTCTAGACATTTCCACGCTAATATACATTTACCCCCTATTTACCCTTTGCCCCTATTTACTTTTCCGTCCCTTCCGCTTCTGCTGCCGTCGCTTTGTCGCCAATCGATCGCTGCGTTTCACCTGCATTCGGCGACCCTTCAGTCGTACGAGATACACCTTTCCGTTCCGTTCCTCAATGTCAACACCGATCTCCGCAAGGTGCACGTTATGGTAATGCTCAGAAACAACCGTGTTCAGCCATTGCTGGACCGGTCGTTCATGGACATGCAACCATAGGTTGCTACGGAGAGGATCACCGTCCATATTCCTTGTCGCATCCAAAAGGTCGACGGAATAATCGCATCCCGAGCAATGCCATTTGAAACGTCCAGGAGGGATAACCGGTGGTTCGAGGCAGTACTGAGGTAGAGACTTCACATCAATGGGTGCGATTTCTGCTCCAGAGTCCTCCTCGTCAGAACTTGTCTCTTCACTGAAGTCTGAGTCGTAGTTGTATTCAACAATGTCTGCTTTGCGGCTGGAAGGCCCCGGTGTTACTTGGAGGGGGTCCCCATCCCCGTCGACATCCATAGGTTCACCGTGGCCGGCTGGCTGCTGCAGTCAATGTCCATGTCGTTGTTTGAATGTACAAGAACGGCCAAATACTAACCTTATTCAACGCGTTCTTTAACTTGGTGTTCCACGTTTTGGCATCACCGCCAAATCTCTCGAGGCCAAACCTATCATTTGGGGAGGAAAGGTCTTCCAGTCTATAGCCAGCAGGGATGCCCCACTTCTGTCCCTCTTGCAGGGCTTTCTTACGTTGCCTCTGGACTTTCTCGCACCATTCAACCCATTGGGCCACATTCACCACTTGAACTGTTGCTGAATTTCTAGGCGCGAGCTGATTCGCAAGTATCCATTCCACCTGCTCTGCGAATCGACCCTTCACATCTGCGGTCGCCAAGTGGCGCAAAAACCGCTTCCTCTTCACTGTCCCATCCATATTCGTGCTACTGTCATCGTCGCCGTCGTGCACATATATAATTCGCCGTTGTTGATCAAGATGTCGAAATTTCTCCTTGTACTTCCGAACAAACCAGTCTATTGTGCAATACTCGAGAGGCTGCTTTTCTTCGTCCTTGAGAAACTTCATGAGTCGGAAGAGTTGATAACGGTCAAGGAAATTCCGGCATCTGGTGTAGGTCTCGGCTTGGATAGAGACCACCTCGTAGGTATGGTCACTGAAGATTCCATGAGGATTTCCGTCACGTCAACAGAAGAAAAGGGTCTTCTTACTTTGAGAAGATAAGCAGAGCCTGCCGTTCCTGCATTCCCTCCCGACCTTTCTCCAAGATGGTCTGGTAGCTCGGTTGCATGTTGTTGACAAAACAGACCACGACTTCGAAAGGGTATTGAATCCTATATTCACGTCGTTGGCTGAGCAGACGCTTGACTTCTTTGATCCCCGTTTCAGAGAGAAAGGAACTGTCTTCGATGCGAAGTATGCCGTATACATGTGTTCTGTCGTTCATCCGTTTCTGCCAACGTTTTGTTGGGATGGGCGGAAGCAGCCATGTAAAATCATCAAAGCTATAGACGATTAGAGGTCATAAATGTAGGCAATGGGGAACTGAAGTAGAACGAACCCTACAGTTTCCGAGTCGTCCTTGCCCTGTTTAATCAGGAGCTCTGTCAGCGGTAAGATTCTGCGTCGTTCTTTCTCGGTTGGATTCCACAAAAGACATGATTCGTCGACTGGTCCGAGGAGCTCCCTTTTCGTGATCGAGGCCATGCTATAGAGGGTAAAGGCGAGCTTGAATTCCTCACATTGCTCTCTGAGTGCGTCTCTGAGTCACGTGACAGGCGCCTCACGCCGGACAGTCGGCGGTCGCAAACTCCCAGACTCTGCTACAGTACTGCAAGGCTTAAGCTCAATGGAGTCTCCACCTTAACTTCATGATTCGTCTTCCACTGCCAGTCGATGTCTTCAAAGAAATATACCCAGCATATTTAACAACAATGCCGCTTTCTTTTGCCACAACTGTGGACCCAGTGCCAAGTTCCCCGTTCTCTATTCCTGTTGGCATCATAATCGGCCTCCTCGCCTCCTTCGTGCAATCACTGGGCTTGACCATCCAGAGGAAGAGCCATGTCATAGAACAAGCCCTTCCTGAGCACCGTAGACGGGTGGAACATCGACGTCCGTAAGTCACTTTCCAAAGTGCAATCACCTTGCCGGTACCTCGTGCCCGTAGAGGCTGACATGTGGCTCTCATTAGATTGTGGCTGCTTGGATTCGCTATCTTCCTTTCTTCAAATGTTCTGGGGTCATTGGTCCAAATAGCTGCTCTCCCGGTTGTCATCCTTGCCCCCCTCGGCGCTGTGTCCCTACTATGGAACGCTTTCTTCGCCCGCTTGATTCTAGGAGACGTGTTCTCCCCTTGGATGATCCTCGGCACAATCTTGATCGCGGGAGGCGCTGTTCTCATTGCAATCTTTGGCATCGTCCCAGAGCCTACAAGATCTCTTGAAGACTTGTTAGAACTGTTCAGGAGACCTGCATTCGCTGCCTACTTTTCCATTTTGGCATTCATAGTGGTTGTCAGCTTGGCAGCTGTGAGTCAATCTCACTTGACTCTCGGGTTATTTCTCATATTCACGCATCTCACTTGACAGACTCACATTGCAGAATTTGCGCTAGCCCGTAAAGTCGCTCAAGTGGACAATTGGGACGCTTCTGGGCTGTTGACGCCATCTTCTAACATCATCGACCTTTCCACTACCGACGAAATTTGCCGGACCGAGGATGCTCAAGATGTAGAGGATCTGCTGGCTAATGAAACCACACCATTGCTTCCTGACCGAAAGCTCAAAGGAGCTGTCCAAGAGCTGGCGTCGAAATCTCCAAACGAAGGGATCCAGTCTATCAACCGTACACGTATAACGATTGCCATTTCTTACGCTTCTTTCTCGGGGATACTCTCGGGAATGTGTCTCATTTTTGCGAAGAGCGGCGTACAGCTCTTGCTTTTGACGATTGGAGGGCAAAATCAATTCTGGAGATGGGAGTCTTGGGTCCTCCTGCTTGGCCTCATCGTCTTTGCACTATTGCAGCTATGGTATCTACATAAAGCACTTGTACTTGCTGACCCAACACTAGTCTGTCCTTGTAAGCTTTTCTCTCCCACATGATCCCTAGTGAAAAACTGACGTTTGTTTAGCCGCATTTTGCTTCTACAACCTGTCTTCGATCTTAAACGGTCTCGTGTACTTCAACCAGCTTTCGTTAATCAGTCCCCTGCATTTGTTCTTGGTCAGTTTGGGCATTATCGTTCTCTTATGTGGTGTTTGGGTTGTTAGTATCCAAGCAGGAGGTGGTGTTGTCGATGTTGCACCCTGGACAGACGAACCAGAGGCAGTCATCTGCGAAGAACCCGAAGCTCAACGGCAAGGCGAGCCCGATATCCGTGAAATCAATGTTTCGAACCCAACAGTACACACTCCCGCTATCGGGCCAACGCCCATGGAAAGGGAAACCCGCTCCGAGTCGAGCATTCCAAATCTGCACGGGCGTGCCGACATCATCCACGTTCAGGAACGCGTCTCAAAGCCTCGGCTGCAGGGCAGAAGAAATTCTGCTTCCTCTGGTGTCTCGCATTCCCCTTCTCGCCAAAATACCACTGGCCTGCCATCTGTGCCGACATCACCGAATTTTCATTCGAGATTCTCGCTGAAGAATAGACTGTCGTCAGCTAATAGCGAAATCTATCGTCACAGCAGAGCAGGGAATGGGTCGACTTCACAAACAAACATCCATGGGCCACTGTCTCCTCCACTTAATCCCACTGGGTTCCAGATAGGGTTATCCCCTGTGAGCCCGGGATTTGCCATCATGCCAGTGGAAAGGAGATCTCGCCTTCAGCATCGGGAATCTGGGCAGGACCCCTGGATCACCTCTGAATAGGAGGAGAACGGTTAGTGAGGGAGAACTTGTGAGGGGGGGATTGCTCGGCGCCGAAGACGATTTCAATCATCCTGCAGATGGTGGTGAGGAGAGGGGAGATACTGGAAGGGGTAGCAATGAAAGCTCCAGGGCTGTGTCTGCAGGAGAGCCTTCGAGGTGGAAGGCATGGTTTACAAGTTTATTTAAAAGGAAAGAGTAGACTGCCTGGTTGCGCTTTGCGATTTTGTAACGCCATCTATGTATTGCTTTCATTTAGCTTATTGGAACATTCGAAGAAGTTTACACGTTTCTCATGTTTGACAAGAATCCATGGCTTGTAGTGAATTTCCATGGCAGACGTATGTACGTATTATTTAATGGAACCCTGCAACAAAACTCTGATTGGCACGCACCAGGTTCAGAGGTTTCAACGAGGCATAATATGACGCGATAAGATAAGATACTTACCGCAATGGTTGGTGTTGGCAGGCCCGCGTTCCTTCACATCCGGCCTACCGCAGTGATTTGTATGGATGTCAAATCAATGTCATCGAAACCTAACTCAAGTGATACTCTGTGATACTGTTTCAACACGCCCCCCAGGTCAAGAAGAGTAAAGACCTAACGGCATTCAAGTGGCTTAGATGAAATGCTTCATGGTTCTGATGGAAGGTTCTTCAACTCCAGAAATGGATACATCATACTAGCATACGGACATAATAAGAGGGTGAAGAGAAAGAAGGCCTGTAAGTAGTAGACTGAATTTGTATGGGAAAAATCACAAGGAGATGAATCGTATGCCATATGTACAGTAGTACAGGGGCCATAGAATGGTCCCGAATAACAGGGCTTCAGTGGGAAACTTGGTATCAATCGAGACCCAGCCACACGAGCGAACTTCCCAAAGAGGAAGCGTTTAACTGGTAGCAAAAGCTTGTTCCGTTCGACAAAGTGCCTAAAAAACCAAGGTTCAGGAGACAGAATCAGTGCAGAAAACGATGAACCAGGAAGAAAAGGGGGCATTTTCATCAAAACGGGGAGGGTCAAAGGCAGGGGTGGAGCAGGGGTATGTATACAATTCGCATAAGCCCCGTCGGACCTTCTTGTTCGGACTCATATATGCTGATTTGCCCTGGCTTGACACCTCAGGGTTCGTCTTAGTTTCTGTGACAGGTCTTTCTTCCTCCTTCTCGTCGCTCTTTTATATTTTTCTATTTGTCTGACTTCTTGACCGCGACGAGACCCTGCAATGGCCTCGACGATCCGTCCCAGCAGGTCAGGAACGTCGCCAGCGAACAATATACCAAACCCAGAACGTGTCCTCAAGTCGCGTTTCTCAGACCAGTCCTTGAATGCTGCTGTAGCAGCGACGACGAAGAAGCCGTGGCTAATGTCGACCAGATTGCCTTCAACATCGTCAAAGCGCGATCCCAAAAAGGATACAACCAAGCCAGCCAGCTCAGGCACGCACGATTCGTCGCTCATTCCGATCATCAGCATTTCCAGTAGCAACCACGCCCAGAATCCTTCTTCTTCCACTACCACCATCATCTCCGTGAATCACCAGGAGAACACCACGGCCCTCGCTGATGAGCTCGACTATATCACTGTGACAAACCAGACCCCCTCAAGTCCCAACGAATCAACCTACACTCGCCACGACAAGGCTTCTCGCATTCTGGGTATTCGTCATAGACGCAGCATGGAGCCCATTCCCGCATCCACTCGCAATTCTATCGTGTCGACACGCTCCTTACGCGACCACCGCGATGTCCCAGCCATGTCCTACGCACCTAACCTTCCTTTGACATCGCTCTACGTGGTATCAGGTCTCCCCAAGTCCCCTCACACATGGACCTTGGCAGACCCCGATTCCGTCATGGGATTGCACCACAGCGAGGGCGCCGTCAACCGCTGGTGGAGGCCTGAAGTTCTCGGAAGCACCGTCAGTCCAGGTGCCGGTGGTGGAAAGAAGAAACGAAAAGGCAAAGGCGATGAAATTACCAAGGGTGCTGGAGCTCTCAGCAAGCAAGAAGTCGGGAAAATGCTGTCAAAGGCGCTCAAGGTTGGTGATTCTTGCACACGTCGTTCACCGAGCTGTCTTATTTATTATACGCATAGCTTTCATTTACCCGCGAGGTTGAGGTTATTGCCTCTACACTTCAGCCGGCGTCGACCATTCACACTTTTACTTTTTCATTACCCGCTCCCAACACTCCTTTGGCACCTACTCCCTCGGGCGATTTGCTTCGAGCCTCAGTTTTATCTAACGCGGATCATCGTTCATCCGCTGCTACATTCGCTTATCCCTACTCAGACGACCCTTTCGCCCGCCCATCTTCAGCATACCTCGGGCCCCCTAGCTTACTCGCCCGTGGTCCTCATAATACCCCTGCAGCTGGCCCTGGTGTCAGCTCCACCGATCTTAGTGCCTCATCTAATAACAATATAGTTTACCATGGCGTCTGCTTGACCGTATGGTCGCATGCTGACGCCGAACGTAGTGCGGCTATTCGCAGGACGTTGGAGGCAGGTCGGTCCCGTAAAGAGTCCGCCCAGTCCGCCATCACATCACGACTCCGCCACCTCCGCTCCGACCTTTCGGGCTCCACCAGTGAAGGTGATCCAGCTGTCCAAGCCCGCAAACATGCCAGAAAGAGTGCTCGGGGACCGTGGGGTGACGCTGACACCGACGCTGAAACGGAGGCAGAAGGCGCCATCAGCGAGAGCGATTTTGAAGTGGCCAGTACCATTGGTCACGGGCCTGGCGAAAGCACATTATTCCTTCCTGGAGATACCGTCTTTTGGCTGCCCTATGCGCTCAGTATGTCAACTGTCTCATTTATAGCCGGTACTATGACTGACAGCGCTTCACAGCTCTTGTATCTCGGCATCCGGTGTACGATCTTATGCGCGACTATTTGACCCTATCTTGGGCTCGTTTCTCAAAGGATGTGCAATCTCATACCCTGCAGATATCTAAGATTCTCGCACACCCTGCTCCTAGAGCAGGAGAACTCATAAAGTTAGACGCCAGTCCAAAAAACGATGGGGGTGAATCTAACCTGGAAGTCATTGCTCGATTCCCTGGTGGGCTGGACTTTGGCCGTGGACTGGTTGACATTAACTTCACAATGTGGCCTTTATTCAAATGTCTCAACATTGACAATATCTTGACTATTTGTGAGGTACGCTTGATCGCCGGTCACTTCGTTTTCTTTGCCGACTGGATCCGCAGATTGCGCTTGCCCCCACCGGAAAAGTCTTGTTTTTCTCTCGGTATCCTGCCATGTTGGGAGTAAGTTCCGACTATTCAGACATTTATCAGACATACTGATCCGCGCGCAAAGATTGCTGTCAACACAATCAAATACCTAGTCGAGTTGCGAGGATGGAATGGTATCGCCCTACCTGCGGTCCATTCCCGAGACGCCAAGATCTATATTGACGACCCCGGTCCATGGATTATGGGTCTTGCCACGGAGACCAGGTATAGCATACGCCCTTCGCCTGAAGTTTGTGTATGCGACCTCGACATCAATTATCTGTAAGCTCCCAACATATCTGTAGTCTTCTGTTTACCGAAACCTTTGTGCAGGAGCTGTCCTTCTCCGCCTCCAGGTGTCATTTCCACAAAACAGCAACGGGACAAGTATCGTCAGAGGTTGATCGCTGCTTTTGAATCGCACTATCATCCTGACCACTGCATTCCAAGGTGATTACTCCCAGCCGATTGCCTTTCTTCTCCCTGACCCTTTATCTACAGCGAATTCAAGGAAGCTTTCCCAGCCGGAAGGTTCAGGCCTGTGTGCAAGATTCAGGCAAAGCGTGGCGCGTCTTCTGCTGCAGTCGCTGACCAGATTAAGCCACCGGACTGGTGGCATTCTACTCGGATCATCCAAGCATTCGACGCTGTTTTACAAGACCGGGTGAATAGATTGGTTCCATTTGGTTTCGATAATTGTATTGACAGTCGTTTTTAGTTCAAGAAACCGTCCCTCTTCAAACGCATTGCCTCCTTTGGGGCGCCTAAGAGACAACCTCAACTTAGTGCAGCAGAGCAGCACATTCAACACTCCATTCGCAAGCGCGCGACTGCTTTTGTCGATGCCCGGGACGAACTCGAGACTAAAATTGGTCGTCTGTCCCGTCGTTTGAACTTCCTCATGACGGAATCAGACTTGTGGCGAGACAAATTCGCGACATTTGAACAATACGCTGAGAAGCTCAGTAACGAAGCCACCCAGTTAAGAGCCAAGATTAACAAGGAACATCGTGAAACCAAGCGTTTGTCAGGCCTAGTAACATTGACTGCTGCAGAGAAAGCTAAGCTTCAGACCCGTAAGTAACCCTAGCGATGCCATTCAAGAGAAATGCTTATGAATACTTTACAGAGCTTCGAGATACCGAATCTCAGCATAGAGATGCATTGCAAGAGTTAGAGCGAATGCGATCCAAGATGGAAAACATGGAGATTGAGCGCGAAGAAATGATCGCAGAGGTAGAGGCCCAGATCGAGAAAGCATTAGCATCAATGGCTGTCGAAATTGATGATTCAGACTATGCTAGTTCTCGCCCTCAATCCCGTTTGTCTACTCGGTCTGGCGCACGCTCCAGGCGACCAAGCGACGCAGCGAAGACGCACCATTTGCGATCCTTTGCGACTGACTCGACCCTTGTTGAGACTTACGGGGAGGAAGCATCCATCAAAGAGCGAACTCGCACTGAGTTGCCCCGAACTGATGAAGAGGAGGAACTGTCGGCTCCGAAGAAGAAACGCTTCTCTGCCTCGGAGATGGACCTTCCGCAGGATGGAATGGTAGCAGTCGACGAGGGTATTAGTCTCAAAAGTGATAAAATTGCGCAGAAAGTGCTCGAGATTCAGCAAAAGGTAATGTCAAGCATTAGTCTTGCTAATAAGCTACTGATAAGTGTCTCAAAGCTTGAAACGGCTTTGGCGACTGAACGTACCGAGCACCAGCCCCCCTCCACGTGGAAAGCGTACGGATCGACTCAGGGAAGCGGAGAAGAGGAAAATGTTCCTGTTCGTCCACGACCCCCGCGAAGCAAACGCGGGCCTTCAAGAGCATCAAACAAGAAGCGAGCCAGGAGCGGGACGACCTCGTCGACTCAGACAAGTACTCCCTTGACTCACAGCGAAGAACCAACAACTTCTGGCACACCTTCCACCCACTCCAAGTCCATTCGATCATCTTTTGACGTAGGCACTAAGACCCCGACTCGCGAAACATTCAACCAGTCGGAGACCAGCCCAGATGCTACCCTTCATTCCCCGCCCTCTCCTGAAATAACCCCAGAACCCATACCCGAGGTTGAAGAGACGAACTTCAAGGCTGCTTCGGCCAATTCAAGCGCCCCTATACCCGTCGTGACGGATGACTCTGATACCGATTTCCAAAGCGCATACTCTACAAGCCCCCGTAATAGTTATGGGGGTTTCAACGAAGAGGACGGTATTGACGTTACCTTGTCTTCTGCGATCAGTCGGGCTCGTGTGGAAAGCTCTGCGACGGCTGTCGTGTTATCTGAGCCCATCCAAAACTCAGTGTCAACAACCGCTTGAGCCCATACCCTTTTGTGTACACCCTCTACCCTTTGTTCTACACTCTCATTTGTTATCTATGCCTTCAAACTAACTACTATTGTTCAGGCAAGTTTGCGATATAATTAGACTACAGTATTGCACAGTCAATCAATTCTTCACTTCTACAGCTATGCAAATATCTATTCCGTAATTTATCCGTCCATCCGTCGACGAGCATTGAAAGATCGCACTATAGTTGCCACTTGGTTAAAAAACCAGCTCTGAGCGGTTTTGTCCGGAATTAATGCAAATTTGTCATGTTGCCTTCCCATCCGGTGTGCAAACCGAATCCCATTATCTTCGGCAGTCACCCCTTGAATTTGGGTAAACGGCAATTCCCAGTCAAGCCGCAGCTTCCTTGAATAGAACGAAAGCACTTTCGACTGCGTTAATAGCACGACATTGTCCCCAGTTGGAGAATCTAAGGACGGCTTTAAAAAGGGCATGTAAATGTCTGGAGATAACTCACTGATGTGTGCAACATAATATTCTCGTCGATATGCTCCATTATTAAGGTCTTTCATCCAATACTGACCAAGGGCCTCTCGTGAAGAGTAGGACTGCAAAGGTTCATGTAAGCTATATATAGACAGAAAAGGCACAACTCACTTTGAGAACACCATCTGCTGGGGTGAGACGCGGCTACGCAAATTTAGCCCACACTCCCATTGTTAATCGGAAGAGTAGTCCTTACCTGTCTAACACGATCACGCTCGGGATTGTCGAATACAGTTGTGGTATTGCGGATTCCTATTGTCGTGTGTAGGTTGAAAAATATCGTGATCCCAAGCAAATCTCACCTTCGGAGACATTCGATGCCAGGTCAAAAACGCCAACTACGGGTTTCGTGACAGCGCTAGAAAAGGTGTATTAGATGGCTATAAAGTGAGAAGCAGTTAGCATTACCCGACGAGTCCTTTACCGACCCCTTTGAAGAATCCTAACGCTCCTTCTGACTCTGCGCCTTCGATTGGTTTCATCTAATGGACCTGTTCAGACCATTCACAAAGATGCGGTATCTGAGCGACATACAAAGACTCCCTCCATTGCGCTTGATACACTACTTGCAAGCGCCTCACCCCCAGCAGCCACGCCATATCTATGCGAAAGAAGTTGGGTGACATTGGATAGGGTCAGATGTAGAATACTTACATCGCATGACGAGGTCGGTTTCGCCGTTGAGTCATTCGGCGGCGAGCCTGATACTCAGAATCAAACGTTGCGGCAGACAGACCTAGCCATAGTACTAGGTCAAAATACTCCTACCACGAAGCCTCCCCTACCCACCTTTACCGACGCTGCTTGTGAACTTGGTTAAACTATCGCTAAGACCAAACACCGTCTTCTTGACGAAGCTTGCGGCACCCTAAGCAACTTATCAACGTAGCTCTAGCGACAACTTCAACGAACTGACCTTCGCAATTCCGATCCCCAGTTCTCTATTCCCATGCATGACGACTCCCTGGAAGGGCTCGTAGAATATGTCTGCAACTCCAGAGCTGACATTGGTGAACAGTCCAACGGGGTTGCCAATGAAGTCTGCTGATCCAAGAATTCGATATAACTGTCGCAAAATGTCTTGGCGGTAATGATACAGGATGCGGGTTTGCAATTCCGAGGTGGACAGGCGCATGTCTTTGATCCCTAGAGCATTCATTTCTAGCGGGGCATCATTGATATTCCCGACAGTCATGGTTAAAGCGTTAACAATAACAGCTAGTGGATTCCGGACGCTCATGCTGAGTCTAAGATGTGAGCACAGATAGCGAAGGACTGGGGGAAAAGGACTCACGTCGTTTCGCTGCTGACTCTCTCGGTGCGCATGAAGGAAAGTGATAATCGAATGGGTTGGAGTTCGAGAACCTCGAAATATAATTCTTGTCCAATGGAAGCGACAGACGGATCTAAAATTTCACCTGCACTGGGAATCAAAACACTGAAATTACGCATCAGAATGACTAGAACTTTTGATTGAAGAAATAGGCCATACTCTTGAGATTCGGATTCCCAAGATGCTCCTTTGATTTGAGTAAGATCATATGTTGCGAAGAGCAGGTCTTCATCCGCCTCAATGGTCAGTGCCTGTATAAGAATGGAGCAGTATTTAACAAACAGTACACCATGGGCTAAATATGCGAGTTAGGATATCGAAATACGAACGATCAGAAATTAGAAACTCACCTTTGTCTTTCAACCAAATGATTGATGCTTGGATAGTTGGAAGCGCGCCGACGTCAGTAGAATCTTTACCAAGCGGTGTAGGTTGCAAAATAACGGGGTATATGGCATCGTGAAGCTGATTGTCGATTTGCAGCGATCCGAAAGCCACATTGACTGCTTGGGCGATTGTGCTGTCGGTATATTCGATTTTCAGGTTCTCGACGGTGATATAAATGACCTCAACGAGGCGCTTGTTGATCAATGATAAGCCAATGCCAGCCCATTCCAAGGCGAAAGTGAAAATAGGCGTCACATCCTCGGTAATAGCTTCAAACCCTTCGGTGCTGGAAATAGTGTCTTGCCTTGAGACATTCAAGGAACCGGCTCGTTGCTTCGGTCGATACAAACTTTGCTCCGGATTATAGTTGGAAATGCGGAGAATTTGTTTCTGACCGTCTGCCCGAACGTCGAGAGAGACCGCCCGAGATTTGTGGCCATCCTGTGGATACGTGGGCAAGTTGATAATCGCATATTAAAGCATTGGTGCGTACCATGAACTTAAATGGGATCAGATCGCCGATCTCCATAATATCGATGACACGCCGATTACTCTTTGTGAGTAGGACTAGGCTTTTCTCTTTAGCTGCTGGGAAATCCCAAGCATAGCGTAGCTTGGAATAAGGAGGGATGAGATAGATCGGCTGATCTTTTCCAGGTTCTCTTGCAGTGTCCTTCTCGAGCTTTGAGTATTGATACGATATATATGAGATGCTCGTACCTTCTGCCGAAGCTGGAAAGAGCAATCGCTGTCGTTCTCAACTTCAAACGGCCACTCCTCTGACTGCGATAATAAAATAAAGATCGTCGATCCCTCAAGTACTACATCAGCCCGAACGAGATCTGTTCCTTCCCCGTCCCGGACAAGCCGAACGTAGATTGATCCTATGTCTTCAAGAGAGATCGGTTGCGTCCTGATAAGCTGTGATTAACATAGGTAAAAGGGTGTTAACGAATCTAGAATCACCATTGAGCATTCAAGCCAGAATGCGCGATGGTCAGGCGTTTGTCCTCCGCTGAGCGAAGAACTCGAAGCGGAGCCCTTTCTCCTGGTGCCAGAACGCATCGTTCGCGTGGAATGACTCCATGTTCTCGGATGACAATTGGGTAGGGCAATCGATTGCGGATGAGGAAGCGAGGGGCCAAGACGATAATTTTCGTCAGCTTATACTTCCCCTGACCTTCGCTCCAAGATAGTCCAGCAAAGATTCGATCAGTGCTGTCCCTTTGGGTCGAGGCAGCCAACTCCGTTTCTGCGGACGGCGCTTCAAACGAGAAAATCTAAAGCCAGTTAGCAACTCCCATGTCCACAAGAGGTACTCACTTTAGACCATGCAGAATCGCCGAACTTGAAGATGAATTCGTGCCCGTCAGGATGCCCATGTGAAAGCACTGTATAGTCATCAGTAAAAACGAGACATTACAGGACTTCGGCTTACAGAACGCTGCGGACGTTCGAGTTGAGTCTATTGTTATTCAGCCTGAGATTTCATATAATGAATGAGTGATATCCCACCTGGTTGGGTATCTCCTGCTGCATCCTGGTATCCGGCACGAGTAGATCTAGTTGACCTCACGGAAAAGGGGAGGCCTGTCTTGTTGATGACAATGTACGGGCTGTATATTTGAACCTTGAAGGCCCCTCCAGAATCCGGGTAGCGGCTATGAGAAGGTCAATTCAGTTATTCAGTAGAAACCTGACTTGAGCTCACATGTAATTTAGCCGTAAGTCCAGTTTTCTATCTTGCCGATCACGAAGTGTCAGCCGGCGCTCGATGTCGAAGTCAGAATGGCCGTCCGTATTAACGATTGCGAATTCACTCGGCTTGAAAACTAGGAAGCGGTAGTGAGTGTATCGGGGTGAAAAGAAAGGAATATACGGCGTACCACTGTCTTGCAGTGTGACATTCAGTAGAATGAAGTGTGCGAGTTCCACCGAATGAATAGGCATGACCCCTCCCTTCCGAAGATAACTCCTCCAATTTTGATCCGTGTTTTTATCGTAGATACGATATTCAAGGTTGTAAGGCAGTAGATTCTCCAGTTCCAGGGGGGCACGCAATCGTAGATTGATTTTAGGGTATTTGCTATTGATATTCAACATCTTGTTTCACTGATAGCAGCCAGCGGTGACTCACCCAGACGCCAGGTCATTGGTATCCGCTTGAACCCAGGCCTGAAACCGAAAGGCAGCCTCCTTAGAATCCCCGTGAGGACATTTGATAGTGAAGCTCTTTCTGGCTATGAGATCCTCCCAACGCAAAGGAGGGCACCATTTATAACCAAACCCTTCTAGATAGCGTAATGTTAAAGCGTTACAGGATTGGTCCGCAGAAAACACGGTGCGTTACTCACGATCGGGTTGAATCCGCACTCTATATTTGGTGACCGCCTCAATAGGTAGAGCGTAATCATGCCCCGGGATAACTCGTTCCAGAGAGTTCACAGGGTGACCATGGTCATCCACGAGCATGAGCTCTAATGGGTATAGCGTGAGGTTTTCGACTTTGTACGTCGACCTAATAGTGACAATCTTGGTGTTGTCGACAACCTTGACTTCAAATAAGACGCGGGCGGGATATTTCTCTGTACGAGGCCGTAAAGAAAAGACATATTCCCCTTCACGTTCCACGGGTATTCCCCTCAAAGGTTCCCAGCTATGTTCCATAAATTGGAGGCCAATTGTATGTTGACCCCCAGATACCTGCTGTGCAGCGTTGGCTAGATGTCAGACCGAGCCGCACTTGATTCAGATAAGAGTCCGGCTCACCTCCCTCATGGTCCGCCAGTCACCAAATCTCCAGTCCACGGTCTGATTGTTCGCTATCTTAGTCATAGTGTCCTCATGCAATTGTGTACTGCTTTCAGCATCGGGCCACACAAATATCGGGGTTCCTGTGCAATTACGAATGCGATAAGGGGCAAACCCACCTCTAGGCTTTTGGAGTACCACTGCACCCTCCTTGTCCCATGTGTTCCATGTTGTCAGTGCTACTTCTGCAAACGTCGCACTTAGGTTGAGATCCAATTTCTCAGTAGCTTTCAAGGCCAGGTTCGTGCTCCCTATGCTACCGTCTCGAGATACACTTGCGGTGACTGTCCACGGATCGATAACTTGTGGTGACAGACGGTAAGTCATGGTGCAATGATCAAGCGGTCATACTTACGGGGCTCCCAATGAGAATTTGTCAAATTCCAGTAGTTAATTTGCATGGCAAGTGTCGTAGTGGCGTGCATCTGTATATGGAAGGGATGGATAAGTCTTAAGAAGGCAAGGAACTGGGGCAGCTCACCGATCCGGACCAATCTTTTGCTCCAACAATAAACGGCTTGACTTTCAAATGCAGCATAGGCTGCTCGTGCATGTCGCCAATTAGGATGAGACGGAAACCGTCGAAAGATGCTTTTAACTAAACTACTATGTTAACAGTTAGTCAGGGTCGAGTAGAACGAGTACGTTACCTGTTCTTTTGACATTAAAACCTTCGCCTTTCCATCGGCAATAGCTTTGGAAGTCGCTGAAACTGCCGTTCCGCTGGGATCTCCTTTGAGACTGTATGCTGTTTGATCTGTTATTGCGTCCCCGTCCGACTGTGAGCGGTTATAAAGCTCGATAGCTTTGTTGACTATGGTCGTGATTAAACTAATGTCCCGATACGAGGCTCGGAATATAATCGGCTTCGCGTTGATTTCAATGCTAGTCATCTGTTGAGCCGATGTCGATCGGTTGTCCAAAGAAACCGTCAAATCCACATCGTCGAGGAAACGAGCACTTTCTGTATGTGGTCCCATTTGAATTAAGGACATGCCTAAGCGTTGGACGTTTAATGCAGTTATTCCCTTGAATGAATCGCGTCAATGATCACACACCAATGAAGGGTAAAAAAGCATACCTGCTGCGAAAACAACACTCGATTGATCTGAAGCCTGATTGCACGTGTATGAGGATCTGAATCATCTTCTAGGACGATGATAGAAACTTCGTGAAGGTCAACCCGGAAGTCCATTTGATTCGAAGTGTTTTCTGACGGGACTTCACTTGTCCGTACACCCCCGTCTGTTTCGTTGTGGGTGAATGGACTAGTGAAGAATTGCATGAGCTGGAAAACAGGGTCAACTGCAAATATAATTTGAGGCGAATCAATTGTTAGAATGGCCTGCGAGGTGGAAGGATAAGTAGCAGAGGACGTGTATAGAACCATGAACTGATTTCGTTCGTGCAGGGCTGCGGGAATGATTTCACGGAACTTCGTCTGGCCGGCGCGGGTGTTGCTCATAGTAAATGAACGAAGGATAACTTGCGCCTCCATGGACCCATCGTTTAGCTGCTTCAACCGTAAGGAGTTGTCGTTTAATGCAAAGCGCGCAATGCCATGCTCCTTGAGTTGAGATTCTGAGATGACTGAGGCATCATACAGGTGCAGCTTGACAGCACCAATTGTTATAACCATGTCGAGGCTTGTCCAGACAGCCGCGCTTCCACTTGCGCTTCGCAGCTCCGGCTCGAGATTCACGGTTACGTTCACTACTTGACGATTGCGATTTGCTGCGCCACTAGGCTCCTGAGGAGTCGACTCATTAGGAAGGTCGACATCAGAGAAGGCGCGCGGAATTGAACGCGAAAGTTGGACAAGAAGCATGTACTGCCTTTGGGTCAGGTGCAATTTCACATCGGAGACTCGCACCGATATCTATATAGTTTCAGCATTATATGTAACCCACAGTCAAGAGCTTGCTTACTTGGCTGTCTGGCCGGGAAGTATTTTTGCTTCGATTAATGCCAGTTGTTTGTGAAATGTCGGCATCAACGTCAATGTTGTCAATAATCTTGAGAGAATGGGATTTGTCTTCTCCATCGTGAAGTAAAGAATCAAGTTTGATACCATGCAAACTTGCCGATATTTTGGTTGTGGTTTCTTCAAACATGTTCTTGGCTTCGATATGGCCTAGCCGCATAGTCATGACATCAAAGGACCGCGTCGGATCCGTAGGGAATACCAGGATAGGTGTTTTAACGGATATCGAAAATTGAGTTCGGTCCATTTCCGATGCTGTCTGGACAGCAGCGGTTGTAGCAGCGTCATATAGATACTTAAGTCTGGCTAACTTTAGTAGGTAAATGTAGAGCGAGTGCAAAGGGCCCTCCAGGTAGTTCAGCTTGAGTGAAGCAGCGTTGAGCCGGAATGATGATCTGATTCCCGAGTAACCATCATCTTCTGGATCATAAGTCTGATACACGAAATCTGCAAAGTTTTGGCCTTCAATAGATAGCAACTGGTTGAACTGAGGGAGGATGGCATGTCGATCGTTATTGTTGGTCAAGACTAAATCACCTAAGCGCCCGGATACTCGGAGAGAAGCCCCTCGGGTAAGGATGGCAACATCAGCGACGGAGAGGTCAAGAGTGGCTAATGCATCCAAGTTATTTTCGATGATCACTACATATACGGCTCCAGTTAGTATTTGTCTAGCTAATATCTACTGTAACTCACTTTTGACACCTTCTAGTTTGACCAGAACACGTATTTTTCCATCCGCACGGTCTTGATCTTCCAGGCGGTCGTTGTCCACGGGATCATTAGAAATATCTCGATTCCTCTGTACATCGTTAGGAGCGGAAGAAGGCACGAATGTGGTCATGATAAAGTCATATACGGCTAATATGGGCTCCGGTGCGACGCGAAACACGAGCGTAGAGATCTTCACATCCACGTTTTGGTCGATTCCTTCGTAGACAGGCTGGAATTCCGGGGAGTCGCTCTGAACACGAGTATACTTTACTTGTAACAAGTCTGGAGACCCGGAAATCTCTGTCGGTGTCGAAACAAATTTAATGACTCCGCCAGGTTGAACGATGTCAGTGGAAATGGATCTGGGATTGTCAATTGCATATGAGGGGGAAAATGAGGTGATAGAACTAACCGAAGGTTAATGTCCACATTCATGTGGTATTTGTGGAGGGCGAAGAACAGAGCAAAACCTTCTAAGGAAAGATCTCCCAATGACTTCTCGATCCCGTCAGGCCCTGCTTTAGAGACTGAGGCCCGAAGAGTCCCAACACGAAATTCAAGCTCGAACAGTCGCTGATGGAGCTGGGGCTGTGAATGAAATTCAGTAAGTCGCGGAACTACCGGAACACGACAGAAAATCCCCAACCTCGGAAGTTCCATTTTCGGCTTCGAAGAATTCCTCTTGGTTTGGATCATCTATGTCGCTTTCGCTTTCGCTTTCACCTTCATCGACGTTGTACTCTTCCCCGGTAGATTCAAAGAAGCCAATGGCCTTGGGTAAGTCATATCCGGGCATGGTTCTTCGCTGTGACATGGGTGGTTTTCGAACCCCCTGCGGAGCTCCGTCGCCCAGCTCGGGAATAGATACATCAATCAATCGCATCAGCGACCTATACTTGTTGTCGGAAAGATTCAATTGCAAGGAGGGAAGGTTCCCAACGACCTTGAATTGCGTTATATTGGTTGCGGAAGGAACAATGGACTTTTGGATTTGGAGACCGATGCTGATTCTTTCCAACAGATGGAGATTATCTTGCGATGGATTATCCAAAGCAGCCTGACACTCCTTCAGGTTGTTTCCAAGGACGAACTGGACGAGATCGTGTTAATGCTAAATATGACTCCGTGGTAACAAACCGACCTGGGCGTCTTGTAGGTTCAAAGAAAGCTTGTCGTACATCAAAGACTCCAGCTTTCGATAATCTTCCTCATTGTACTTCTGATTCCTCTTTTGGTGAATCGTCTGGATGGCCTTTTTGTCTCCCAATTCGCTTTCGACAGCGATATGGCCGGCGTCAATGATGAGATGTATACAGTTACTCGTCGTGATGCTTGCTGGATATTAGAATCTACAGATCTGGTACATGGAAATATCACATACTCCTCTGGAATGATAATAACGGGAGCATTCATGTCCACGTGTATGTCGATCGTCTTATGTGTTTGAAGAGCGTATTCGAGCCCGGCCCTTGTTTCCTTGCGAAGGCCTTCGAGAGTTTGACTCGCCACATTCTGAAGTATCATCAACGACCACGGTAAGTGGCTTTCATTTCGCAACTCACTAATAACGCCTCCACCGATTCCAACTGACTCGCTGGTGGTTTGAAGAACTTGTAGACAGCTTCCACGTATCCTTTGAAGTATATGATCTCCATGTGGCGCATTCGAATAGTGAGCGCACTGTCAGCTCGGTCGTCCAGCGGATTATTCTCAAACTTGACGAGGAAAAACGGATCGGTATCCTCTGGAATAATTTCTGCTGGACTCTTTTCCAAAGCAGTATGAACTGTATCAACGCTCCGTTTCACTCGAACGATCTGAGGATATAAAGTGTTCTTGGTTGTGCCATCAAAAACGCGTAGATCTTGAAGGGAGACGGTTGTTTCGATGTTCCCGTGGCGCTGAATGAAGCTAGCGTTGAAAATATCGAACACTACCGAAATCATTTCCCTACACTCTCCGTGGGGATCCGTGCGAAGGGCAAACGAACCCCTCTTCAGTTTAGCGGTGACTTGCATCTTCAAGGAATCTCGAGGTGCCTGTAGAGCATCCATCAGAGACGACTTTTCGTCATAATCAAGAACATTGTAGAGCTCCTTGCGCTGCTCTTCTGTCATATTTCCCCCAAAGATAGACTCTTCTTTGGGTGCTTCGGCTGTCGATCCCCACAGCCAAGAGCCCCAGCCTTGTTTCTGATTCTGTTGCTTCTTCTTCTCATCCTCAATACGTTGACGTAGTTCCTGGTCTTTCCGTAGACGCGACCGTGCTATAGAACGATAGAAACGGATGTCCTCATATGAAAGCTTCTTCTCCAGCTTTTCAAACTCAGCCAAGTCCTGCGCGACGTCAGTAATATGACCATTTATCAATAAAACTTGCTCACCTGGTCAAGGAGAGGCGGAGTTAACAGCTTCTTTTGAAACAGTTCCACGTAGTGAATGCGGTCATCACGGCGTTCCGCAAAATATTCCCAGGTCCACTTTCGGTTCTTGTCTTGGACTCCGGCAAGAATGGCCCTCGCAGCATATTGCAATCTCGCTCTCGCCGGAGATTTTTTCATTTCTGCTTTCGATGGACGATGCTTGCGGTATTGTTGTTTGCGCATATAAACATGATACATGTCTATAAGGGATATCGCGTCTCGATATTGATCATTGTCAAGCGCGACTCCGATCTCGTCGAATAGGAGTTCGATGTTGAATCGAGGGGTATTCCGGTCGATCTTATGGTTGACGACAATCTATGAAAGCCAAAAAATCAGGTCGCGAAGGATTCAGATCCTTGATACGAAAAACATACTCTTCCTTCTCCGGATACAGGTTTCAATATATACTGGTGGTTCCACTTGCCGTCATCATGAATCTATAACAACGGAATGAGGTATAATATCATGTCAAGCACTCTACGATACACTTACCATGGCAGAGAAACGTTCGATAGCTTCTTTTCGCGACAGTTCTGCCATGCTTTGTGCGTCAGTATCGACGTACACTGCAAGTGATTGTAGTTTGGCGAGCTAAAGCAGAGGTTAAAGAAGTGGCAACTTAGCACGCAGCAAAGACAAACTTTGTGAATGGCGCCAGCAGTGCTCTCGATGAACACTGGCTGCCATTGATCATTGACAGAGACAGCGGCGAAACCGGCGAGGGTAACACCTGCGGCAAAGGGATGCTTGGCAAGGTTAACTTACTGGCGGTCAAGGAAACACTGAGGCTTACCCCGGGGACACTGATGCTGTCTTCATATCGGATGTGAATGTTTTTGACAGTAACCTGCACATTGTTGATAACTTTGGTAATGAGTGATTGGATTAAGCCCTGGGTTTGCGCCGACTCTGTCCGAGATTGTATGATGAGAGTCGAGCGGGAGATTATAGTGGATATCGCATACCCGGCTGCGCTTCCGCTCGTCCCTTCATGTGGAGCAATTCGGCGCTTTCCAGCCTCTCCGACTTGGCGGCTTGTGCGCGAGCTTCCTCTTCCTCTGGACTAACCGTGGTTTGGGCCGAGGGTACAACCAAGAGGTAAACATCTTCGACTAGAATTTCGACTGGCTGGTTTCCGAGGTTGATCCAATGGAGGGATAGGGTGAATGTTCCAAGATGTCCTAAACAGTCAGTTAGCTTGGGTGGGAGGTTGAATCGCGTTGCGTACCTTCTACTACATCGACGGGAAGTTGGAATTTATCGAGGACGCCTTTTTTCAGCCTCAGATTCCGGAGTGTGAGTTGTCCTGACGAACAGCGATTATGTTGCGAGATCGAGCAGAGCAGATGGAGCATACCCTGAGCAATTCCATAATTGACCTGGTTCAAGTCCAAGTTCTCTACATACGGGGCGAGAATGCGGTTGAATAGCTTGAAGACTGGGATCAGGATGGAATTAGGGCCATTGGGAGTGGATAACGTACGACATTGAGGACTTCCTTGCCAGGATCCAGCCACCACATTTAGAGAGGGCGTCGTTGGTAGTTGGCCGTGGATTCAGACAGTTCGAGTACGAGCTTGGTATTGTGTGCGATTGGGGTCAGGGAATGCTAACGTCATGCTTATGTCAGCGACCGCCGGTTGGTCGGGGAAGGTTGACGGGCGGATGGTTGGGCGGCAAGGCCGGAGCAGCAAAGGCGCCGAGACTCTGGACACCAGAACTAGACCAAATGCGTTTCTTCTCCTTCAGTTCCTATTTGATTCATACTTCTGCACCCAATGGCAATTTTACCGTCCGAGAAGCTTCGTCGTCAAGTGGCACGCGAGGATGATTGCGGCTGGCAAGTCGGCAGGGGCGTCCTAGAATAACGAAAGGCTTGCTTCTGTGCTAAATTTATAGCAGAAGGTGGGGTGATGTATAGTTATTCCAGCCAGATTCCAGAACAGGTAGGAGGCAGTCGAGTTCTTCGCTTTGCAAATAAAAGGTTTGTACGGTATGCAATACAACGTGGATCTAATGAATTGGCCCGATCAATACATTCGTGACAACCCGGCTGGCGGTCACGGTGATGTTCATGTGAGGAAGCCCTGAAAGCGGTATAAAAGTCTACGGACCTTGCCTCAGAGCAAGTCGTGTGCCGCCCCCCTCCATTCTTTCCGTCTCTGCAATGCTCTCCATGCTCTCCCAGTCCGTTTCTCTGAACGACGACTACCCGTCCAAGTTGAAGACTCAGGAACAATCCATTGACAAGGTCTGCCCCTGTCTTGGGATCGTAGAATGATCCTAAACTTCATGCCATGTGCAGATATCCAATTTCCACGATGCCATCGAGCCCTTCACCAGGTATGTATCCAGTTAGATGTGCGAACTCGCGTTAACACGGCTCCGTATAGGCTTGTCCTGCGCTCGCGGAACACAACCACCAGACTGCTGTGCACCATCCCAACATGGGACTCTTCTGCAGACCACTGTTGGTCATCAAAGCCACCACATTGGGCGCACTCTGACAGCCATTTTGGTATAGGTTGGGACCTGCATGACCTCCAGGAACTGCGCTCGAGGTTCCTCGTCTTCATCCATGAAGTCTTGAAATCGTTGCGGAACGCGGGAGTAAGTGGCCCGGAGCTTAGTCAAGTATGAGCGAGGGTTGACCAAGGGACAGATCATTGCTTCGTACTCATTAGCGCCGTCGAGTTCATCACAATGTCTCATTTGTGCACTCCCTTCGAATATTGCGCTCAATCAACTCGTGATAGATGATGTCGAAAAAGTTCGAATCCCCCAAACGTAAGCGAGAAGTCCAGTTGTGATTGGGGTGGAACGCTAATACCGGTTTAGTAATAGTTTGTCAGTCATTGAAAGCCATGCTGGGCCTTGTATTGTCATAAACTAAGCGTACATAGAATCTTGGGGCTATTTCTCGGACTTGGATTGTATTAGTATATTGTATACAATGTGATTTAACAAGCATCGAACCCGGTGTAGACTTTGGGGCACCATGCGAAGGATTGGGGAGATGGGGTTGGACTAGAGATGGCGGTGAGTGGTGAGCGAGCGCGGTGAGCAGTGAGCGCGGGGGGGCTGGCAGCGAGCAAGACTGCGAGAGAATGGCGGCGAGATGGCGGGAGAGTGAGGAGGACAGGGTGCAACGAGACGAGAATGGCAAAAAAACACATGCAAACGTCACGTTACAAATACGGCAAGTGTGATTGCCTCAAATTTCTGGCAGACAGAAATTGCTTTGCTGTCCTCTGCCCTCGACTGCCATGGCTCCCCTCGCCGACTTGATTTTGACCGTTGTTCCTTATCGTCTACCCCAGCATCTGTACACTTATGTCCCCGGCGCAAGCCCATTGTCGACCAACACCGTCGTCGGCGCTGCTCTCGTGTCATATCTGGCAGCTATCTTCGGTATCCAGGCCGTCATGAAGAATCAGCAACCCCTCAAGCTCACTACGCTCTTTCAAATCCACAACGTGATTCTCAGCTCGGGGAGTTTGCTGCTCTTGGCTCTCATGCTCGAGGAAATCGTCCCGATAGCTTGGAAGAACGGCTTCCACTATGCACTTTGCCACAAGGATGCCTGGACTCCGGTACGTCACACCAATACAGACGCGTTTTTACTCACTCACCTTTACCTACTCCTTCAGCGCTTGGAATTCTACTATATGCTCAACTATTACTTCAAGTACCTGGAATTCATAGACACCATTTTCCTCGCTTTCAAGAAGAAGCCCCTTCGTGAGTCCAGCCGCCTGCCGCCCATTACACTCGCTTATTTCTGTAGAATTCTTGCATGTTTTCCATCATTCCGCCACTGCTCTCCTGTGCTATACCCAGTTGATTGGAAAGACCTCCATCGTAAGTTGCTATTGCTTTTCCTCATCTAGCCCAGTGAACCTTAATTGTATCGATTAGTCCTGGTCTGTCATCGTTTTGAACCTCGCAGTCCATGTTATCATGTGTACGTGTCGCGTCTGCAGTCGTTGCTAGCCACCAGCTCATCTCATTCTAGACTATTATTATTATGCAACCGCCGGTGGCCGTCGCTTCTGGGTATGTTCTCTTCCTCCCACCAGATTCCGTCACTTATGCGCGTTATCCCTCCAGTGGAAGAAATACCTCACCACAATGCAAATCACGCAGTTCATTATCGACCTTTTCCTCGTGTACTTTGGCAGTGAGTCCTGCGCTTCCTGCATTCCTTCTCTAACCTAACCACTCCCGTAGCCTATGAACACTTCGCCGCCGCCTACCGACCCGACTTGCCTTACATTGGCGACTGCTCTGGATCTGAGGGTGCCGCTTTGTTCGGTTGTGGTATTTTGACCAGCTACCTTGGGCTCTTCATCAACTTCTACTTCAACACCTACAGGAAGCCCGCACAATCGAAGAAACCTGCAGTTAATGGAACCGCTAACGGACACGCTAACGGGTAGGTTCCATGTTCAGTCCGTATTGCGCGATGTGCTAACTGTTTCTGCAGGCATAAAAAGGACTAATACCTACATTCATTATTATAAACATAGTAATGGCTACACGGGCAAATATACCTCACGACATCCTCCGCCTGGTACTAATGTCAGACTTGGCTTGTATATGTTGTACACTCCCCTGTCCACGACCTGTCACGATAGACGCGAATGTACAATTTAAAACCTGGTCGTTATATAGTAGATTGCTAATAAAACTCGAAGGATGTAGAGCCAGATCCGTTCCGGACGTCACAATGAGACCTGAAAATCACGGTGAAGATGGCGGGAATAGTTTTAAACGGATGAGGCAGTGTGTTTACAGCAGACTTTACGGTCGACCACCGCATCGCCACTTTTAAGGGTATCGACTAGAACATGTGGTCCCAGATCTCCAGGACCGTAAATTTCAACGTTTAAACTCCACATCAGCCGGTAGCCAGACAAAGTTGGTAAATGAAGTACTAAGATTGCCTCTGCGACGACCTTCCGACCGACTCCGTTGCTGCCCACCGAATCCCTGCCCCTCTCGCCCAAGCATAATACGCCATGTCCGATACATGGGGTGCTCTCGCAAATGACCGTGAATATCTCGTGTCTGTGGAACTCTATGTCTCGTCCACAGCCGGTTCTGCCCTGCGCAAGGTCAGCTATTTTCGTTATCAGTAGTTTGGAAGCTTACCCCGCCGCTTTACAGCCTGCAGCCGTTCGCAAGAAACTCGATAAACGCGAATCAAATGCCGGGCTACTCGATGACAGCAAGCTCAGAGGTAAGGGTCGTTACCTGCTTGCCTTTGTTTTTGTCTGACATTTCCCAGACAGAGGCAGTTGGCAGGCGCTGCCGAAAGGCCTTCACAACGCCGGTCAATGGAGAAATGCGACATGCAAGCTGTCAGAAGAAGGAGAAAGGTGTTTCTTGAATATCTACGTCGACGTACGGCCCCATAGCTTTAATTCATATCATTATCTTCCCTCGACTTAATTCCTCACAGGAAGCCCTCTTGTACCAAACTGTCTACGTCCACCTGTTGAACCAAACGGACATACGACCAGCAGATCCTTCGCTATTCTTCCGAAAAGACTGTATAGGACTCTACTGCATCGAGTATGGCTTCAAACTTCCTTTCTGCCCGACCAGAATATTGACCATCAGTGGCTTAGGGGTCAGCGTTGGACGTCCGCGAGCACAGCGGAACCGATTTACATCCAGTTCCCCAACTCAGAAACCTGTGCGACTTGGCTAGCTCTTCTCAAGTCTTATTCTGTCCCTGAAATATATGGTCGATGGTTCTTCCCCGTGGAAGGAGGTTCGTATCGGATGTGGAGGCAGATCGAGCTTTCGGTCATGCAAGGTCGTCATATCAGAAGTCAGAAAGTGGATAATGGCTACGACGTCGGGGACATCGGGGATGCAGACTTTGACGGGGAGCTTTCATGCGAGATTCACTTCAATAGCGTCTTGTGCGGAAGGACAACGGGCAAAAAACGGGGATCCAATTCGATGTTGGAATGGCACGAGAAGTTCACTTTCCCCGACCTTCCTCCTTTTGAAACATTGGACATTAACATTTGGAGAGAGAAGAAATCTACCAAACCTTTTTCGATCGGTTTTGTACAAATCCAACTTCACCATTTCCGACGAGGTGAACCTATCGAAGGATGGTTTCCTATAATTCAAGGCATCAGCGGATCTTCCAGAGAAACCCAAATTGGAGAATTACGGCTGAGTCTTCGTGTCGATGAGTAAGTACGGGTGTAGCAAACGGAGTTCAACTGCTGAATTGTTTTAGAGAGATCGTTCTCCCTTATTCCACCTACCAAGGATTGATGACTGTGACTTGGTTTTCCCCTCGATTCTCGTGAATCTTCCACTAATATACGTTTCCTGCAGACATTCAACTCGCGAAACTTCTTGGAATGGACCACAGAATTGGAAACCAAATTGAAATTGAAGAGCATATCGTACCATCTCATGTCGGTTGCAATCGCCAACGATGTACTTGTTGAACAGACTCAAGAATTTGCAGCTAGAGAAGTTCTGGCTGCCCCTATCTGTAAGGCCACCTACTTACTTAGACAAGGCTTCGCCTTTTAATGTGTTTTTCTAGCTCATCAGACATTGTTCAGAGGAAACACAGTTTTAACCAAAATTGTGGAATCGACCATGTCTTGGTACGGCAAGGCCTTCCTAGAAGCCAGTGTAGGCCATGTTCTACGACGACTCTGCGCGGAGAAGGTCGCTATCGAAGTGGACCCCATGAAAAGCGGCAAAGGTACCAAAGAGGTTGAAAAGAACGTCGACCAGCTTATCTATTGGTGCCGAGAATTTTGGAACCAGATTTATTCTGTTAGGGGTGAATGTCCCAAGTCAGTACTCGTGTATCTGGCGAGAGGTGCAATAACGCTAAATCTTTCCCTTAGTGAACTTAGACGAGTCTTCCAAACCATTCGGAAATTGGTAGAGGAACGCTGTCGACAAGACAAAGACTTGACAGAGCTCCGTCGAGACCTACCTAAACAAAGCGTGTCCGCTTTTATCTTCCTCAGATTCATAGTTCCCGCAATCCTACATCCACACCTATTCGGCCTTTGCCCAGGTAATGCCATGGTTCTCGTACAAGGTTGTTACATTAAATCCGGTATCTTGCAGGACTTCCGTCGGATGCCGTGAAACGGAGCCTGACTCTCATTGCGAAAGTCATTCAAAGCCTGGCCAATCTCAATGCAGTAGGATTCTTCACTCGTTATCCGATCCTTACTGACCAAAGTATTCCTTAAGGGGTCCGTGCAGAAGGAAACATTCATGCGAGGAGTGAAGGATTTCCTTGCCAATAGCGTGGAAGCAATGGTCGACTACATCGCAGCAGTCTCGACTCCAGTTGATGAACATGTGCCCGGTAATCCTTCCGGGAACCGTCACCATCGTATCACTCATGACATTCGTGAGCGGTCCTCGACCTTGGCAGTGTTGGATAGGGAAGCGATTCCGACATTGCCTCACCTCATTGATACCCCTCGCCATCTTGCAGTCATCACTTCAGCAGTGATCAGAAGTTGTCGAGATCCGGCAATTCGGCCCGCCCTTAAAGATACCAAGAATGTACAACTAAACGAATTCTGCAACAAATGTGCGGAAGTAGAAGAGCAGGCTCTCTTGCGCGTAACTCAGCTTGCCGCCAAATTGTCTATCAGGAGGCCGTCACTTCCCGTCACCAATTCACCTGATTTTGGGTCTTCACCATCGCTACCCCAACGTGATCAAATACAGCCACCGAAACATAAATCAAACCACGGTGTGCGTCAAGTTAGATCCTTAAGGCCAGCAACAGCACCATCGTCAGGGTCGAACACGCTCCGCCAGGGTTGGGACGAAATGCCATCGCCAACTTCCCGGACCCTTCCCAGATCGGGGCCTGTGGATATTAAACCCTCAAATGAATCGAAGGAGCGCCATTCTAGTCGACCCCGACATACGAAAGTCCCTTCCAGTGATTCCATTCCGACTTACAACACCTCTGCAGTTCCTGCAGGCGTCCCTCCACCTCTGACGAAGCCCCCTAATTCACCTGAAAATATCGATGATATCACGAAGAAGAGACGCGGATTGTTCCGTGGAATCTTGAAACGCTAATTTAACGGGTCGCGACCCTTCATGACCTGGCTTGTCTTGGGTATATGTCTATGTATGTTTGCTATATTATATATATGTATTGAATGGTTCGTTAGTTGGATTTTACTGCCAGAGGCTTTTGTATGAGCTTTAAAACCTCGCTAGCAACCTCTTCCGATGTGCTTCGACATGTTAGTCGACATAACTGTGATTTATACATAAGTTCAGAGTGAGTAGGGAATGGAACAGGTTTCTCACCTTAGCTTCAGCATTAGGCTCCAATCTCAGCAAGCACCCTACCTTGCCATCTACAGCAGTGTGCAGCACGCCTCCCGCAACAAGGTTGTTTGTATTTGGATCAATGCCTTCTAATATGTTCAACCGATGCCCTGATACGATCCGACTGTGTTTCTGAAGATCCAGCTGTCCCACCGAGTCGAGACTAATTGGAAATATGCTTTGTGCTTCTCGAGGAGGACCGCCAATCAGTTTCCATCTCTCGAAAAAGTCTGCTTGGACGAGTTTGACATGTTCGAAAAACTTGGTAATGACGATCGGCAATTTGAGCGACACTGTCTGGTGTGAACCTGCCAGAAACGACAATGTAAGGATCGGAGGTTGGGTGAAACTCTTTTTGCACTCGATGTTGAGGAGTTGCTGAAGCTGACTGCGTGAGTCAATGGTACTAGGGGGAATCTTAGCAAAAGTGACGGCAAGTGCCTCTGGTTCTGGAACGTAAACCGTTGCCGTAAATGAGGTAAGCGGTGTTGGCACTTTGTTTCCGAGATAAACAGCAACTTGACCCATGTGTCCCTGATAACGAGACTTGATTCCCACTTGAATCTGGACGTCTTCATACAGGACGCCTTCGGGGGTGTATAAGAGTTTCTCGAACCATTGATCAATGTTGGGCCCTACGGTAGGTCTGGGCGCGTTCTGATTGGCACTGACACTATCCTGTGATTGAGCGCTTGGAGCAGAGAGGTCTAGACCGGCAAGGGAGTCTAGTATGTTTTCTTCATTAGCTTGCCCCACGACGTCTGGCTTGCGAGCAATGATATTGTGATCAGTGTTCGCTTCTTTCCCTCCATGCACCCATGTTCGTTTATCCTCCGTGTCGCCATGCTTCCGATCTAGCCGTCCAAGGAGGGCACTAACACGAGGAGGGAAAGGAGGCATTTCTTCACAGACGCTAGGAAGGAAGTCGTCGTCGTCAGCTCGCGAGGCCAGTGCGTAGAATTCGCAAGCTCGTTGCTGTAGCTCAGCGTCAAGGACATGTCGATAGCGGTCGAAGATGTTGAGAAGTTGAGGCTTGATCTCCGGGAAGACGTTGACCCATTTGATATAGGTTGTCAAAAGGAGTGAACGCGTAGCCGCGACACAAAATTGGGATTTAGAGTGGAGGAGTTGGAACTGTTCAAGTGGACTGTATCCCGGTTCGTTTGCAATAAGATGTCCGTATTCTCCCAGTATATATCCTGAAACGAGGTCAAAAACCGAAAGAGAACTGAAAACAGTCAGCTAACCTCCTACTTTTACCAAGCTTTCATGAGCAGAAGGCGCTTTCAGGTGTTCGAAAACCACCTTGGCTGCATACTCCTGGAGATCTTCTGTATTGGTGACGATTTGCACGACACGATACCAAACTTCGTCACCGACATGATCCCCTGCTGCGCTAATCAATTGTAGGATGGTGTCAACATACCACTTGTACGACGTGGCATATTTTTCGGTCAAGATGGCAATTTTGAGGACCATCTCTTCCCGGAGAGCGTAGTCAGCAACTTTCAAATATCTCAGAAGTTCCCCGACAATGACTTCCGAATTGTCGACGTCACACATGCTATACAACAAGTCCAATGCCCTTCTGCGAACAGAAATATCTTTGTCACGAAGGGAAAGAATAATCGTGGTTTGATGTTTCTTGATTGCCTCCAGCGATTCCGCCCGGGCAGCAAGATGCGCCATTGTATCAAGACCTAGATACCTGACATTGGTTTCCTTCGAAGAGATGAATCGAGCTAGCAGGATCGCAGCTGTGCTGACTAGAGGCGAGTTGGTATCGACGTGGATGGCTAAGCTTATTGCTTCGAAAAGCACGGCGTGTTGAGCATTGTTATGCTGAACGTTTCTCGATGGTTCTGAGCAGTTGTTCATGATAGTCTGCAGTACTTGATAGAGAACAGAGCGAATTGCAGGATCATCTGACCTAAATCAGTGCTCTGACCGTACTTTCCCAGTGGGCAACGACATACCAGGAGGAGGATAATATTGTAAAAGGCGTAGGAGCTTGACCTGCAACCATGGGGAAGGCACTTTATAGTAGGCATAGGTGGCGGAATATTCGCGTCCAATCACAAGCTACAGGACAAATATTCAGCATATTACGCTGGCTGCATGTAGAGACGCACTTTATGCAGCCGATCCACAGCCTTTATGTAACAAACAGCATAAGCATCCAGATTGTCCTGTGCAAGTGCCATTACTAGACTGGTGACACAGATAACGACGCCCTATCCAAACGTTAAGACTGTTAAGAAGCTTTAAAGATGGCCTAGTCTCACCAAATCTTGGTCATCCATTAAAGACACTATGCGCAACGCCCATTCTGCCGCAGGGATGACTTCGGGATGTTTACGGTACAGTCGCAATAGCGTCAAAGCAGCCTTCTTCTTCACAAAACTCTGAGATGTTCTGAGATACGGTAAGGATAGCTCCCATAGTACAGCGTTGGACAAAGACATACGGAGAGATCAAAAGTCGATGGACATCATCTGCGAGAGCCTCTGCCATTTCACTTCCACCGACGTTGGCGATTGCATGCAGAGCCAAGCAATTATCAACCTCGGTGTTGGAGTCGAGATCCTTCCGTATTGAATTGACGACCAACCGTAGGAAGTCAGAATTCTCGTGCATCAGTAATGTCATGGCAAGGTATCCCTGAAGCCCAAGATATAGAGACGGCGACCAGAGATGCGGACTAAGCTTACTATCTGCTTCTCGGTATACTTCGAACTTGATATAAGATTAACGGCCTCCATGTGGCCTATGTCGACCTTGTAGCCGAGAATGTAGGTGAATATGATCTTTGCGACATATCTATGTGGCCGGTTAGAAATGAGTGATAGACGGTGTGAGTAGAGTAACGACTTCTTCTTCTGATATCCGTCGAGATTGCCATCTAGAATTCCACTCAGAAAGGGTGTATTATAAGGAAATGAAGTGTCCGGTGCATACCCTTGAACTTCTTTCGGATGTTGGCCATTTCTTTATTTATTCTCTTCTCCTCGAGCTCCCGGACTCTGGCACCACGTATGTCCGCAATGAACTACAAAGCTTAATAACTGGTCTCGAGGTGCAATACAAGTGATTACCTGCGTCAACCCACGCATAGAAGTCGCCATGATGAGCTTGACGGGAAGGGCGAGGATAGGCAAAGGATCAGAAACGGGGTGACCAGCTGAGCTAGTCGTCGGAATGTGATGGATTTTGTAAGGCAGTGTAAATGTGATTGATCAACAGTAAAGTAAATTCAAGGCTAGATGCCGTTGATCCGCGCGCAGGATATTGCCGAAGCATGACGGCAGGTGTGACAACGCGCTCTCGTCGAGCGCCGTCTCGTACCTCCATAAGCGAACCAGACGAGAGCCAGCTGCCCTCAACGCCCACTAAGGTGAAGAAGTCATATAGTATATACTCATCACCAAATGTCGACTCCTTCCCCACTCCGAGACATCGCGAAACACCGTCGCCGGCTCCAACTCCTATCAAGGTCACCAAACCCGCCCATGGCCTCGTCTCAAGGGCCTCGTCTCTCGCGACGTGCTCTCAAATGTCACCCAAGACTCATTTGGCTGTCAGCCATACGACTGGCAATTAGATGTTGTAGAGAAGGTGTTGGAAGGGAAGGACTGCATTGCTGTGGCATTGACCATGGCGAGGATACAGTCGTCGTGGCGCGTCGCGTTCTGACACCCAATATTGCGCGTCAGGGGGCTGTGACAAGTTGTGACACCCGCGTTGCCGCCATCAGCCCGCCATCATTTTTGGCCTGCGGCTGCTAGGGGCAAAGGTAGACGCGACTACAAACCACCTGAGTGTCCTACAGCTTATGAAATCCATTTTTCTTGCATATATAGATATAAATTGACTACAGCTACTTAAATTGTCTATTAAGTATAAGGAATTTTTCAAGGGATGAATGAACAATTGAAGGAAAAGGTACAATTTACACTGCCTATTCTAATGCTTCACATTCCGATAAGCCGTTCGTTCGAGGCGTGGGAGGTGACCAGCTCCGCCGCGCATTAGTCACGTGGAGGTCTATAAATAGGCGTGGTTCAAGCTTGAATTATATCCAACTTTCAAAATCAACTATAAGACGTAGTATACAAATCAATTGTGTTACGGCAAAAAAAACCATGCTAATATTACTAGTAGAAGGATGGGATACGGTAGGTAGTACTGAACGTCAAGGTTTAAAGGAGAGCAATCGTCATATGCACATGTTCAGAAGCTCTACTCCGGATCTGCATGCTGTTGTAGACGCCTGGCCAATCAAAGCTTGGAGGAGAGGTTGCAATCCATTTATAAGGGCATCCGTAAGATTTTCCACGGCGTTCAAAACATCATCCAGGAGGCACTTGATCTCGTATACAACTAGATGGCAACCGAAAGAAGTCAGTAGGAAAGTCATCAGGTAAGGCAATCGGCAGGGACTGACTAGGTCCGAGAACGGGTCCAAGGATTGGAAGATTGTAGACCAGAATGTCAACCGCATTAAGCGTTTCTTTATTGAAGTTCACGACGTTCTTGAGTAGCGTTTCCAAGTCATTGGTTCGATCATAGTTGAGCAGGCCTTTCTCAGCTCCCAATTGGTCGAGTATGGTTTTTATCCCCAGCAGACTAGAATCGAACCCTGTGAGCTCCGCCGCAGCATTCTGCTGAAAGATGAGGTCCCCTTCGTCAATAGTAGAGGACTGCGAAGCGTAAGTTCCTGAGGGTTGTGATTAATAAATTCCACAAGGACCCAAGTGAGAGGAAAGGCGGACTGACTAAGATTGTTGGAATGGTCTCTCGCTTTGGAATAATGTGCGTACAGATCAGACAGTGCATTAATCGCTCGTTGAGGGTGTACATGATAAAGAACGTCGGAACCATTCAAGGGCGGGACTCCAGGGCTCTGCATTGAGGCCCCGTTATCGCCCAAGCCAGGGACAGAGGACGACCAGTTCAGAGTGTTCAACGCTTGGTTTGGGGAAAGAAACCTGCTAGAATAGTCCGGTGCCATCAAGGCGAGGGGCAAGGGAAAGGGCAGCGGCGTGGCGAGGGATCCAAGCGCAAGGGAGAGGACCAGTACTACGAGCATAGTGACGAGAAAAGAACGGAGATCCACGCAAATCGCGGTAATTGAGAAGGAGCGAAGGTCTGAGACGATATCGCGCAGCGAAAGAATCAGGGAAAGAAACAAGACAGACACTACCGACCTACACTCTGCCGGGCGTGGTTTTATTCTGCTTGTGCGTATTTACGGCAATATCCGTGGCCAATATGGTAACACAATTAGCTAACTAAGTCACGTCCATACAAGCTCCGAAAAAGGCAGTAGAACTTGTTGTATTAATGTAATCGCTTCATCCGAGTGAATGCATTACAGTACAATAATACCAGATGCTCAAGCTCAGTAAAGGGAGCGGCACGATTTTCCGTCGACCGTCTTTGCGAACCCGGCAGCGCATGTGTGGACTAGTACAAAGTCACCCGGCGTAAGCCCAATTTATCATCTGAGGGCTGCATAAGATTTACCTTTGCAAACTCCGCGCTCGCAGCCGACGATCCATGCCCCAGGTATGGCCGCGCAATTCTCGCCAATTCCTTCCGAAGTACATCCGCCGCATGACTCAAGCTCGACAAAAGGATCTAGGCATTCGTAACCTCCGCTAGTTATACCAGCAACCAGGATGGGACATGCCGTTAGACCTTCGGGACATAGAGCTTGCCGGATAGTAGGAGTTCTTTTCTTGTCTCTACGACGGTTATGGAAACCGGACGGACGAGGCTTGGGGGGTGTGGGTGGTTGAGAACATACGTCCAAGATGGCGGACCATTCCCAGCCCATTCGACATTGAGGCTGAGGCGGATTCGGATTTCTGGGCAGGCAACATTGTTGTGTCCTTCCCCAATAGTAGCCTGTCAACGGACATTCGAAACCATTAGGTGGCTGAGGATTATCAGATGGGCCCCCGATGAGAAGACATAAAGTCCTATCTGGCCACCTAAATCCTTGCGTCATCTGGGCTGATAATAGTGACAGTAGATGGGAGATGCGCACCAGAATTCGTTCTTCCTGCAATTCGGTGGTGGAGAGGCATCGACGAATGGTAACAATGCCATCCAAGTGACAGCAACAGCACAGATGTGGGACAACATTAATTGGCCGTGCTGAATAGCAAGTAAAGATCGACGCAAGGGAAGGACTGGGACTAAAGAGAGCGCTAATGAGGAGTATGGAATAAGTTGAACCATGAAGCTGAGCCCAACTCACTTATATAGCTCCTCATGTATCGAGATATCAACCCAATTTTGATGAGTCTGCCGGTGCCCTTCGCAACAGACGGGGAATTGCCTGATCGTATAGGCGGATGTGGCGTAGCCAACTGCGAGATGAATCGAAGGGGACTTACCGTCCAAATGGCCCGATGCCCATCGCTCTGATTAGCGAAAATCTCCTTGTCGACGAAAGCAAGAAGGGGGGTGATACCTCCGAAAAGGGACACAATGACTGCTCAAGCACTCATACCCAATGGCTTTGTGTTGCAGAAAGCCTTACTGCCTTGTAAAAGGACAACCAGTACGCCTAACCGTTCTTGTCAACCGTCCCGAGCAGTCTACGTCGTCCGGTATCGTATCATCAAACTTTGCCTCATCACATCTCTCTGCATCTCCCGCAAACCGATACTTCTGATGGTTGGCGTCGATTACAATAGAATTCAAGAGGGTGATCGATTCCCGGTTGGATTGTTCGTTATCATTCTACTCTCACATTGGTAAACTCTGTATTAGAACATGAAATATAGCTGTACAAAGTTAAGAACAGAAATTGAAAGTGGGGCCCTTGGACGAACCTCCAGAGGGAAAAAGACGGAAAGTTCAACTTCAAGGTGCCGTTGAAGGCGCCTTTTGAAATGCACGAGTGGCAAAATATCGGACATCTGCGTCCTGATCACTTTTCTGACGTTCTAGCGTTGGAATCACCCATTCTGACACAAATTGCTGGCCTTCAGGAGTATTTCCATGCGACGTTGCGATGACTTCCAACGATTTCGCAACGTTAAATCGAATATTAGGGATGGGATCTTTGGCAAGCTCCAACAGAGGTCCAATCACATCCGAACGGATGATGTCAAGAGTCAGGGAAGGGGAGATGGTCTGATGAAGAATGTGAACGGGAAGGTCAAATTAATCACTTGAACAGTGCTTACCATGATGGCTTGGACCGTAGTCATTCGGAAAAGATAATTGGTGTGTGATCCCATGCCCATGACCTTCGGAACAATAGAATTCTTTGCCCATTCTACTCCGAATACATCGGTCAACTTCTTGAGATTGACCGTTGCGGACTCCCGGATACTATACACAGTATCTCCGAGCCATGACATGCACAGATTACCCAGCTGTTCGTCAAAGTAGGGCTTGCCCAGTTGATTGGCAAGAAGAGGGATGTACTCGATAATAGCTTGTCGCACTCGCCAAGACTTGTCTTCGGCGAGCTCGACGATAGCTGGGAGCAGGCTCTCTAGGAGCAACTCGATGCCAATAACTATAGCAGACGTGTTAGCTCAGGAGTAGTGTAACAACATTATTCATACCATTGTTAACAGTTTCGAGCTTGCTAATGATGTTCAAGCGGACTTCCGGGAAATCATCTTTCAGGAGATGCAAAAAGAGAGGAAGAAGATGTTCGATCGTTGCTTCCCTGCCGAGAAGCGGTGCGACGCCACTGATCTCCTTAGCCAAAGCTGCCCGAACGTGTTGGGAAGCATCTTGAGATAGATCTCGAACACAGGGTATAATTCTTGCGAGGATGACTTCTTTCTCAAGAGAACTGGAGAAACCTGGGAATTTTATCAATAAAAGGTTTTGTTTGTTAGAGTGAGGGGTACCCCATGGTTACATACCCGGGATTTGGCTTGCAGCGGCAGTACGGACTTCAGCCTCATTATCTTTCAACAAGTTCACAAATAGGGCCACCAGTTCCTCGCGAACGACCTCGGTACCCACCGCATTCGCGAGCTAAAAAAAAGTCAGCGGTGTTAATGTCAAGGAAAGATTGTAGGTGGGTGTCTCACGTCGTTAAAATGGGTGGCGGCCATATAACGCACTCGCCAACTCTTATCTCCTACACTTAGCTTGATTTGCTTGAGGAGATGTTCTTTCACTTCAGCAGGCGTAATTCTCTTTGCGATGGCAATCAGGTCCTCAATTGTCAGAAGACGAACGGAGTCCTGGTCGTCGGACTGAAGCCTGCGGTAGATCGGTAAACCATCGGAGAGAATATGTTGTTGAGAGAAATGTTCGAGAAGAGGCTACAACACTGATAGTGAGAATGTGGCGCCAAATGAAATGGGCCTGACTTACTCCTAACCACTTCGCGGCAGCACGTCTCACCATAGGCGTGTCATCAGAGCTGAGCGAGAAAAATGCTTTGCGCAGTTCCTCTTGGGTATTGGGGGAAACCTTCGGGTAAACGGCTGCATATAGCGCCGCGGATGATGTTCGAGATGTGAACCATTCGCCTTGCGATAGCCGCTTCACCAACGGGATATAGTATTCTTCAATTTGTTTTTGCGACAAGGCAGCAGCAATTTTAGTGATTGATTCTGCAGCCTTGAAGGAGTTGTGGATGAGGTTGGACCGCCAAACTAAGTCGCAAGACTCACTTTATCGCGGACCAACGTTTCCTCCACAGCGGACAAATTCTCCAGAGGCCCAAGAAGGAGGTGGGCATACTGGCCTCCTCCAATGTATTCTTCGAAATTTCGTCCTAGTTCCTCTGCCAGCGCCAGCAGCACTTCATCTTCATCATCAACTGAGTCTTGAAGGAAAGGTATTAATTCATCTCGAGCACGATCGGGACCGAGCGCCAGCGCGATGGTTGGGATGCCATGGATTGCATTGAGCCTCAATTGGACGTCCTCCGAGCGAAGCTCATCCATAAGGATGGCAATCGGAGCAATCTTTCGAAAAGAATTAGGACCAGGAGAGCAGAAAACAAGGCATTTCGACTAACATCTTCGACGGGATAGTTCGATTCCATGCTAACAGACGGCACAGAATAAAATCAAGAGGATTGGGTTCCAAGGGGGGACGGTTGTGTATGATATTGGGAAGAGATCGTTAAACGCGCGATGCAAACAGCGTCGACTGGAATGCCCTCCACCACCATCACCGGCACGGCACGTGGCCCTCAACACAATCACGCATGCTCCCCTACTGAAACCATTCCCTCCATTGGCATCCACCATGCCAGTTCATCAATCCCCTGGCAAGCTCCTCCTGCACCATCCTGAGGTATGTGTCGGGTTAAGGCAATCGACTCTCTCTTGATCATGGGGAGATAGGGTCCTACTGCTGAGATCCTGCTTTATGGGGCAACTATAACCTCCTGGAAATCCCCCAGCCTCGAGAGTAAGGAACTCAAGGAGAGATTGTTTCTCTCATCGAGGGCAATCCTTGACGGAACAAAGGCCGTCAGGGGCGGTATCCCTGTGGTATTCCCTTGCTTTGGTGTTCCTCAGCATCCAGATCACCTCAAACTTCCGCAACACGGCTTTGCACGAACATCGTCGTGGAAGTTTAGCAAGGTCGTTCTTGACAATAACGCTGCCGTTTCGGTTCGATTGAGTATGTTATTTCCAAAACATCGGGCGTTCTGCTCCTAAACGTGTTAAGAAAGCCCTCGACCCTACTCCCGAGATCATCAACTCGTACAACAAGCCGTTCCAGCTGGCCTATGTTGTGACTTTGGCACAGCATCAGCTTGCTACTGACCTCTATGTGACGAACCTTGCAGAGCATGACGCACTGGAATTCCAATCCCTGCTTCACACATATCTCGCAGCCCCGGCACAGGATCTCACTATTTCACCATTGGTGAACCTCACCTACTTCGACAAGCTGGAAACCGCACCAGGAGCTCAGCGAAAAGTTGAAACAAGGACCGCAGTAGATGTTTGGCGTCCGACCGACTCGGTGTACGAGAATGCACCTTCTGAGTATACTGTATCTTGGCCTGGGGGCTCTGTTGACATTAAGGCAAGAGGTTTCAAGGATGTTGTCATTTGGAACCCCGGTGAGGATGGCAAAAAGATTGCTGACATGGAGGATGGGGGGTGGTAAGTAAAGTCCTTTCTCCGGCGTTGCCCATCCAGGATCCATGATATTGACATTGCTGTTATTAGGAACAGCTATGTCTGTGTTGAACCAGGATATGTGCATGGCTTCGTCAGCCTTCCTCCTGGTGAAACCTGGAATGGACAGCAAGTCATCACTGTCAAGGCATGACGATTTCGCATGGTTACCAATTTATGGAGTAGGCTAATGGCTGGCATGTACTATGTATATGTAGTTGCAACCTGTTTTTTGTAATGGATATCGGTTGTAAAGTGTAAATTGATCCAGGCAGATGGTCTATGTATACATTCAAGTACATTTGGACCGTCATCTTGTCACCCCTGAGTCGGGAGGAACGTACACGCGCAAACAACGAAACAACGGTTCCGAGTGCGCGGCATGCCCGTTGAAGTTGACGTTGAACGTTGGACGGTGATATCCCTCGATGTCTCTCACCGCAGATCCAGAGTCAACCCCAAAACAGCGATTGCGAATCGCTTTAGACAATATTGATTATACTCTGGCAACTCCTGGACCCTTGGATAACTCAAATCTTCCCAAAGTCCCAGTTATCAGGGTGTATGGCAACTCATCCACAGGGATCAAGGCATGTATTCACATCCACCAAGTCTTTCCTTACTTCTTCGTCGACTACCTCGGTTCTTTGCATCCCAGAGATGGTGAGTTAATGATGACCCATATATCCCTTACAATTGCCAACGGAGACTAGTGAAACATTATGTCCTTAGACTGATTAAGTCGCTCAATCACGCTATTGCTCTGTCCCTCAAGCGCAACCCACAGTCGTCAAAGTCACAGTACATTCGTTCCGCAATTCTGGTCAAAGGGATTCCTTTCTATGGATTCCACTCGGCTTATGCCCCATTCCTCAAAGTTTGCGTCGCCGATCCGGCACTCGTTAATCGTATAGTGACCATCCTTCGCTCTGGAATCGTGATGAAGACTCGGTTTCGCATCTACGAGAGCCACCTCAGCCTCCCTTTGCAGTTCATGTGTGACTTTGGGCTTTATGGATGCGGCTTTCTGGATGTCGAAGGTGGCTGGGAACGATGTATGGACGATACTATTGACACCCACTCCTCTCTACTCAAACGTTCGCCACATTTCCGACAGTCCAGGCTACCACTGGAACTGGATGTCATTGCTCCTCAAATTCTAAATAGACACAGTTTAACTGCAAGGAACATGTGCTTCAACATAGGCGACCCTCCGTCTGAATTGCCCAATGACAGGCTGGTCCTCAGTGTAAAAGAACTGTGGGAAGATGAAAGCAATCGTCGCCGGATACGAGGCCTTAATCCCTCCCCAGAAGTTCCCAGCGAACCTAGTGATGCTTCCAGAGGAACCGGCGGTAATTGGGTTGCCGAAGTTCGATACTGGGAGGCATTGCGTAAGAGAATGGCATCGGAACGAACAGTCGACTTGTCAAGACAAAGTGGACTTTGGGAATATCGGGTCATGTCCACTTTCGAAAGTATAGAAGCTTTGTGGGATGAAGAATGGAAGACTTGGAAACCGTCTAGGCCACCACTGGATCATGAACTTGCATACCAAGAACCCGAGCATCCGGTCAACGTTGCCACAGAAGGTCATGACCTAGTGGAGGTCGATATAGGATTGCTGTCGGAGGAAGACCTCGATGCAAGCGTGCAAGTGCTTGAAATGGAGGAAATGGCAGAGCAACACGAAGGACAAGCCACGGAAGAACACAGTGAGGATGAGGATGAAGATCCTGACCTGGACGTCGATGTCGATGTGGACGTCGAGCCCCCTCTGGCGGAAAACGACGTGATAACCATGGATGAAACGATTGAGTAGGCCTCCTCTTGAAGCTGCTACTCTGCTGGACGTTAATCTGTCTTTTGACTAGAGAGAACCCATTCGGACCTGATACATCGGACCTTACACACGCAACGCAGTCCGATATTGAATACCGATTGAAGAGGTGACCATGGTATTCGCAACCATACGTGTTCATGAACTTATTGCAGTACAGTCCACCTGCTCTGGCCCCTGCTGAATCGCATGGGGACGATGGCTCACCTACTCCTGATCGGTAAGTTGCTTGTATTGAAAGTTAGAGTCCTCTGGCGAACTCAATAAATTCCGTCAGGTTAGCAACAACCTCTGATTTACCTTCAAACATGTCAGCTTGCTTCCAATTCTGTTTACGTGATCTTACCTTTCCTTTACTCCCAGAGATGAATCCTACCCAGAAGACACCCGCCTTGTTCCTGCTTCGCTGAGTGACAGGGTCCGGATCGAGAGAGACATAGTCACCTCTGACCAAGAGGGGTTACAGACCTCGAGGAAGCGAAAGATTGCCGTCGACGGAACGGAGAGCACCTTTCCCAGCAGCTTAACCCCTCGGTTGACGCTAGAGAATGGGACACAAGCTGTCGATTCCTTGGTTGCGATTCGTACCGTTCATCTGTCTCGAGCATTTCAAACCTGCAATGCCACCAACTCAAACCGTTACCAGTATTCGATATTGCCACCCACCCGCTTAGAGCTTCAACAAAGTTGCGAACATTACGGAGTTCCTCAGCGTCTTTATAGACCGCCTCACTATTCCGACCCGGAAGATGTCCCAGTCAAGTCACGGGAGTATGGAGGCCTTGTCTTCCGCCTCAAAGGAAATACTTTGGATTCTCTGGACGAATGGGTTTCAACCAACCAGGAGGATAATACCTTTCAGTTCTCTAAATTTGATCCAGGGGGCGTTGCAGGATGGGAATACGCTAGTCATCCTCCAACTGCTCGAGAGGTTAAAAAGTGGCTCGTTCAAGAGGCAAAATCACCTCAACGACGTCAGCAAAAGAAATGGCAATCCCAGGTATCTAATAGCACCCTAAGCGATCATAGATACTGATACTGGTGTCAGATTGAAGGACCGACTCAAGCCAACATCTATGGGTTCAAGAACACTCCTGTTGGTGCACGGCATGGCATCAGGGCATCATCTAATTTTACCCTTCTCTGCCTCGAAGTTCTGGGTGGGTTAAGCTACGCTATTCAACTTATTTGGCCACTGACATTTTCTTAGCTCCTACTGAAGGGGAAGGAAGTGCAGATTCGGAAACAGATGAAATCGTTGCCGCTTTCTATGCCTTACAGACGGCAGGAGAATCATCAATCCGTGCAGGGATTATTGCGACCAAATCACCATCTCTTGACCCTCTGCGGCTCCGAGAATTTTCTATTGAATATGCAGACAACGAATTGGATCTTGTCAATAGCATAATTGACACAGTTGTGGATTTGGACCCAGACATCATCACTGGTTGGGAAATTCAACGCGGCTCCTGGGGTTATCTTGAAGCTCGGGGTAAACAGTTAGGTGTGATCATCCTCCAGCTCGCATGGTGACCTTCTTACAATGCTTCATACCTACAGGGCTTGATGTCAGTGAGCTCATCTCACGCGCTCCCAGTAGGAGCTCTCGTTCCAACGAACAGTGGGGCTTCCGGAAGACATCGACATTTCAGACTGTTGGACGTCATGTGTTTAATGCCTGGAGAATCATGAGATCTGAACACACACTTACTATCTATACATTTGAGAACGTGGCATTCCACGTTTTACAACGAAGGCAGGAAGCTCCTGTTTATCTCCTTACAGACTCCTTCTAACTTGAGACTCCTTGCCTCTGTAGGTTCCCGAAATATACACTTCAGACATTAACAGAGTGGTATCATAGTCTGATACCCTCCCATACAAGTCGCCTTCTGCACTACAAGATGCAGAGGACCTGTATGGTTTTGGAAATGCTGGAAGAAACGGAAGTGGTAACCAAGTCGGCGTAAGATGCACTCTGTCAGAAATGTTTCCTTTTCTCATGTTACTTTTCTAGCGAGTTTGCTCGTGTCTTTGGAGTTGATTTCTTCTCTGTAATCAGCCGTGGCTCTCAGTTCAAGGTTGAGTCCTTCATGTTCAGGATAGCCAAACCGGAGAGCTTCGTTCTCATTTCTCCCAGCAAAGACGACGTGGGGATTTACACGACCTTTGCGAAACAGCTGCTAATCGGGCGCTTTGTTTTGGTACAGGTTGGAAAGCAAAACGCAGCAGAATGCATGCCGCTCATCATGGAACCAACATCTGCATTTTACACCAGCCCTTTAGTGGTTCTCGACTTTCAATCGCTCTATCCTTCTGTTATGATTGCTTACAATTATTGCTATTCAACTTGTCTCGGTCGCGTTCAAGATTTCCAGGGGACGTGGAAGCTCGGAGTGGATAATTTAGACCTTCCGGAAGGAGTACTGGGGGCACTCCAAGATAACATAACAGGTGTGGTATATATCCTGTCGCAATGAGAGTCAATTACGAAGTACTTGTTCCAGTTGCTCCGAATGGAATCATGTATGTCAATAGCAGAGTCCGCCGGGGCCTATTGGGAAGGATGTTAACCGAACTGCTGGATACCCGTGTCATGGTGAAGCAGGCGATGAAAGGCGTCAAAAATGATAAGGTAACTAGCCCAATTTTGCCCAATCAAGAAATATATAACCAGGGCGCATAGGCTTTGAAGCGTGTCCTAGATGCCCGACAGCTAGCTCTCAAGTACATTGCAAACGTGACTTATGGCTACACAGGCGCGACGTTCTCAGGAAGGATGCCTGCCGTCGAGATTGCGGACAGCATTGTTCAAACTGGGCGAGAAACATTGGAGAAGGTTAGTTGTATCTTTCAATCGTATAAAACAACATCCTTTCTATTGAATGTATAGGCCATCTCGTTAGTGAACAGCACCAAGAAATGGGACGCACAGGTATGACGATCTTGCCAAGCAACAAGCATTGTACGGCCATTCACTCATGGATACTACATAGGTCGTATATGGGGATACAGACAGCATGTTCATGTTAGTCTTCGGATCTCTTCTCTTCTTACTATAATGTTTATTCTGACCTAGGCACTGTAGATATTTACGCGGAAGGACAAAAGAGGATGCCTTCCGAATTGGATATGAGATAGCCGACGTGGTGACATCTATGAATCCGGCGCCAATTAAGCTGAAGTTTGAGAAGGTATGTTTTGTAGCAACCGAAAATCGTGGTCATTGACAGCTGGCCTTTGAAGGTTTATTTACCAAGCGTCTTGATGGCAAAAAAGCGATACGTTGGATTCAAATACGAGAGCGTAGATGCGACAGAACCTGGGTTCGACGCTAAGGGCATTGAAACCGTCCGCCGAGATGGGGTCCTCGCACAGAGGAAAATGACAGAGAACACTCTCAAGTTGTATTTTTTTTTGACGCTGAAGAGATACCTATAATTTATTCGGTTCATTTTCAGGATACTCTTCCGTACGCAAGATCTTAGTCAAATCAAGGAGTACTGCCATCGGTCTTGGTCCAAACTGCTTGAAAATAAAGCAATTGCCCACGATTTTATTTTTGCAAAGGAAGTGAGGATGGGTACCTACAGGTGAATGAAAAATCACATCATGTCGGCCCCTATGAGCTTACATCTCCGCCTTAAAGTGACACCGGTGTTCCACCCCCTGGAGTCATGGTGGCAGCGAGAAAAATGCTGCAAGACCCCAATTACGAACCACAATATGCAGAGCGAGTGCCATATGTCGTAGTGAAAGGGAATCCGGGTTCCCGTTTGGTCGATCGAGCCATGGACCCGATCGATTTCTTCAACGACAGGTATGGGACAGCCGTTTACTTCTGAGGGTGATTGGAAAGACCTGACCTACTACTACCCAGAACGTTGCAGCTCGATGCTGAATACTATATCCAGAGAGTGTTAATCCCACCACTGGATAGAATCCTTAGTCTTGTAGGAGCCGACGTCAAGCAATGGTATCAAGATATGCCAAAACTGGCGGCAGCCGAAAATGCATCACCCAAGAAGAATTACAGAACCTCATTGAGCCCTGAAACATCCAACATGGATGGGTTGTTTGGGAATCTTCAGTGTCTCGTGTGTACGGAACCTGCGTTTGGAGGTGAGTAGCAGGACGCATGGAATGGTGAATGGATAATGCTAACACCAGACGGCAGACCTTTGCGAACGCTGTTATTCCAGTAGCGAGGAGACGGTTGCCAACCTAGGTGCTATTACCCGGAATGCGGAAAAGCGGCTTGCAGATGCGCAGTTAATCTGCGCATCGTGTGCGGGATCGGCGTCAACTGAATTTATTGAATGCGAATCGACAGATTGCCCTTGGTTCTACGCCAGACAAAGAGCGGACGAAGATTTGGCACTGGTCCCACTGTATGAAGAGCTGGCTAGACAGCTAGAGTTGGACGTAGAAGAGAAACTATCCCAATGTTAAATAGAGTTAGTCCAAAGAATCTCAGCTACGACCATGCTAGACGTTCTGGTAGGAGCCAGGAGGATTTTGAGCAAGGGTTACTTGAGGTGTAGGCATGGGGGGATTTGGCGGAACTGATGTGTGCGGTGGTGCGCGAACGAATGCATCATCGTCGACAGGTTGATATCCGTCTCTGCTGCTCGACGTGAATCCACCCGGCATCGCCCACACTAATTACATGGTTAGATGTGGTTTTGAAGTCTAGAAAGAGAACCGACCTGTGGCGCCCTGAAGATTAGGTCCACCTATACCCATGCTTAACTCCCCCCCTCGTTGACGAAGGGCCGCAGAAAATGCCAAGAAGGTTGGTACCTGGATGACGTTCAAACTTCAGGAATGTAGTATATAGGAATCGTAATGAGCTGACCTTCAATAAGAGAACCATAACTGTTAAGACGGCAGTCCAGAAATTGTGAGACGGATTAAAGAAGGAGACAATGTCAAAAACGGCGGAAAGGGCTAGTAAGCCAGCAAGCTACGGAAACTGTTAGTAGGTTATCTTGTGAGTGAAGTCGGTAGTTGCCCCACAGTTTGAAAAGATTGAATTGCTTCACTCTGCTCTTGAATATACGTCGCAAATAGAAACAAGGGGAAGTTGTAAGAGACGGCAGGTGTTGTGCTCAGGAGAAACGAGAGGCCCTATTGAACCACAGTTTATGAAAACGATTGCATATCTTAAGATATACTCACGGTACCAAAGAGAGACAGCTTTGACGAGTCTAGAGAGTGTACAAAATCCATCTTGGTAGAAAGAGACTGCCCTCAACTGCGGGGTAAACGCGCCAAACCATTCCCCGGACAGTCCGGACCGCCTGTAACCGCTGTTGCCTAAAGCACATTTGCAGATTTGGAATTCCGCCCAACAACATCATGTCAACGGCCTTTGATACAATTTATCCAGCAGACACCGTAGAATTCTGCCCAATCGAAGGGTCGACAGAGATATTCATTTGCGGAACGTATAAATTACTGGAAGAACCAAAACCTCATGTGCCAGGCCTTCCAAATCCAAAGGCATACCGGAAAGGACAGTGTCTGGTGTTTCGAATCAAGGATGATGCTCTTTCGTTGTAAGTGTCAGTGTACAGTTATACCGCATACACCTGTACTTTCTACACATGTAGTGAGCACATCCAAACCCTCGACTTCGCTGCGATCCCCGATATGAAATGGTGCGCTGCGTATCTTTAAGTGCAACCCGCGCCGTACCTCAACGACAGTCGAGGTGCCACGGGAACGTTCTAGCACGACCTACCCTAGCTATCGCAGACTCAGAAGGTTCAATATCGATCTGTCAATGGGATGTTGACGACGCTAGCCTGAAACTAGTTAGCTCCGTTCGATGTGCGGACATCGACACCCTATGCCTTTCCCTGGACTGGAATAATCGCATCGCTCCCACTACGTATGCTCTTGGCGATTTTATCTTTTCGTTGCGGATCTTAATTCCGTCCCAGCCATTCGATTTCACTTGCTGTCTCCCTGTCCAATGGGCAGCTCGCCTATCTCCAAGCTGATGATAGCGGCAATATGAGAATAATCAACACATGGCATGGCCACGATTATGAGCCATGGGTCGCGTCTTGGAACTACCATGATCCGAATCTACTGTTCTCTGGTCGGGCTAAATCTGAACTCGCTATCTGAATTACAGTTTAACTGTTCGGTCAGGCGGCGACGATTTAGCCATGAAGCTTTGGGATATCCGAACCGGATTTGAGAAGCCCTCACTTACTAACAAAAGGTTAGCCATTTTTACTTCGAGTTCTATTCTTCTAAATCTTTGGTTAGATTTGATGCAGGGGTAACGTCGATCCAAAGCCATTTGTGCGACGCGAACCTCGTTGCCGTTGGCAGGTGTGTATATGCGCAGCGGGTTTGAAAAATCACAGCTGACGTTGTCTCCAGCTACGACGAGACCGTTCGCTTCTTTGACACGCGAAATTTGTTGAAACCGATAATAGAGCTTCCGGTTGGTGGCGGGGTTTGGAGAATTAAATGGCACCCATCCCCTTCCCGTCAGAACGACCTCTTGATTGCGTGCATGCATGATGGGTTCAAAACAGCAAGGTATTCCGCGGATACAGGGCCGACTATCTTGACCGAATTCAGGGAGCACGAGTCCTTGGCATATGGCGCCGACTGGTCTAGCTCTGCAGATAGGAGTATAGTAGCGACCTGTTCATTCTACGACCATAAACTGCATCTATGGTCAGCCTGAGTTCCGATGACAAGGGTTGACTATGACAATGATTCTAATAGGGCTCTACACACTCCAAACCATGATTTAGAGCTAGGATTCGCCTCGTTTCGCCGCAGTAGTATCAGGTTTTGGGGGGTCGGATCCGTTTAGTACGAAGCCCAACGACCAACGGGATAGTCCTCGTAATGAAGTAGGCCGTTTGACAGCGGTTTGGAGCAAAATGCATAGGGACAACACAAAGGCGCCGCTGTTGGTAAATTGGAGATCCTACTAAGTGACAACCCTAATGGAAAGAAGGCTCACATACCTTTCGGCACATCTGGCGACTTTAAATCCGTTAGAAGTAAGGCGGCGAGGTAGGCAGGACCTCAGAGCACGAGGAAGAACATAAAGTGCCATCTCTCCCCGCCTGCGGCCATTCTCGACCCAGATGCTGGTACCACAGGCTATAGAACCCGCTAGCATTGCTCCTTGTGGACCATCCCAAAATTGATGTGAAATACATGGGAGGAGCTTAGCTATGGCCAGAGACCTTGTAAAACAGACGGTGTACCAGTAGAGGGCTATAAACGTTGTAAGGAATGCCGCACTTCGCACAGCGGAGATCGTGATTTGCAGTGCACGGCTCAACCTGAGAAGACTCTGAGGCCTAGTCAAGAGAACGGGGAGGGAATGAACCTGAGGCAGATGTAAGTTGTGGAACAAGAATTCATATTGTAAAGACCCACCGGGAGATATATGGCTAAAGCTTGAGTAAAACCCTTCATAGAACGCAGTATTACATTCACATGGCAATTTCCTGAGAGACCGAAGCTCTGTCCCACTCTGCCGTGAATGAGTTCACAAGGGATACCACCTACTCCTTGTCGATCTGCTACTCCAAGTTGTTTCCAAGCTTCGTTGGCCACAGCACCACCATAGGCAGGTAGTGAAATGGGATTACCCCAGGAAGCCGGATATCCCAAGTCCACAGCGCAGCTCTCCAAAAGTCCGGTATGGTCGCGGGATCCGGAGATGTACGACCATTTGTTCGCTCTGATCAGCCTGAGGGTATCCAATATTCTGCCATCGACATTTGCAAGGGCAGATATCCATTTCTCGTAAGATCGGGGGAGCCTGCATGGTTGGATTAGACAACCATGGAAGTAGAATAAAGGCGCCGCACCTTTCAGGTTCATAAAAGTAACACCACATGATCCTGAAAAAGATTATGAGAATGCCTCAAGACAAACGAAGAACTACGATGCTCACCTAGAGCTGCAGAGCCAAAATATGAAGGCATCGGTCTGAGTTGTTAGCTTCTGTATAATTTCTTGTGTGCGTGAGGGCTCGACTCGTTCCGACTCGTGGTGGGTAGAGGAATCACACCCTCCAAGGTTTGGTTGGAATCCACATGTCTTCTGGATGAATGTTTGCAAGAGAGCATCCGCTGCCCTGACAACCAGGAGGAGGGTGAGATCCAGTGTGGGGAACGCCTGAAGTGGACGTCCTGATTTTATAGCTTTGTCTCGTAGAAGTCTCTCCCTGCCCGACCGAAGGAGGAGGAAACCCACAAAGGCTGCCGCAGCATTGGACGAATTGAATACAGATGTCGAGTCTGGATTCAGAGCGCACAAGGAAGTCTTTACGCGTTCATAGATCTTCGAGCAATGAGACGTTTGCTGACTCTTGCCTGGGACAGGAACTTCGGCACCGACCAATGCTTTATTCCAGACGATACGCAAAATAGGCCCGCCTGCTACCGCTGTTGCAATCGCAAAGGCAAACCCGTCATGCCTCAACTCTGTTTTGAGCAGATGAAAAAGCTTCTTCAAATCAAGGCTTCGCTTTCCTGACCGCAGGTGCTTGGTTACCAAGGGTATAAGGGCGGGGAAGAGGGAGAGTGATAGTGCAAGAACATAGGCTCGCAAGGCAACCCGCGTTGGATGGCTAGCTTCATAGGACGAAAGACCTAAAGACACTATCCGCCAGCGTTCGCGACCAGGGTCAGGCATATCATCCGTGAAAGAGTCGGGCACGTTCCCTGCCTACCCGTTTTAATCAAGGCGTCGAGGAGGGATGGTGGCAAGATGGATGCATGTGATAACTTCGTTCTGCTGGGATACCGCGATGAATTACCCCCCTGGGGCTAACCACGAGAATCATGAACATAAGTAGTTTGATTAAATACAAGAAATCCTGCAAGTAGTGGGATAATACTACGTGTTCTTTGCACAGGAAAGCATCGGTATCGTGGCAAGCGAAATATGTAGAAGCAAATAAAGCCAAAAACCCTTAGCAGTAGAAGTAGCAGAATAGAAGATAGCGAATGTCTCCAGTAGCAATAGGTAGAACCTATTTCGCAACAGCACTTTTTTTTTGCAAAGTGTTTGTATAGCTCCAAAAATCGAGTTCTGAAAATTCCACCGCCTTACCGAACGGTATATCTACTTCCTGAAGGAGCTCTGCCAATGCCAACAATTTAAGGAATTCAGCTCGTGAGTCCGGATATATGAACGACCGCAGGATCCGCTGGCCCTGACGAAGGTAGGATGAGTGGTTTATTTGACTGTAAACTCCAATCGGGACTACTTACATATTTGCGAAGGACGGGGATGAGATGCTCTCGCGGGGCAAGCGCGACGGATTCCTTCGAAAAGAGCTCTAAGGTTGCCATTTCAGAGGGTAGCGGCCCTTCGTCCTCCGTCCACTGTTTCTCCCGGCGCTTTCCTTTGTCGTCCTCGGTAGTGAAATGATCCCTATGCTCAGGGTGGTAGTACCCTAGCCACAACCGCCATACTTCGAGTTTGCGACCGTCACGACCGAACCGTCTCATGAAATGATAGCAGCGCTCCCAATTCTCGTCAACATTGTCACTAGTCCAGACGTCGTCGGCGTTCATGTCTTTCCACCGCGCGGTGGTATCAGACAAACCGCTAGTTATGGATGTGAGGAGAGAGGACCCAAAAGACCGACGGTTGAGTTTCTTTTGAGAATGACCTTCAACGGAAGGGATAGTAGACGGATCTCCATCGGAGTCGTGAGGATGCTGATGTCCTGGTCTGACCATAAGACGTATCCAACGACGACGGCGAACCCAGCTACAGGGCCCTACTGCTGCACGCCACTTGTGTTTTCGAAACATCCAATTATATTCGAAGCCATCATGCTGGACTTCGCCAGAGTCTGTGCGCATGTCGATCATCCAACATCTAGAAACCCAGCGCCAGTTTCCGTCGGGCAATGGATAGTTTTCCAGGGTTATGGGGGGCTGTTCCGAGCGTCGTTTGGAGGCATTGAGGAGAGTGAACGGAGAGGGATCTATAGGCAAGAGGGACAGACTGGAGTAGTACGGTGTGGAGAAAAGAGTGATTCTACAAAATGCGTCAAGATTGAATATAAAATTGGGGACAAACACACCCTCTTTGGTTCTCATAGACGACTGCCCACTCGTATTTGTCTCCTTCTGGCTGACGAGGGAGAGAAATGGTGCTGGCACTCAAATGAATAGGGACAGTATCCTGGAGTTGTTGATGGTCGGCGGTGGGTTCGTCGTCGTCGTGTGTAGATGGCTTGAGGGAACCACGATTCCTGAGGCGGGCAAAAGACAAGATGCTGGGGGTTGTGGAGAAGCGACGACGGACGGGGTCAACAGCAGCGGCATCGTCGAGGACGAGTGAATTTGGGTGGGGGACGTCTGTCGGTGGTGACATGTGCTGGGTGGTGCATTTTGGCAAGCTGAACGTTGCTGCCGTGTCAACTGTCAGACAATGATATCAAGTTGCACGTGCCAAGACGTCACTTCCTTCCACTCATGTTGCGCGCTTCCATCTGCGCAATTCGTTCCCCGTCGACCCGTCTTATTCCCCGTCGACTCCCCCAGCAACAACAGTTCTTCTTTCATTCTTCCCACCAGACTCTCCAAAAGCCGTGTCCCAATTGCGCCAGACCCTTGCCTTCCGCTCTCCCAGCCTGTAACAATTGCTGGTCTCTCTTCGCCCTCCCCAAGGACGAATCACATCATGAACTTCTCGGGATCCCCTATGGTCCCAATCCTTTCGTCATAGACATTTTCACATTGAAGCGCAAGTTCCGCGAAGCTCAGTCGGTTTGCCATCCGGATTCCTGGGCATCGAAGAACCCCGTCCGTGGTCCGCTCTCTGCTATCAGTTCAGGCTACTAAAAGCTCTTTCTACCGTAAAGGACAAACAAGACGTTGCTCAGGCACTGTCTGCTCGCGTGAACAATGCCTATCAGACTTTACTCCATCCACTGTCCCGTATTGAATACATCCTGGAGCAGAACAATAACCCTCTGTCGGAAACGGACCAGGTGCAGGACATGGAATTCATGGCAGAAATCATGGAGGCCCGGGAGGAGATCGATGATGCAACTGGTCGAAGCCAGGTCGAAGCCTTACTGGATAGAAACTCTGGTATTTCAGTCCCGAAAAGTTCCCGTAGAGTTGGCTAACGCCATTGCAGCCCAGATTTCAGAAACTATCACCGAATTAGAAAATCTGGTCCAGGCAGAGGATTGGAAAGGGGCAAAGGGAGGGGCAACCAGACTGCGGTATCTGTCCGGGATTCAGAGAGCGGCTCAAAAATGGCTAGACAATAATTGATTAAATATATGATTTTGGCTCGGCAAAGTCCGACTGTGAACAGCGTTGTGTCATTGACTGCCGCACTGAGTTCTACCGTTCGACAAACTATCCCAGAGTCATACATTTCTTCGCCGTAGTTGCACCGGGTATGGTCTTTATTTTCCTGTAGAAATTCAAACTCAAAAGCAATCTAGCTGTTTCCTTGGATGAAACGCGCTGCTGCGTCTTTATTTCGTCGCCCACCCTGCTACTTCATGCAAGGATACCCGACCAATAAAGGAGCTCTTCCAGGTCCTCCTGATTCATCTATTCGCAACCCCCAACCCCCTGTAAAACGTCCATTATCCACTTCCCAACAGGCAAGCGCCCAAGTGGCCCGCTCCTCATCTGCCAAAGTCCCCAGGGTCGATCCATATGCTTCAGCTGCCCCGTCTTCTTTCTCTGCTTCAAGGCGCACCGTAGAGAGAGAATCCAATCCAAATCTTCCTAGGTCAGGTCGCGGCCGTGGCCTAGGACATCACCCGGGCCCTTCGTCATCACATACCTTCCGTGGTGGTGCACTGCTGGCTCGCCGTGCAGCCAAACTCCCAAAAAAACCGTTGCTCAACGGCCCTTTCCATAACGAAGATCTGATCACTCAGCTGCACAGCAAGTCGAGCACACCTCTTCAAAGCAAACACACCAGTGTACCCAAAAGTTCCTTATCCAATTTTTGTACAGCTGCTTTGGGAGTCCAGCCCCAATACGCGTCGCATGACGGTATCTTTGACCACGGTACGCATCGTTCGGTAATTTGGAGGTGAGAAGATAGGTCGTAACGCTCCCCGTCACAACATATTTACGCTCAATGAAGGACCACCATAACTGTCGGCGGACTCAGTCCTCCTATAATCGCTACTGGAGACGCTCCTGACAAAAAGGAGTCAGAAAGGCTCGCCGCTTTGGGTGCTCTGTATCAGTTGCACAGTTTGGACCTGGTAAATGCAGTATCTGTGCTGTCGTGGAGCTTCTTATCTGACCACCGCATTCACCAGTTGAATAACGCCAAGAAGCTTCGACGCGATACTCGACCAGACAAGGCAACAGTTCAACTATCAGATGGCAGTGTGGTCAACTATGAGCGTGCTCGCGGATTTATTGACTATTACTGTCGTCGGTACAAATTTGGGCGAGAGGACGTTTCCTTCCGTGAACTTTCAGGTTCTGGCCCCAACAAGTGGGAAGCCGTCATGACCGTCAACCTCAGTCGGATTGGCGTAGGCACTGCTCCGGCTAAGAAGGAAGCCCAAGTTCAGTGCTATCTGGATGTCACACAGTATCTGGAGAAGTGTGATCCTGAACTCTGGAAGGCCTATGTGGAAGCTTCTAAAACTGGGGCGGATCTGGGGTTAGCTCCTCGTGTCCGCTTTCAGATTAGCGGCACCCTGGACGACAGAATTCAAACTCTTTGCTCGGATGTTCGACTCAGTAGCCTTTATCGCAATCGCCCGGCTCGTACAACATCTGGCCGTCCTACGGTCCCTCAGTTACCACTTCCATCGTCCACGTCGTCCTCCCTTTCAAGTGTGTTTTTAGAAGACAAATCAAAGACCCTCTCGGCTCTCAGAGAACAGTATATGGCGGACCCGCGGATGCAAAAGATGAGAGCAACTCGAATGTCTCTTCCGGTATATACCCGCTCGGATGCCATCCTTGATCATGTCCGCGAAAATGATGTTACCATATGCACGGCTGCAACGGGGTCCGGGAAAACAACGCAAATTCCTCAGATGATCTTGGACGACTACATACAGCGTGGAAAGGGTGCGGAATGCAACATCATCTGCACACAACCTCGACGCCTGGCTGCTATTTCCGTCGCCAGTCGTGTCGCTAGCGAACGTGACGAGAACCTAGGCGCCTCTATAGGCTACCAGGTTCGCTTCGAGAACAAGCTTCCAGAAAATCATGGCTCGGTAACTTTTTGCACCACGGGAATCTTTTTGAAGCGACTCCAATCAGCGTTATCAGGGTCTGACGAACAGAGTCGAAGGAAAATGGACCAGATTACTCACATTATTGTTGATGAAGTCCACGAGCGCGACGTCGACACAGATCTGTTGTTGGTGGTGCTTAAGCGTCTCATGGCCGATCGAAGGGCGCGGAATATACCTCTCAAAATAGTTCTAATGAGTGCCACGGTTGATCCTCGCCTTTTCCAATCTTATTTCAAAGATGAGGCGGGTGCACCCTGCAAAGTTATCGACATTCCAGGTCGAGCCTATCCTGTCGAGAAACGCTTTATGGACGACTTTCTCCCGGCGTTAGCTTCTGGCCCAACCAGGTGGATTTTCAACGATGAATCTGTTGCCAACTATGTTCACAAAGAAGTTGGACCGGCAGCCGCAAGTCGCTTTGGCATCCGACTGGCCAAGCCTCCAGCGGAAACTGATGTAGATCTGGACCTTCCATACCCTTTAATCGCAGCCACTATATCCCATGCTCTACAAATTTCGCAAGACGGTCATATTCTTGTGTTCCTTCCGGGTTGGGATGAAATCATGGCAACAATGCGAGCCCTTGAGCAGCCTCTCGGGCTTCTACCCGTCGATTTCAACGACAAATCCAAATATACAATCCACCTGCTTCATTCCACCATCCCATTGGCCGAACAACAAGTCATCTTCGAACCACCTCCGCCAGGCGTACGAAGGATCATCCTTGCTACCAATATTGCTGAAACATCAGTCACAATCCCCGACGTTGTTTACGTGGTCGACACTGCCAAAATCAAAGAAATTCGATATGAACCCGAGAAGCATATGTCTTCCCTTGTTTCTACATGGGTTGGTAGCTCAAATCTCAACCAAAGGGCTGGTCGTGCTGGTCGACATCGGCCTGGAATTTACTACGGAATTCTGAGCAAATCTCATGTGGAATCTTTACACCCCCATCAAGCAGTGGAAATGAAGCGCGTTGACCTCACCAACGTTGTGATGCATGTTAAAGCCCTCAATTTTTCTGGAATGTCTGTGCAAGAAGTCCTTGCAGCGACGATCGAACCTCCTGAATCCACTCGTGTAACAGCGGCTCTCAAAGATCTGTCAATGGTCGGGGCACTTGATGCTGATGAGAATCTGACCCCACTTGGAAGGGTTTTACTCGGATTGCCCGTTGAGGTGCAGATGGGACGACTGGTTCTTTATGGGTCCTTTTTCCGGTGTCTAGACCAGGCCTTGACATTAGCTGCTATACTGACCAACCGAGACCCGTTTGTGTCACCCATGCATTTGAAGAAAGAAGCCGATGCCGTCAAGAATTCTTGGGCACCAGAAGGGTTCCGATCCGACCCACTGGCGACCCTACGGGCGTTCAATGAATGGTGGTCAATGCAATCTAGAGGAGATTACACAGCCGCTAATCGTTTTTGCTTCGATAATTTCCTCGCGAAACCGACCTTACTGTTGATCCAAAAGGTCAAGCAGCAGCTTTATCAGGCATTGGATCATGCGGGTGTCCTAGACGTGTCTAGTGGTACCAGAACACGGCCGTCGTCGAGTAGGTTCACTGTGCCACCGGAGCTGAATGTGAATGGAGATTGCTGGCCTTTGCTGGCGGGGCTGATTTCTGTCGCTTGCCAGCCCAAATTTGCTATTCGTACGGGCAATATGATTCTTAGAACGGCAACAGACAAGGTGTGTTAAAATAAGTATCCTTGTGGAGTTGGAATGCTGATTTGCCTAGGTAACCTTCATTCATCCATCGAGCGTCAACAACCGGAAGAAAGGACCGAAAGCGAAATTACTTGCAAGTGACGAACCTCCAGAAGAAAAACAAATCTACGCTTACGCTGAAAAACGACGAAATGCTTCTCAAGGTGGTACACCGCAAACGTTCTTGGTGAATACAACTCGTTTGGATCCCCTGGTCTACCTGTTATTCGGTGCCTACAACGCCCAAGTGGTGGAGCGCGGATTGGAATGTGACAATTGGCTTCCTGTTGTTGGAGACGTCGACACTCTGGACGACATTGTGCGACTGAAAACATATATGGAATCATGTTTCCTCCGTGTGTACGAAGGCATCGTCGCTGGCAGAAGCCGCACCCGTCGGAATACCACCTTCGGTCCACGCGAGGAAGAATCGGAAGACGAATACGAGGAGACTTTCAACAACAAAAAGGGTTATTCACTTTCTTCCCAAGAAATCAAAGAACTCGACCGGACGACGCAGGACATTGTCGGCATCTTGTCGATGTACAGTCAGGAACGAATGGAGTCACAGTCACGGAGCAATTCTCGACCAGCTACGCCTGGGCCAACGGAACCTTCGGAACGCAACATCTGGTCGTCAAGATCAGGCTATTCGACGCCCAACAGGTATTTTTCCAGACCAGCAACACCAAGCAATCTTTCGAGACGGTAAAATGTTATCATGGTTGATAGATTATATGCTACAAATGCATAATTTTCATAGACAATTCTGTATTGTAGGGTTAGAAGTACCTAATGCATTTTTCTGAAATGAGTGCGGCGTTTTCCGAATGACTGTGCAGTTGATCAAGCCACTCCCACGGCATCTTCCACACAATCTTCAGGTTGTTGGCGCCGAAGTCCACGACATCAAAGATCCTCAAGGTACGTCCTGGCTGTCTAGGAGGCGACAAACACGCTCAACTATCGCCTTTACAGGAGCGGGACAGTTTCGCCATGGTGAGTGCTGTTTGAACGATTCAAATGGCACCCTTTTGTCCAGAGTATCGATGATGGAGCTCCGAAGAACGATCTGTTGACTTACTGGGCTGCTATTTGGAATCTCTAATGTCGCTATGCTGCGCTATGAGCTTAAGCTGATAGAAGATTTCTTCCGCATAGGCCGACTCATCAGCACCAATCACCCTGCGAACGCGCAAATTCATCACCAACCGTCTCCTCGCCCGCCGTCAATTCGTTGTCGACATCCTTCACCCTGGCCGCCCCAATGTCTCGAGAGCTGATCTCTCCGAGAAGCTTGCCGCTCTATACAAAACCGACAAAACTCGTGTCGTAACATTCGGTCTCCGAACTCAGTTTGGTGGTGGAAGGAGCACAGGTTTTGCTCTGATTTACGATGATGAGGAGTCCCAGAAGAAGTTTGAGCCAAGATATCGTCTGGTCCGGGTGCGTTATGTCCGGGCTCTATTCTATGATTTCCACTGAAATCATTCTAGTCTGGTCTTGCTCCTAAGGTGGAAAAGCCTTCGCGCAAGTTGAGGAAGGAGCGAAAGAACCGTGCCAAGAAGGTGTGCAGCTCTTCCTATGCCATCGCGCTTTCACTAACCATTTGGCAATCCAGTTCCGCGGCACCAAAAAGGTCAAGGCCGCCGAGCCTCCCAAGAAGGGCAAGTAAACGACGGCGATTCTTCCCTCCCTGTATTATTTCGGCTCTGCTGGTGTACATGCCCTGTTGTCGTATGCCCCCTATGAACTATGCACCATCAAACATCCAATGTCGTTAAACATTAATGGTGTATTGGGATAATCAGGTAAGGTAGAGGTAGTTGAGTGATACATGTCTGGAGATGTTACAATCCAAATGGACAAAGGTTCAGTACTTGGGGTATCAAAAGCCGAACTTTTTATGAATAATGTCGGGATCCTCTTGATATTCTTCCGCTGAAACCCACATCTATGGAGGCGAGAGATCAATGAATAAGAAATTTGAAAGGATATCCTGTAACCGACCTTCTTGAAGGTATTGAGACCAGCCAGGATAGACCCTCCGATCCAGGTAGAGTACTTCCTCTCCGGTGGAGCATAAATCTTGATTTTAATATCTTTCAAAGCTAATTTTTTCACCTCGTTAAGAAGTCGATCACCAAAGCCTGAATGGGTTACAATCAGTGTCTAGGAATGAAGAAGAGGGATGGGGCCGACCTCGACATAGCGTGCTACCGCCACTGAGCACAATGTTGGAGAACAGGCTCTTCCGGAGGTCAAGGTCCACTCTATTTATTGAATCCACTACAACTTGGTGAACTCCAGCATATTCTTGCCCAATTAGCTCCGGGTCAAAAAGTATCTCCGGGGCGCGGAAACGTTCTGGGCCAAGCTTTATGAAGATAATGAGATTATATGTATTGCGTCTCACATTCTGGATGAACCGCACCTGAATAACGTTTCCGTCAGGTAACTTAAACTCCTCAGAGCGACCCAGAACATCTTTTTCCTCCTTTGTAGGATTCAAGGCAATATAGCAACACTTCTCTTTAATCGTTCGCACAACTTCACGCTCAGCACTAGTATGCAAGTGATGTCCAGCCTTTCGAAGTAATAGCTGCAGGTGATCAGTGACATCTCTGTGCGGTAAAATATTAGCTCATTAACTCGTAGAAATCAATGTACCGACCTTCCTGCTACATCCACTCTTCGGATGGCGTGGGACATAGAGAACCCCTCGAAGACAGGGACAGCGTGTGTTACACCGTCACCGGAATCTAGCACAATACCAGTCGTGCGACCTGATGAATACCTGGTTGGGCAAGGGATGAGTTATCAGAGAGATTAGATTACTCAGGCAAGAAAACTCACAGCGATAGGACCGCCTGAACAGAAATAAACAATGCCGGTACATTGAAAGTGTCGAAAAAGATTTGAGCAGCAACATCACGATTGCTTCTGGGATTCAATGGTGCTTCCGTCAGCAGCACTGGATGCTTGAGGAATAGTCGGATTGTGAAAGAAAGAAAGCAAAGCGAAGGCATACCTCTTCGCTAAGCGTCCCCAGTTCCTCGGCATAGACCCAGTTCCATATACGCTCCATGTCGTCCCAGTTGTTGACGATACCGTGCTCCATTGGGTACTTGATCTTGAGAAGACCACGGAACTCCTGAGCTTTGCGGCCGATAAAGACATCTCCCTCCAACGCGCCTGCCATGACGCGCTCATGCTTTGGCCGGCCGACGCTAACGCGAAATCAGACGTTGCCCACCCGAGCAGTTTCGAGACATACAACGAGGGGAAGAAACATTTAGGATGATCTTGTCCAGCAAACCCAGCCTTGATGGTTCCAGAACCCTGTTGCGAACCGTGAGGGATGGTGGCAAAGAGGAAGTAGAAAGGGGGGAAACATACATTGTCGATGACGACGGGCTGGTTGGTTAGGACGTCGTCGTATTCTGCCGACATGTGTCAGCTACAAATATTCAAGGCTGGTCGCTGTCGTGGGTGGGAGGCAGCTTAAGACGCGCCGACAGGCTTTGATGGTGATTGCCCATCTTTGGTAACCGTAGACCTGACTTCCACCAACCACCATGGCTCACCAGCAGTCTCTGCTCACCGCTGCTCTCTTTTTGCTCTTTGGTGCTTTGTTTTTGGTAAGTCTTCTACCCAAACATAACTGCCTAGTCTTACACATCATAGAACCCAGTTCAAGCAGCTGCTAGCCTGAACAAATGGGAAGCAACTAACTTTTGCAAATGTATGGCCTTCTGTGGCGTACCGCTCGCACAGTCCAATCTAATGGTCCTCTCGTGAAGGCATATGCTTCAACTCTAACTTCACAATATTGCGTCTGGACCTGCCAGATAATCCGTCGCAGCCTTGTCAGTCTTGTACAAAGCAATGGTGTCTCAATCAGAACCTGCCAATATGTGCCGGTGCTTCTATAGGCGACACGAACCCTGACACGGCAACAGGGAAAGAAGGGGACGTTGAAGCGCGATGCTTCCGTATGTGATTTCCCTAGGCAGGTCCTCTTTCTGATATCCGACTAACAAATTAATTAGAGCGCAATTCACCTCGGGACCAACTGATCGTAATTCTCTTCCTTCTGACGGTTTTCGGACTGCTGTTAGGTGCTGGGATCAAGAACCGGATAATGAAGGCAGGACTGGCACCTACACTTCCATGGCAAACTGCTAACCGTCGGAGGTGGTGGGAGGTGAGGGACATGGTTATATCTTCTCCGAGGTATTCTGATTGAGCCTTCAGTCGTGGATTCCCCGAGGACGGGAACATTATGGCTTGGAACGGTTCGGTCGCACTGGTGATAGAGATAGTTTCATGTCATTAAACGATTCGCGGCGATGAATTATTCTGAATCGAATGTGTTTATATGGTCCATCACCCCTAATTTTGATTGCATCACATGCTATAGTGTACATAGCTCGCAAACCAGCTCACTCGTGCTCATTCTCAACTTTCATGGGGAACAAACAATCCAAGGGCCACAGACTTGGGGGCCCCGAAGAGCAGCGTTCCAACCCCCATCCTTCACTGAACCAGCCACGTTCTCAACCACAGACGCAGGCTGCGGCACCTGCATCCCAGCCAAATGGAAGCCCTGCAGCACCTTCTGCAAAGGCTTCAAAGAAGTCGAAGAATCAGCCTGTAGGCAAGACGTTGGGCGGCCAGTCTACGAATAGCAATGCTCCAGACCCAAGAACGGCAGCGGCTGAGGCCGCAGAACGGCGTTTGCAAGCTGTAAGTCTGTGGTTGCACTTACCTCAAGTTGAGAGCTCTGATCACTGGAGCCACAGTCACAGCTTAGAGGAACGAATCCGTCGAATCCTAATCAGGGCCGACTTGCATCGCAAGTTTCGAAGCAGAACTCGAAGCCGATAGCTCCTCAGCGGGAAGAAGAGCGCCTGGTGGTGCGTGCATGATGCTCTGACTGTCTCTTTGGATATTGAATGACCGACTTTAGTGGGATTAACTAGTATATCATATATACCGCTACGAGTCTCTCATTTGGTTATTTATATTATTCGTGTAATGGAAGAACTTTACCCGCGGCTCACCGGGCCTAATTGATGGAATGCTGTTGTAACCTGCCAGCTCAGCGTGGATATGGCCTGGAGCAAGGCTCTATGGAAATCGCAGCCATATTCCGACGACTATGTGCCTTCTGATGTGTTCCTGGCCTCCTTGAAACGAAATCGTAGGCTCTTTTCTCGAAGACGCCCCGTCTTGTAGTTGCTGAGATCCAGGATAGCTCACTTCAGGCCATATAGCTATTGGCCTCTGGTTCTCCTCGCTTGCACAATCACCCAGCACGTCTCAGTCATATTCGTCTTTCTTGCTGTCTTTTGCGAACTGAACAGCCGCTCTCTGGATCCGCGCACTCTCATCTCCATTTCAGTTGCCTGCTTCGTGGTGGGCTATGCTATTTGGACTCTCACCGCTCAAAGTCCTTCCAGCTCGAAGGCAGAAAACCGTAGGAAATTATTGCTCACTATGCACAGGTTCTCACTGGCACCATGTCACAGATTTGAAGGCCCTCAAGTCGTCCATAATGATTTTCCTCTCGCTGGTCTCTCTGTCACCCGTTTTGCGCACATTATCTGCAGCCACTTCTTCCGATTCCATCTGGGCCCTATCTGCCGTATTATTCGTGCTGAACACGTTACTATCCGACTATTCCTCAACTGATGTTGCGGGAGACCTTCGCGGACGGTCTGTGACCCCGACTTATTACTCTTCGTGCCTAAGATTTACATTTGCTGGTCCTTGTTTTCACCGCAGTTTGACGTCAGTCCTTGCCATGAATGCCGCCATCTGTGCTTCAGTCGTGCTGGCATCGCGATTGGATACCGATATCTCCGTACTGTCATTGATTTTGTTCGCAATCGAATCGTTCATCTTATATCCAATACTCAAGTCCCGACTTCAAGTGAGTGAAATATCAGTTTACTATATGCGAACGATGACAGGAACTTCTTCAGGAACTGTCGAGGGCCCTTTGGCTGTTAATGACCATGTCGTTAGCCTTGTTGGCTCTTTATTTGCTCGCCCAGCTATCACGAATGGTATTGGCGCTCTGTTCCGCAGTGCTGATCTTTATCACTTTCATAGCCCCCATGCTATTGGTCTGGGCCCAAAAGTACAAGAAGTGGGTATTTCCTTGCACGTAGGGATATCACTGACTTCCACTTCTCTGACCCAGCAATATTCGGGGTCCTTGGGACGTTGCTACCCCGAAAGTTCGTTAACATTGATTGTACGACTACAGAGTTGAATGGATTTAGCATTCATGACGTATACGGTCTTACTTTCAAACCACCTAGCAAGATAAAGGTATGGTACAAACAGTAAATCGACATAACAGTGGAATTTAATATATGTAGTACAAGGAAATCTACATTGGCATGTGCAACTCCAAGCTTCAAATCAGTCCAATCGCACGGGATTAAGTAGTAAGAATATGATACCCTGGACAAATGAGATCATGATTCCATTGGATCACTATCCGTTCTTTGGCGTTTCGAACCCGTTGAAGGTCCACCGATACCGATACCTCGTGCTTCCAAAACATCCATAGCCACTTTTGCAGCACCTTCGGATGACTTCTTTCCCCTTGTTCGTGTCCGCCTTAAAGCTCCAAAGGCTTGTGCCTTGATAACAGCCACTGTACAGGAAGGAAGCCCAGGAGACGGGGATCGTGACGACGGGATCGTGCCTCGCCTTCGCCGCAGCCGAGAAGCCAGGGGATGAGCCTCGTCGCCCGTAGCTCGGTCGGATGGGGAATTTTTGTTCAGGTCATTGCTTGGTACCGGGGGTAGCTGACCTAGGCCGTCCTTGCGAGAGTTGAGTCGGTAGCGAGCCGCGTCTCCTGTTAGACCAGCCAAGGTGACATCAGCGGTGCCCCCGTGGAACGTTATTTCGCTATGTGGAAGAGATTGCCGCCTAAAGTCGAAATCTCGTCGGTCGTTAGATGCGGTGGGGTCAGGGAAAGAGAATGGAAAATGTGTTGGCAGCGGATTGACGACAGAGGTTGAGGTAGGTGCTGAGGTAGTAGGCGACATCGACCTGCTCCCTGGTATGCTGGTATCATTTAATCGCTGCGAAAATCTATCTTCAGCTGTGAATGTATAGGGAGCACGCTCTAGCACGCCATGTAATGCAGGTTTCTGTTCTTCGGGCGGATACCCACCAAATGACATTTCAGACGTTGCGAGGGTGGGTGACTCTGTATAGATCGGTGTTAGGGCACCAGAATCCGCAGGACCGACTGCTCGAGTTACTTGTGTATGCCACCCAGAGTCGCGCGGCGAGCCATGGAGTGTAGTCGGATAAGAATAAGTCCCATATTTGGCTAACGTGGAACCTGACTCGTTGGTACCACTCTCCGAGTCCACCAAAGGAATAGATGGGGAAGCATAGGAATTTTCTGAACCGTTGAACGGAGCAGATGACGGGTCGTCTGGTCTGTAAGTAATATTTTCTTCGGAATACTGTACTGCATGAGAAGAGGTTCCGGGAAGATTTAGATGCACAGGGACAACCGCCGAGGAGGATGGCGGTGGCAACGGCGGAACGTCGTCAGGCACTTGGCCCGACTTCCGTGACTGCCAAAGGGCTCTCCAGTATTTTTCTCGTTCACGAAACTCGTGGCGCAAACGAGAATTCTCCTGCCGCAGCTCCTGGGCCTCGGTACGGACCTCTCGGCATGACTCTTGTAGCTGAAGGACGACTGATTCCAAGCTCGTCACTGCTCTCGGACGGTCAACGAGGTGCTCTTGGCACAAAAATCAAGAACGTGCCTGTCTCTTCGAGGGTTGCGATATAATTTGCCCTTCTGGCTCTGAATGCTGCTTGGGCGTCCGCATTCTTTTTTTTGCGAAGGGCGACATCTGAGAGCCTGGCTGCATTGTCATCGCCGGAGGACTTTGGGTTTGAATTGTGGGGTGTTGGAGACTTTGGCATTTGTGGGGAGGTATGGGGGTGGGTGGTTTAAAAAGAAACTGGGCACGAGGGCGGAAGGGTCCGCGGCCCTTGTAGCAACGACTTAGCCGATGTTGTGGACAATTTAAGTTTGGGCTGGAGGGTGCGGCGCTCACATTGACAGCATGGGTTTCTCGAAGAGAGGTGAATTCCCCTCTGCATATTATCTCCATTGAACGCCCACGGACTTTCTTGCCACAATGAAATATCCGGTCAATTCCGGTCAAATATCCATATCCCTTGATTATTCTGCCAATTGGAGCTAGAGCTTACAACCCAAAAAGTCACAGCGAGCCGCCCTCCTTGATTGTTCACACCAGTTCGTTTGCTTCCATCTGACCCGGTCCGATTCTATTCTTCCTCCCCTTCATCCATCTCCTCGTTCTCATCTCCAAAATCAAATGTCTCCAACCGGCTCCCTGCACTGTCCACAACGCACACGACTCTCCTGTTCTTTCTACCGTTAACTGCCAACTCGGCCTCTCCATGTCTGCATCCACTTAAAATGCGCCATTTCGTCAGAACCACCGGAGTCGATGCAATCTAAAAAAGTTATCCTTGCCGTTAGCACCTTCCTATTGAAATTGAACCTTGTCCCCACATTCCCTTTCTTCCATTCGTTTATTGCACTTTGAACGAGGTCTTCAAGGTTCGCTGCTATGCCTGTCCGGTATGGGACATCGAGATAGTCCAAATCTGGATACTCAAATTGCGATACAAACGCTGCAAGGGCACCCGTCCCGTGAGCGTACGGTCTTTCCAGACGGTATTAAACAGAAACTGAGTCGCTCACCATCGCGGTTGGCCTTGTACACCACGACAGCAGTCTCGTCATCAAAGTATTCAGCGGCAAGTATTTTCGCAGGTGGTGCCTCGCTTTGATCCACATCGCGCTGGATACTGACGATGGCAATCCGGAGAGATAGATCCGAGCCGTCATGTCTGTACCGAGATTGCATAAGAACCACTATTTCCCATCGATTATAAGTACTTAGACCGACAAAATTCGACTGCTGGGGCCTACATATATTATGATCCTTCACAACAGTGAGGTAGTTCTCGATAAATTCATTGGACTCGATTGCGACCGCCCTCTCAGCTTCTCGAATTGGGTTGAGAACAATAGAACTCACTTCTTGGACGATCCGTTCTCGGAATACAAAAGTTGATTGAGGATTTGGTTCCGTTAGTGAGATAGGCGGCTCGTGATGATGGACTCTTGCGGATCGAGATGCTGCCCCAGCCGCGCGGGCAAAGATATCCCTGCATGTCTTGGCCAGTTGATTGGTTAAAGCTACTAAATTGCGCTGCAAGGCAGTATGGTCCTGCTCGACGATATGCTAGTAAAGTGCATTAGCAAAAATTCAGGCAAGTTGCTGGTAACAAACATGTTGCCACTGCAAAGCAGAAGGGTTTTGCGCAACTTGCTTTGCTCGGTTGATTATAGCGTCCAGTGGCCCATCGCCTGGCTTGGGGACACCGACTTGATGAGGTTGGAATCGCGTGATTTCCCCTTGGAACCACGCATCGATTATAGAAGTCGCAAGGCCGGACACGAAGTAATTGTTGACTTCCAATGTATCGTGCCGGGAGACTGGAGTTTCCCCCTGTGTATTGATATTGCTACTCTCTGTCAAGCAATCAGACAAAGCTAGATCAATTTTACGGATATTATTACCGAACCGCAGCCAAGCGATGAACTCCTTGAAACGAAATAATTCCCGACGTGCGACAGCTGCGAGCCAGCTGGCAAGAATAATACCTCGAGCTGAGGTGTCGAGAGCTTCTTGAAGTACCTTGGCATCAAGCATAAAGGCTGAGAACTGCGGCCTGACAGATACCATTCAGGTGTACAGGAACCACAAATATACTTCAGAATCCAACTTACAATTGCTGCCAGCCTTGTAGTTCTTCTAGTACGAGATGGACTCTCTGACATGCAGGAGCAAGTCGTTTCTCTGAGTAATCTCTGAGCTTAATCAAGGCATCCGACATAATAGAATCCCATCTTTGAAATCCCTAAACCAATTTGTTATGATGCCCGCGCGACGTGAGTGTTAAAAACCACTGACCCTTTCACTCATTTGTTCGCCGCTTCCTAAGAAATCGGCCAAAGGATCGGAAGCTCGGCCAGTTGTGAGCAAGAGGGTCAGGTCCCACATGGGGTCGGCGAGGGCCTCTAGGAAGCTGTTCTTAATCTTGGACCATACTCTGAGTGGAGTTGGTTCCACATACGCCCAAATTGCTCCTTCTGTTTCGCTTGCAAAGCAGCAACCCAACGAGGGCCCAGTTCTCGAGCGCCCGTAGAATGTTCACTCCCAAACCAAGCCTCGTTCATTTCCCTGACAACCCGCATTATGTACCAAGTAAGGTCTCGGACAATGGAGGATAGCCTCGCTAGGTCACGGGTTTTCCGATTGGCAAGGAGGGGCATGTCAATGATAGTAGGGGCGATGCACGTTCTTGAAGTTGAAACAGAGTTGAATTTCCCATGTCCGAAGAATTTAGGGCCATGGGTGGACTTCTCAACAGTTGCAAAGGACGCTTCTCGGTCTGAAGACACCACTCCGAGAGGGAAGGCCCCGTCCAAAAAGCTATAAATGTTGCCAACTGAGTCTGATATCATTAGAATGCTATTGAGATTGGAACCGTCTTTTTCATCGAGAGTTTCTTCAGGCTTGATAGAGGCCTGATGCTGGATAGACGAATCCACTACAGTAGCCTTCGAGTCGGGAGAGAGAGTCGGCCACGCTGTGATTTCCTCAGGAAGATGAGATTTGCTATGTGATCGAGTCTGAGACCCCTGGAAAGCGAAGAGGTTAGTAGCACTGGAGACTGTCAGCGTAGAGTACACGCCAAGGATATGAGCACAACTCAACGTTAGCTTGTCAGAGTCTTCCTGAAGAGAATCAAGATAAGGCAGATTCTTGAGTATAGATTCCGAAGAGCCAGTCTGAGGTCCGCACAGTCAGTCAGCTGAATATTGTGTCGGAAGATGGACATACAATAATACTATTGCGCCTAAAGATATCCGGAATAGCAGAATCCTTGGGGTGCTCGACACGGGAGCGAAACCACCATATACTACTCAGATGAATTTCTCTTTGTCCAGATGTAAGTTGTAAAGGCAGTGAAGTTATAATATGCCCATCCTGAATGGAGTGGAGGGCTACTCGAGGGGGGTCAAGTATGCATGCGATGCTTTGTCCTAAGCGTCGCGTTGAGCCAGAAATAGGACGCTAGAGTGAGAGGAGGCTAACCATCTGGACTCCATGCAATCCCTTTCACGTCGAGAGTTGCATCCTGCTCCCCTAGATTTGTCTCCCAGACCCTTGAACCTGAGCTCGAATTCCAAAGGCTGATGCGGTCCAACCCGCCCAGACGAGAGACAATCAAGATGAGATCTTTATCAGGACAGCAGGAGGAGCTTAGGACATGACTTTGAGCTGGAATATGGGTATTCGATAGCGGGGGATACGCGTTTGAGGTCATGGTGCGAGGAAGAGACGCGTTAAGAATCACTGTAAGATCGAGGAGCCACCGTGGGATCACGCCATCACGTGCTTGAGTCGGCTTGGACTTTCAATTTGAGGCGCTCATCGTTCGCACTGACAGTGCAGTTACCTTCAAAATGGCTGAATATGTAATGACAATCGATTCCGACTCAGAGGATCCTCCCCCTCTCAAACAAACAAAAGATTCTCTGGACGACCCACTCGATCCCGATTTTATCTTCGATGCAGGCGCAGACTACGAGGACATCGTCGACGGAGGAAAGACTGTGAACGACCTCATCAAGTCAGGGTCCAAGGCAGTGCGTAGCTCTGCTTATGTTCATCCTCTCAAACTTATCACGCACTCAGACTCCCATTTCTGTTGACGAAATCATTGAGCGGAGACGCCTGTCCCGGAAGCGGAAGAGGGCAGTTGACGTCGAAAGCGAGTTATCAGAGTCCGACATCTCAGACGAAGAACAAGAGCTGGACGAAGATGATTCTGATGCCTCTGAGGACCCATTAGGCACCTCGGATGACGATGAGGATGAAGAAAACGAGGATGAGGTCGAAGAGGACTCCGACTCTGATAATTCCAGTACGGAGGACGACGAAACGGAAGCCGACAAATCGCGGAAAGCGGCGTTCTTTGCTGATGAGAACGGCCCTTCTGCAAGCTGCGACACTTTCTTAGAAATGAATCTTTCCAGACCGATCCTGAAAGCCATTTCTTCCCTGGCTTTCCAGAAGCCTACGCCGATTCAAGCGTCGACCATCCCCGTGGCTCTTTTAGGAAAGGATATTGTCGGTAATGCAGTCACAGGATCAGGCAAAACCGCCGCATTCATGATACCTATGCTGGAGCGTCTTTTGTATCGAGAAAAGGGCAAAAAGGCCGCCGCTACCAGGTGTTTGATTTTGCTTCCGACCCGCGAACTGGCAGTTCAGTGTTACGAAGTAGGGAAGAAGCTAGGAGCACATACAGATATTCAGTTTTGTTTGCTTGTTGGTGCGTTTTCTATACCATTACTACGTTGCTACCGTACCAACACACACGAAAGGCGGTTTATCCCTTAAGGCACAGGAAGCTGCACTTCGCCAACGGCCAGACATTGTCTTGGCCACCCCAGGTCGTTTGATAGACCATATCCGTAATTCGCCCGGGTTCAACCTAGATTCGTTGGATATTCTAGTGCTTGACGAGGCAGATCGTATGCTTTCCGAAGGGTTTGCAGACGAACTGACAGAGATCATCAAGGCGTGTCCCAAATCCCGACAGACCATGCTCTTTTCGGCAACAATGACGGACTCTGTCGATGAACTCATTAAAATGTCACTCAATAAACCCGTTCGACTATTTGTTGACCCCAAGCGTTCAACAGCCCGAGGTCTCATTCAAGAATTTGTGCGTATTCGGAGGGAAAGTGACAGACCTGCCCTACTCGTTACCTTGTGCAAGCAAAGCTTCAAACACAAGGTTATTATTTTCCTGCGGAGCAAGAAGCTTGCCCATCAAATGAGGATTGTATTCAGTTTGCTTGGTATGAAGTGCGGGGAGCTGCATGGCGATCTAAGCCAGGAACAGGTAAGTCCTTGGACATGAGCAGGCCTTCATAGTGCTTACCTTACTAGCGCCTAACAGCGTTGCAATCCTTCAAGGATGGCTCCGTTGATTACCTTATGGCAACAGATTTGGCATCTCGAGGGCTGGACATCAAGGGCGTTGAAACCGTGATTAATTATGATATGCCTGGGCAGTTAGCACAATATCTGCACCGTGTTGGTAGAACGGCCCGTGCAGGTAGGAAGGGAAAGTAAGTCGTTCTATCTATAAGTCGGCCTCCACACTTATATTTTCAAGATCTGTAACCCTTGTTGGCGAGGCGGATCGCAAGTTGCTCAAAGTGGCCATCAAACACGCAGCAGGCGAAGACCAAGTCCGACAGCGCGTTCTAGACGCGGCAACTGTTCAGAAGTTCGCGGATAAACTGGGAGGCTTGAAGAGCGAGATCGCAGAGGTGCTGCGCGAAGAGAAAGAGGAGAAACATGTATTGGGTTGTCACTTATGGCTAAGCTTACTCTAACTTTCTTTTGAATAGCTGCGGCATGCCGAAATGGAATTGACGAAGGGAGAGAATATGATGAAGCATGAAGACGAAATCTTTTCAAGACCGGCTCGAACATGGTTCCAATCGAACAAAGAGAAAGAAAAGGCAAAAGGTAAGGAAGGGCGCATATGGCAACCGGGACCTTGTCTGATCTGTTGTCTAGAAATCAGCAAACAAATACACGAGAACAAAACCACGGATAAATCGGCTCAGTCCATGAAGAGTGACTCTAAGGTAGGGCCCACTTATTTTCATCCCATCTTGGAAGTTTACCGTCTTGAAGCCATCAAGGGATAAATACTCCGGCTTATCGAGGAAGGCTAAGAGACGGAAGATGGCAAGAGAAGAAGATAAAGAAATGGGGGACCAGAGAAGCGTTGACGCTGCGATCCGTTCCGCCAAAAAGGCCTTTAGGCCATCGAAACTAAGGCTCTTGCTCAGTGATGGCACTTCCACTACGCGAGAGCCTGCAAAATCCGGTTCGAAGGGCATAAAGACCAAATCAAGGGGCAATTTCGATCAGGACCACGGCGCGCGATCCAAAAATCAAACTTCTAAGCCGACTGTAGGCAAGAAAAAAGGTAGCAAGAAACGGTAGATAGCTTTTTCTCCCTGTTAAATATATATACCTTATTAGCGCGAAGCGACACCATCTATGTAAGGTTAAAAATGCACCAGAATATACACAGAGTGGCGAATTAGTGAGGTACTACGAATAGTAATGGGGTAATAACCCAGACTATACAATCTCCAGAATGAGCGATTAGTAAAGCAAAGATGTGATACACAGCTAGGATGAAAGTGTCCAATAATCAAAAGGGAGTTACCAAAAGAACATCTTGCGCAAGCCAACGATATCCCCTGGCCGAGTGGAATTACTGGGTCGGGAATCATCGTATTCGCCATCCAGCAAAGCAAGTCTTGATTTCTGAAGCTATAGGAACAAACCAGTTCAGCGAGTTCAACACTTGTTGGCTATATACACAACATACTTCCGGTGTCATTGCAGGTCTCCGCACGAGGAGCTCGGCAACCGCTGCTCTTTCGGGGAAATTATAATCATTCGAATTCCTGCATTGGATTTGACATTGGGTAGTGGTGTCGACGAATCGGCCCATCATATTGAATTTACCCCAATGAATTTTCGTAGGATCCGTTTCATTGACATCGCCATTGCCTTCGTTAGCTCGAATAAGATCAGACATGTGAACTTCCCTGAGAGAAGCATTAACATGAAGTAATACATCAAAACGAAGCATAATAAAGCAACATACATTGCAGGGATGCAAGCGCCCTTGGAGTTTCTCAGCGCCAGCCGGTAAGCCCTGTGAGCGCGTATTTGTTGAAGCAAAACATCAAAAGATTGGAGGTTCTTCGCTTGTTCGGGGGACTTCGCTTTAAAGATCTCCATTGTATCATCTCCGGGGAACGTAGCACTGTTGATTCCTGCTACAACAGCCCGCAACGCCGAGTAGTTGTTGAGAACTCTCAACCGATGAGCGATATCCACGAATTTTTCCACTTGGCGAGCTCGATTTCGGGGTCGATCATGGCATAATATCAGCGATATGACCCTGATCAAAAATAATGGAATTAAGACGTGAGGACAAGGTCAATATCAACCAGAATATTACCAGTCCGCAAGGTGGTTGGACACCACATTAAATGCAGTGATAGGATCATTATCTGGTTTCTTGCTAGAGATAAAGGTGTAGTGAAGCCAGTCCCTAGGCTGCATAGGAGATGATTAAGGTATAAGAATAGGAGATGGTTGCAACAAACCTCGATAGCCATAAATCGTTTTACCCATTGTCGCGTGATTTCTTGCGCAATTTCTTCAGAGTCCCAATTGAAGACATCCTGCGCAAGTTTTGTAAGATCTTTCAATTGCTGTTTGGGGGAGGGATCAGCCGGATTGCTATGGGTGGAATATCCACCAATGAGGATAGACTTCGATAGCGGAAGGCTGGATTTGCGCTCGCGCAAATTAGGTGGTGACGATGCTTCTCGTGAAACGGATTTTCTCGAGGTAGGGGACTCTGTCACTTCCCGCGGCGGAGATTCTAAGTCTTCCTCGTCTTCCATGAAGCTGTACGAATCATCACTTTCATCCGCGGATACTTCGGCCTTCAGTGCCCACGACGAGTCCTGATCCGATCGTGCAGGTAGCATTTCGAGGAACGGAAGGAATTCGGATCCGTAATGAAGAAGATGGGTTTTCGAGATGATGGACTTGATTAATGCGTTTAATGCGCCTGCCGTGCCTTTCACGGCGAAATCATCCGGGTAGTCTCGAATCCAAGTTTCAAGTAGATGACAGATCCTACACACCATGAGTTTCCAATTCAATTCCCGAGTAGTTCACGAACCTCATCTGCGCAAAACATGCAAACATGGGATCACCAGAGGGGTTGTCCAATTGGCGCATCCGCTTCTGCATTGCCAAGAGTACACTCCTTGGAATTGCAAATCGACGGTAAGTTAGCAAGAAGTGGGAAATGAACGCAGGATCTAAGAGACTCGTTAAGACGCATCCGATGGCTCAATAGTTGTCACGTACCATCTCCGCTGACTGCCAGAAATAGGAGCTTATCCAAGAGTTCGTCAAGTGTTGCCCACTGGGCCTGAGGACTGATGTGTGCGTCAGTTTAAGACAGGCACATACGGCTTTACACTACTCACGGATCCTTCTTCGGTTTATCTCTTATTTCCGCGATGAATTGAGATTCAGAAAGCATCGCTGAGTCAGGAAATCGTTCTTCATGGACTTCGCTACTGTGTCTAGGACGAGCATTCAAATCAGGAGGAGGATGCTGTGGTTCGGACGGGGCCGAGCGCAGCCGCGATCTTTCCTTTTCGTACAATAAATCACCTGTTGATCTTGCTCGGGTAGGAGACGTCGGCGAAGCAGAATGGGCTGTCGAATTACTCCCGCTCGAGATGGATGGACCAAATGGCACTGTGCTAACCCCAGCAGCAGAAGGAGCTGTTGTAGGCGTCGCAGTTTGTGAAGGCTCCCATGGTTGAGCTGCAGGGTTACGCAGAAACTCTGGCGATGCGGGGTTTCTATCATCGTCTTTCTGAGACTCTGAACGCGAATGTCAACGGGGACAAAAATCAGGAAAAGTACCCACTCACGCCTTGCTCGAAAAATGGCTTTGAGAAGCCAATCGAACGACTGCCTCATCTTTCCTTTGCCACCGTCCTGTGCGCTCGTTACTTCCACAAGACCTACATCATATTCTTGCAAAAGCTCCAGTGCACGGTCCGGCTCTATTCGACGTTCAAGATCGGTTTTGCAAGAGAGCACTATGACTGGCAATTTGTTCGCTCGGTATTCTTCTGAGAAGGGTGGTCAGCGCAGAGAGAACAATGAGCAGGATTTATACCGACTCAGCAGCAACTCCACTGGCTGGAAAGAGGTGGCATTAGATGCATCATAACAAATAATCACGCCGTCCAGAGAGGGGAGGTCTTGGGGAAGAGGAGGAAGCGAAGTTATAGAGGAAGGAATGTCGATTTCAAGAACATGTAACAAGCAGTCGGCAATGGACTCAGACGGTATGCGGCCAGTCCGACGAGTATCTGCGCTATGGTTTGAACCGGTATATTAGGCGCTATCAGATTGGACTCACATCGGATGGCTGGGTTGTCAGGCGCGTGAGAGGTGGCAGAGTCCGAGAGCGCATAGTTGGCCAGACCCTTCCGAATTACGGAAGACTTGCCGCAAGTCGCTGTACCGATAATTGCCAGCGCGATACTCTGGCTGCTTTTTGGCATCCCGACCTGAGTTATGAATAGATGAGGGAGGATCCATGGGAGGAAGACAAAGCCTACATGTGTGTTAATCGTCATCCGTCTTGGATGACTGCCGGCCGGTGTATAGACACCCAAACTTCCACTCCGAGTCCTCCCACTTTCCTTTTTGGTTGATTGACTAGAGCGAATGGAAGATGCCTGGAGCGAGGTGACCGACCGAAGAGCGGGATGGGCTTCTCTGGGGCTCGAGCTTGTCGATGCGGTTAGAACACTACTCATGCTGGATGCAGCGCTCAGTCCTTGAGCGCGCGATGGAAGCGGCAGTTCTCCTGCTCGAATGGCAGTTCTCTGGACTTCCTGACTTTTGAGTGACGCGTGTCGAAAACGGTCAGCCGGTGCGTGAGGATCGAAACGTTCGACATCGGAGTCAAGTAAGGAGGGCGAATCGTATCCCTCTTGGACAGAACTAACACTGGCGCCTCGATTTCGGCCAGACCAAGGACTATCCCCGTCACTTTTATATGGCTGAGCTGCGCTATGCCCTCGACTCCGTACCAGGTCTATGTCCACTGGTGGTCTGGCGCCCCGGGAGCCATTCGGGTTCGTAGTGGCAAACGAGTCGACGGACATGGACTTGCGTAAAGAACTGGCCGGTGGTGACAATAAGCGAGATGTTTCCAGGACATTGTCTCCCTGGGATGTATACGCTGTCGAGAAAGACTCTGCAAAGGAAGGGACAGGGGATTGGATGTGCCTGGTTGCTTCTCCATCAACCAACAATTCCTGGCTCGTTGGCGCCATTGAAGTCGACATTTCGATCGGCGGGAGGCGGGCTACCGGTGGGAGCTCATGAGCAATAGACATTCAGGGTCGAGGAGGGAAATCAGTGACGGAGGATGATGGACGATGAGGAGAAGATGGGAAGAGGCTGGGCAATACAGTGGCGACAGCCGGCCTTATTACCATCTTGGGTTACCCAAAACCACCATGGACAGCCAGAACCCAGTCGTCCTCCTGACTGTCCGTTTTTACCATTAAAAACCCTTCTCCTTCTGACAATTTATTTCAGAATGACGACGGTCCTCCTCATCCAAAGGAATCCCCGTATATTCTCGGCCTCTATCGCCAGTTAACAGAGGTCCTCGGTTCGTGCCTTCTATATCTATACCGTCCGACTCCCAACTCCTTCTAGGATGGCAGGTGAAGGTCGTCTTGCCTAGCAGCCAAAAATCATGGATAGGTACACATTTCTTATCTGCCTGCGTTCACCCCAGCCTTACGTCTTGCAGGAAAGGCGTACCATATCAAAGAGGTAACCGCGGGCAAGTACTTCTACCCGAGGGAAGATGGCAGTGGCGAACAGTCCTTGAAATCTCGGTCGCTCAAGTCAGGGGAGCTGGTATGTCAATTTGTTTTCCTCTGAATCATTAGTTTCTAACTCATTTCGTTGTGTAGGCAGAATGGATTCTCTTGGATGGCGTGCGCTTTGACTTTTCACGAGCACCATCGCGTCCTGACGCGGGGTCCTTAGACTCCCGCAACCTGTGCGAACGTCGCTTTGCATAATCTGTTTCCCGGCCAGATCGATCTAGTGGTATGTCGTACTGTCTTCCACCATTAACAAACTCTCGAACGTTGCAGGTATCCGGTCCCAATCTTGGACGAAATACGTCAGGTTTGTTGTCCTACTCCGAGGTAACACAGGGCGCTCATCACACTTGATTTCCAGCGGCTTTTGCTCTGTCTTCGGGAACCATAGGTGCAGCGCTATCTTCCTCACTCTCCAAAGTGCGTTCTGTCGCACTCTCCTACGGTACAGTGGTACACCCCACACCGGCAACATACTTCCAACCAGCCCATGAGTTGGGTTGTCGCATAATCAAGCACCTGTGGCAGAATTGGGGCCCGGACAGCTCTGGGTTGAGGAACGGAGAAGTCGATCTCTACAATATTAACATCCCGCTCATCGAAGACATTTTGTCGGAGCGGGGCTTGGACATCTATTGGACGAACATATGGCGGAACTCGTATGGACGGCTTTTCAAAAATGTCTCAAGTCCCCGTGAAGGGACCGTCAACCCCGCAGGCCCGGACGCAGCAACGGGTCCCCAGACCCAACCTGACGCTTCTGGTCAACCTGTGGAAGAAAGGGAACTGCTTTTCAAATGGGCACCGGAGATGCGGAGCCTCATCCAACCGTCGTTAGATGACCTTCCAGTCGGTTCTGACGGGTGGGCAATTCACAATGGATCGGTGAGCGTGACCCCTTTGAGGGCGAGTTTCGCAGAGCCGCCCCTCGAAGGGTCTGATCCAATACTGCGCAATTTGAAACTTTAATATAATGCACTTCATTCTTGCTTAACTTCATTCAATCCACGGAATCCTGGGATGGCTATACGGCATAATAATTTTCGTGGGCATATATGCATACCGTAAAAGAAGTGATGGAGGGACAATGTACAATGAGATAGCGATGCAAAGAAAAAGCAATCAACGGTATCGGCGCAAGCTGAGAGTGTTGTGCTTCTTCCAGGTAGAACGAGCAGGAGCGTGGTTGTGTTTGTGACCCTTGCCCAGACCACGGTTCTGAAATAAATAGTAAGCATGCAACCAAAGTCAAGAAGGAAATGATATTCACCTGCTTGCCGATGCTGGTGAGACCACGAGCTTCGCGACGTTTGTGTACTGGGTTGGCGATCCAGTTGATTCTGGGATCCCTGCGAATCTAAGATTTGCCAGGTTATTAAGGCATGTCTCGCAGGAACAACGCGATGGACCTACCGCCTTGTGATTGGGGTCAACAAGGATCACTTCGTAATACTTGTAGACACCATCTTGGTTGACCCAGTAGGAGTTCAACACACGCAAATTGCCACATCGGCGTCCAACTCGCTCTTCAGCGACGCTCCTCAATCCACGTTGGGGCTTCAAGTGGTTAACACCCTGGTGAACGGGCTTGCCATAGGTTTGACCTAGAAGTGGAGTATGGTCGGAACGGCACAGGACTTGGAACCCATTGAAACGTACCCTTGGGGACATGCTTTTTGCGGTTACCGCGACGAACTCGAACGCGGTAAACAACGTAGCCTTGCTTGGCCTTGTAACCGAGGCGGCGCGCCTTGTCCGGGCGGGATGGGCGAGAAGCACGGTGAATGACGTTCAGTTGTCGGTATTCCCAGCACCTATCGACACGTTCAATATCTCCATCGCTTCATAACCTTTCGAAAAGCGTACCGAACGCGGAGCAAGAACCGGAGGACATCAGACTGCTTCTTTTTGTAGAGCTCCCCAATATATTTGTATGCGCCCATCTTGCACCTAAGACATATAAGGATCAGTGTATTGCATTTGACGACGATACGTTCACCCGCATTCACCTTACCTGTCTTGATGTTGTCGTGCCCGACGCCGGTGATAATTCGAATGGACACAACGCGGAGGCTGAACAAAACTATGCAGTTCTTCGGCATACTCCGATTCCACGGATTTCCTCGGGCCGGCAAGTCACACAGCAATTGAAACTCTAATAAGTTAAGGTGGCAGAGCCCGCTGAATTTTTTGGATATAAAAGCGTTGGATGATATATGATATCATCTAGCAAAGCAAGCATGTGGGAAATCAAGTTGGAGCGATTCGTGTATAATAATCCGAATACGTAGAAGAAAGATCTTAATAGTGCAAATCGAGGCTGGTCACGACAAGACCCACTGCTAAAGTAGCGGGAATTTCCTAATTCTTGTGCCCGAGCTTGAACCAAGCTGTACACATGAAGAAAGCCCACGCAGACACGAAAAGTCCAAAACATAAAATAGCCATCCATCTTCCTCGTCGGAACTCGGCTTCAGTGCAAAGTTCTTCATTATTGGAGGGTATCAATGAGTTGGCGATCGTAAAATACTGAACGTCGGGAGAGCAATCATGCGTTGATAAGAGTGGTTGTGTGTCCGAGATGTTGTTCGGATGACATATTTGGCAAGTGTCGCATGAGCCGGATATTAGGCAAGGTCCGCTGCTTGAATCCTCCAACGATGTGGAAAGGTGGCTTCGCTTTGTTCGCAAATAACCCAAAAAGATAATGCTGGAAAATTGAGCAGAGTTCAAGATCATGAAAATGTTGATTAAACGCTGAAAGGTTTCCTGCTCAAGTGGCCCTGTAAAGTCCAACAGGAGTCCAGCCATCGTTTGAAACATTGTAGAGCCAGTTTGTTCCATCTGCCGTTTACGTTCAGGAACACTTATAAGAGACCAACAGAATTTGTTGACGTACGCTCTTGTGAACACCTAGAGCCGTGGACACATATTTCGCGGGAACGATTTCTGGCACGAGTACAACCAATAAAACTATTGGTTTGGAAGGTAAGGATGTAAATTGAAACACGCGGAAGTGGCACTGACGGGGAGAAAAACCGTGGCCAAATGCAAAGCTGAAGATCCCGGGAAGAGCGCCGTTGGTCCAAGGCGGAGGAAGGGCAAGCCAAAGAAATCCGCATAACGTGAATAAGGAAGCGAGGCATAGTAGCCGAAGAATAACGTTGCGCTGTTTGATTGTATCGACCAGAAATCCACACTGAACGGCTTGTAAGTGGTAAGATTAACACGAAAGAAATCCAAACCTACCACAGGGTATAAAATAATGCTCCCTGCCAGAAGGTATGACGCTTGTACCGCAGCCTCATGCTCCGACAATCCAAAGCGTCGCTCGATCAAATTGCTATGAACATGTCAGGCACGCCCTGAAGCAACTTGACGGAACTGTAGCTATAAACGTACGGTGCTAAATGAATGAACGGGGCCCAGATCATGCCACAAAGGACGTTTAACCAAACATAACTAGAGCACCAAATTCAGCTTTAGACGGCAACACTATAGGGAGGGACTCACGCCCAAAAAACATCCCCAAGCTTTATGATGGAACGGAACTGAACATATCTCCGTTGGGCAACTTTCTCTAACGCCTGCGCAGCAGTCATGTCGTCAATGGCCATTCTTCGACGGGCTTCTTCCTTGATGTCAGATGCTTCCAACTCTGCTCCCGCACCGTTGACCAGCCATCGCGAACATGCCAGGTATGCGAGGTTCGTCGCAACTGAAAGACCCGTTAGGAAAGCGGCAACATAGAACGGTGCACGGCTGCCGAATCTCTCGGTAAGGGGGTATGCAGTACGAGCAGCCAGAAAGGAGGCACCCTTTCCGGCAATGAGGCCAAATGCCATGGAGACTCCCAGCCCGTGCGACTTGAAGAAGCGAACGATGATAGTCTCTTGAACAACTGCCAAAGGGCTTATACCCAGGCCAAACACGAAGAGACCAAGGGCCATAAGCCTCACATTGCCCCATATGTCTCCTACCAATAGCAGTGATTGACCTAATCACAAGAGAGGTTAGCGTAAAACATCGATGAAAACCAGCGAGGGGCCTGACCTAAAAAGATTACTCCTGTTGCGAGGATGCTTGTCGTGGTTGTGCCTAACCGATTAGCCATGAGGCCACCAACGAGAGGCGTCCATGTGCTGTTGAGACTATAAGCCGCGATAAGGAGGCCGAATTCTGTGTGTGTTGTGCCTAGTTCGCGGTGAAGACGACTCTTCAAGGGCCCCAAGATGTTAGAAGCACTGTCGCATGAAAATGAGGTATAATATGAATTTTCATGAGAGAGACACGTACTAATGACTTCCAACGCTCAGACTGCATGCACATAAAAGTGCAATTGTGCGCAGAATGAATGCTCGTCTCCCCGGGGTACTAGCAAGGACCTCGGGATCCCCACTCAAAGGGCCTAAACCATCACCCCTTGCGTCGGTTTCACGAGACTCTAGTGGTGTAGTAATGTCGTCGAAATGCAACGCTGTCGATGGCCCGGAGTCATCGTCGTGGAAAGTATGATGGCGATGGGAGAGGTCGGCAGCAGTGAGGGGAGCAGGATCACTTGCCATCCTTGAGTCGTTTAAACCGGCTGTTCACCGGATGGCAGCGAACAGAGATCCTGAATTGTGGTTGAGTGCGCTGATGCCGTGGTGGTGGTGGGATGCATAAGAAAGCCGACAGAAATAATCTGGGCCTCACACTAGGCACTTGCCTCAACCTTTCCCCGGCTAACTTATATATGTCCCGCCCGGACCGGTCGAGACAATCAATTATCGTCATTGGGCGCTTAGACGATTAATTAAATAAATCAAAACTAGCTAAACAAGCCGAGCGAAGCTTTCCGATCTGCTATCAACACGTTTCGACACTCGTCGACTTGCGTAAATCCAGAAGCAAGTAGCAAGGAGTGCAATACAGCATGACCCACATTCCGCCCAACCCAGAGCCTCAACAGTAAGCGACTGCCGACACCTGTTATTGGAGCAATGAGACACTCCTTATTTATGTATATGTAGCGAAGACAATACCGTGAAATTGTCGCATGTCCTGCACAGTTACCGCCCGGCCTTGTTACATGCATGAGCCCTGAAGCAACGCCCTACCAGATATATCAGTCCGAGTCGCATTGCGAAAATGCTTGGGGGGAAGGAGTCACCCACCCATAGAGACGCAGTCGTCAGCAGCCAGGCCACGGAACTGGCTACGTTAGCGAGAAAATGGCCCGCTTTATCGAAGAACCATAACATGTAGGTCGCAGTAAAGAGAGTTGTCCAAGATGCCAGGAAGCAAAATGCAATGAGGCTTCGCAGACGTTCGTAAGGGAAACATGACCTTGAACTGTGGGGACACTTACAGAGCTCGGTATCGTTCGCTGGGGAATGAGTTCTGTTCGTTTCCAGCGTTGATTAAATACGCAGTTAGCCCCAGCTCCGCCATGGCCAGCAGTGCCATAGTCGTAAAGAGAAATGGGTGGTAGTGCGCTTCGACCATAGGCATTTTGCCTTCTTGATTTCTGTACAGTTGGGGTAACTGGAGGGAAGGAACGCTAGATGTGAGTTGCGCTGATCGTCGATGACCAACTTATAGCATCGGAAAGTCGTTGCTGCCCTCCTATACGCACACTGCGTGATGGAACCGAGAACGGGTGGTTGCGAAGATTGCATTGAACATCCATGAGGTAAACGCACAACACGGGTGTGGTAACACGAAACAAAAACTTGGAAAGAACACACAGCAGTCCGGGAGGCTGTTTATGAAGCCTGTTCGAAAGCGATGAACATTCATTGCGTATTTCATGTACAGCGCATGAGCGGACGATGAAGTGATAGGCCAACGTGGACTACGCGCATGATCAAATTACCCACGTTGAATCAGCGAGGACTGTTCGGACGGTCAATGTTTTCGGTGCTATACTATTGTGCGACATTACAACTCCAGTGCTTTTTTGGCAAGATTTAAAGCACCCTCTTTCGTCTTGTTCCCTGACCCCAACGGTAAATATCATACAAATCAACAAAATAGGCGCGCTCACCTCCGATGAAACCAGAAGCATGAACGAAGATGCAACCTTCAATACCGGTGAGCTGGGTCAAAGCATCATCCCTAATTCCGCGCCAAGCTTCGGGAAGAGGTTTACGGCTTTCAAAGCTTTGAGGAGAAACTGGGACTGCTTGTAATCGCCAGTTACCTCCAGCTTCGTCCGGATAAACGACGTATGTCGCTTGATTGGGCTCAAGGAAGGGGTTTTCCCCACTTTCCAGTTCGAACAGATGCTCCTAACATCTAGTGGTGAGGTACCTGATAACCCGAAAAGAGGGGTCATACCTTCCACGGCGCGAACTGTTGGAGCAGGAGAATTTTACCGGATGGATCTACGTTGGCTTTGCTCGAGGTGATCAATTCCTTGACAAGGTCCCCAGCTGGCAGCCAGCTGTCGCGATAGTAGTCCACAGCTTGAAGGAATTCTTTGCCTGTTAGCGCAGACGCGTCTTGGAAGCGGGCCTGTAATATATTTATTAGTAGAAAAAAGGCGAATCTTGAGCAAAACCAAGATACATCGAGGATGGTAGCGTTGGTAGGTTCATTCCATCGTGGATTGAGACTGCCAACACGGCTCGAAAGGTCAGTCCTGTTGCGATATCGAGGTTGTATATCGGAGGGATATTGAGATATGCCATTGTCAATTGCGTCTAATGCTTCAATGAAGTCCTGGATGTAATTCAGTGGATAAAACTCCACGAATGCAAGCTACAGGCACTTACTCGGTAGACTTTTAACCACACGTAGTTTACCTTGGTGTCGTCGCTTGGTGCATTTAATCTTTTCGCAATGATTTCTTGTCCAAAGTGTCTGGGTATTGATGTAAAAAACACAGTCTGCGATGCAGTTAAGGAAAATAGACTTGTAGATAAGGCCGGCTGAAGAAAGCTTTGTTTCAAAGCCGAAACCAAAGACGTCGGTGAAACCACGCTGGTGATGGTCGAAGCGAAGCTTTCCAGCGTCGTAAACTGCGCCCACGTCGACGACAATGTCACAGGTATCGAGAATAGCAGGATCCCGCGTGCGGACAACGTCTATGAAATCGATTTGAATAAAGACCGGACGGCTGTCCTCTCCAGACCAGTAACTGACCGGCAGCCGCATAGGTATCAGTCTGCTTCAATAAAAAGACGGCCAATGCTTCATCGCAATGAAATGTGCCGTTATGAGTTCCGATCTGTTTAAGTGTTAGGATGGATCCCAAGCGAGGAATTGAGGTAGAAGGACCTTTTTTGTCATCCTAGGTCGCTTTGCCAGTGGTTCGGTAGATGACATGAATCTGCGAGCAAAGGCTGACTGGCGGAAACGGAAGACTGAATGCAACATGTATCCGGCGATCGCCGCCGGAGGTGTCTATAAAATATGTAATAAACATTACCCGGATATAAGTGTATAAATGCTGTCCTATGTACAGTCCAAAAGCAAAACAAAGTATGGTAGTTGCAAAGGAATAGCCAAGATATCTAGAGATCCAAATGTCCGTTACATGAGAAGAACAGCAGCCCCGACCGCTGCGGCGGCGGCGGAGACGAACCAGGGGCTTTTGCTGAGAGAGAAGGCGGCGGCAATGTATTCGTCGTCAGGACCATAGGCACCACCAACACCAGCCTGGCCTGGAACAGGTGCACCCTTCGGGCTGCCTCCACCACTCACGTCCGACGGGGCGGTTGGGAGATTCTTGGGGGTTGTGGAAGTGGACGTGGGGCGGCTAGAGTTTATGTCGCTACTGGGCTGGTTGCCGCCGAGTATTTCGGTTGAAGTGACTACGATTGTGGAGGTGCCGGTGGAGACCTGACTGTTGGAGAGGGTTGTGACGAACTCTGAGCGGATTGTAGTTGTGAAGACGGTTGTCGCTGTGGGCCTGGCAGTGGCGGACGACTGGGAGCTGGCACTGTCCTGGAAAGGGGTGAGAGGGAAGCGGTATGTGAGAAAACAGACTGACCTGGGCAGCAGCGAGGAGGGGTAGCAGGCAGAGGAGGAGGAGGCCGAGGAAACGCATTGTGATGGTTTGAGGAAGAGAGGTGAATTACATAACTACATGGATCCTTTCCCCATTCCGCCTGCCACCGTCAGCCGCGTCCTCGAGCTCATCGTCGACCTCGACCAGCCCCTGCCCGCCGCTCTGCTCTCCCGACCCCTACTGCAGCGTCACCACTTTCTTGCCATCGCCATCGATGACCCCGCTCAGTATCTAGCCTGGCCGGGCAGCGGAAGTCCTGACGCCGTAGATCTGCTCAAGACTTTTCACACCCCTCCGCATGATCTTTCTTTCACGGCCAGGTATTCAGCAGATCCCGAGTGTCTGCAGGCTCATGTGCACATTACCAATCCCGCAACTCCCCGTCCAGCCAATAGCAATGACTTCCGTCTCGTATTTCAATGGGACCCAACCCATGCCTGGCAGTACCACAATATAGCCCTCATGCCTTTCCCTTCCAATACCTACCCTTCCTTCTCTGATGCCCTCGGCATCTTCCAGTCCACCAACGACTTCCTCGCAGAGCAGTCCTATGTCGTCTCCATTGCCAGTGGCGACGAGGACGATGATTCCTACTGGAACTCCTATGCCCATGACGAAGACAGCGATCTGACTTCAAAGAGTGCCCTCGCAAAACCCCGCACTCCCTTGAACTCAGAGGACGCTTATTGGGCGCGCTACTCGTCTATCCATGGTCCGTCCGTCTATTCTTCTTCTTCCTTTCCTTTCTGACCTTTTCCCCTTAGGCTCCGCAGACTCGACGATCCCCTCGCCTCTCCCGGTCAAACGCACTTTGGAAGGTGCACAGGGCGTAGATCGTGTCATTGTCACTTCGGATTCCCTCCAGAACAACCCTACCGAGCTGTACAATCCACTTGAACCGCCTTCACCCGAATCACTTGCCAAACGGCTTGCAGATATCTCCCATCGCCCAGCTAGCCCCCCAATCGAGGACGAAGATGTTTCCACTGATTCGAATACAACTTCTCCAGCTCATGACATTACCGTCCTAGACGGCACACCCGACGATTCACCCTTGACGGCCTCGTTGGGCCTCGATGATGAATCTCCAGCTATCGATGAGTCGGACCTTGCCCTCCGCCAAACAATTCAAGGCATCTATCGCCTCTGGAAGACCGAGCAGCAGCGTAAATCACTGGACTCCAACACGGAGGCGTTTCTGACCGTTGTCCGAAATGCTATCCAATCCTAACCTTGGGTACATAGATTGAACATGTATACATACTCATCATATTCACTGTACTGATGTTGCTCATGTGTATTAGATGGCGGTGATATGGGGCAGCGGCACCCCGTCTCACCCGTTCACTCTATGATCCGACGGGCGCTTCAATCGATCATCGATCATCCATGGATTATCAGTTCAAGCATGTATGTACTCATAAAAACACAGCAGAACAGAGCCCATTAATGCAGAACTGCAGAGAACTGTGCTGTGTTAAACACATGCAACATCAGGTTTAGAAGCGGTGGACTGGGGTAGACTGGGGTGCATAATATATCCGAACGGAGAATCTACATATAGATAGAAGGATCAAATGAATGGCACAGGTGAACCTTGGCCACATGTACTAAGCAGAAGAAGTACAGAAGTTTCTACTAGTAGCTCGCGGCTACCAACTGTAGCACTTGGGGAGTCAAAGTCAGATATAGAATGTCACATGCCAATTATGGCTATACGACATATCAAGAACAAAATTACAGCTTACAGAAAAGGTGCAGGAATTGCAAAATAAAATATAAGCCCACTGTACTCTATGCAAAATATTCAAATAGAAAGAAAGTAGCAACTTCAGGGGGCGCCGCATTGTCATAGTTGGTATATGGAGTGTAGTTCAACAAGCGAACGGGAATGGTGGTGAGCTGAGAAATCCATACTTCATAGTCAAGATGCTAATTAGCAAGCAGAAATCTTGTCGTTGTTTTGACATGAGCTACAGATGTTTGTCTGCGTCAGCTTAATCTTGAGCACTGTCATTGTCTTCTTCAGTGATTATCGAGTCATCGCGTACGGGAAGAGGAGGTTGTCCAGGTAAACGCTATGGTACCATTGATGCAATGCCAAAGGATTGGCCGATGATACGTACCTTCAAGGCATACTTGCAAACCAGGTAGCCTTTCGCGTTCAGACCTTTCTCTCTCCAGGCCTGTTTTTACAGTTCAAAAAGTGTGCCGGACGATAGAGATAGACAAATTGATACCTTTTCGACAACATATAGACCGTCATAGCGGTAGCTAGTGTGGAATACAGTCAAGACTTTGACGAGCTTTATAGAACAAAGCCATACCCTTCGCTGGGAGCGTATCTTGACTTCAACTTGAAGCCTCTGATGACTCTGACAGGCTTTCTGGTTTCCATAGACCTCTGAGCGTAGAGTTAGTGACGGCTAGCGGAGACATGTGCAGTCAATAGCACCACTTACCAAGAGCTGCATGTTGGACTGTCGCTGACGATAGTACATTTTTACTGTATATCAAAAGAAAATCGACATACCGTGTTGTCAAAGGTTTGATCAGAGCTTTGCGGCGCTGTTCGGAGCTGAAGGAAGGCCACAAATGAGTGCACAACATTATTTTTCAGAAAAGCTACTCACATTCTTTGGATTCTGTTTGGTTCCTTTCAAATCTCTACCACCTTTTGGGGATGATTAGCTTAGGGTGTCGTACCAATCTTAATAACATGACAGACCTGAACCTGTGTATGTACTGGCAAATGTGTCAACACATGACAGTTTCAATCATATCTTCAAGATACTCACAAAGCATAACCAAGGTCCACATCGTCGTCGTATCCTCCACTCAGTGCAACAGAATAAGCGCCGTCCTTTCCACCAGAGATTCCAGCCACCCAAGGCCTAATAGGGCTACATAGTCAGCGAAATCATGTGGACGAATTCAATTGGTGTGAACGAACGCATGAATAGCGTCAGCGCTGCACCCTGCGCGAGTCTCCCACCAAGTTCCAACCTCGACTCCTGGTATATGACCATAACGTTTCCTGCATCCTGTTAGACTGTCTTTATGACCGACCGCGAAAGAGGGATACTCACGGGTCATTGACACGGCGACCTCCTTCGCGCCCAAGAGGTCCTTCATTCTCCAGCGATTTCACTCCACTGGTGTATGCCAAGGGTAACGAGCGAGTGAGTTTGATCTCTCCCTTATAGTCAACACTTTTTCCGGCATTCCTGGAGCTACGACGAAGGCGTTCTGGCGGAGACGTAGGCGCGTCCTTTAGCTTCTCCGACTTTTGTACCTTCGCAGGAGGTTCCTGAGCTTGACTTTCGGAGGTTTCTACCTTTCTTTTCTTATTATGTGACGAGTTTTTATGTCTGGTGGGCTCCTTCGGCTCAAGCAAAGCGCTCATTGGGCCATCTAATCCCAATGACTTGAGCAATTCTTGGTTCTACAAGACAATGAGATAGTGAGGGAACGAAGAAGGACCAACGCATACTTTTCGAATATTCTCTTGACGTTGTTGCTCATATTGCGATAGGGCAGGCATATTTGGGTGGGATTGGTTTAAGTGAGCCAGCAAAGGGATTCGGAACTTGGACAATGGTGGCAATGGTGGCAAGCACGTGAGGTACAGGTGATCGTGTCAAGCCTCCCACCCCTAACTTAAACCTCACTAGGCCACATCAGGCATACCAAGGATCAACAATATCAATAAATATATCGTGGACGTAAAAGGATATAACAAAGCCTTCAGCTGCTTCAGTCCAGTAGATACGAATAAAAGTCCCATATGGTTGAACAATCCAGAGTAATAAGGCCCAAGCAATTGCTCTAGATTCTCTTCAACTACAAATCGTGTTAGTAAAACTCTCCACCAGAAATCGTTCGACGTACTCTTTCAGTGTTCCTATGGATCCTGCTATCGAGGGCATCGGTCTTACCAGAAATGCGGTCAATGCGAGCATTTTGATTGTCAAGTTCTTGACCCATTGCCATTCCGAGTGCCTTCAATCGTTTAGAGACATCGCTAATTTCATCGAGATTTCCGTCCAGTTCATCTTCAAGCTCGTCATCCGAGGCAGTTGGTTCAAATTGGTAACGCTTTCGTTGTTCCCGCTTCTCTTCTGGGTTGCCAAATCGCGTTCTCCCTCCGAGTAGCTCATCATCAGTACGGCCATAACTGGCGGCTTTCCCGATGCGAGCCTGAGTTTCACGGATATCGAGCATAGCCTTCTCTCGTTCGTCTCGCTCGTCTTCAAAACGAGCTTCGACTTTGGCTTGCTGCGCAGCGCGCTTGGCATCTTTGTTCCAAGTAATGACGGGACGGAAGATGGACCGATTTAGCTGCTTGAGCTCGTCCGTCTTATCATCAGCGCGCAACGAATAGCCTTTGGAAACGTCAAGATGCCGCTCGGTATTGGCAAGTTTCTCTGAATATAATGAGCTTCATGTCTTGCTGGAAATCAGAAACAAGCTCACCAGACTGGTCGCCCAACCGAGTAAGCGTATTACGAGCAGTCTCTTCAGCTTCTCGAGCCATCTGTAGCGCATTTCGTGTCGATGCGACGCTCTCCTGTTTCACAAATCGGGTCTGTTTCTTGATTCCTTCGATGTCTTCTTCCGTTTCTTGGCCTGGATTTCGATCTGGGATGTCGCCGCCATCTAAAAACCTGCCAGAGCCTGGTTTGCTTGCGTCGTAGCCAGCAAACAGTTCACTACGGTCCTGGCTCGCTTCTCCGCCACCGCGAGAATATGCATCCCCGATGTTCCTGCTTCTGTTATATTTGTCGTAGTAAGTTTCATTCAGATTGGGCTCGGGACCCTTGCGTGTGGTTGCTGAATATGCTACACTGTCATAGGTCCCGGCGTCACGACTAGGGATGTAAGTCTGAGGGGTATAGCGGGGAGTGCTTATGGAATGAGCAGGGCCAGAGGTGGGAGCAGGAGGAAGAGCAACGGGTGGAATCGTCTCTTTCTTTCTGAAGAAATTCATCGTTGGTTGAGTGCTGTGGTGGTGGTTACGGTGACAAACCTGTCCTCAGCCAGTGCCCAATACTTATAGCTGCCACGTGATGGCCGATGTGCCCTCGGCCCCTATCCACGTCTTGCTCAACGTCAACGTTCCGATATCTAATGCGCAGATACGACATTTTATGTACTTTTATGTCTTTTACCAGCTTGAGATCTGAGCTCTTTAGCTGTTTTTCCAACGACTGTAACACCCTTGCCATGTTTCACGATATTGGCTAGGACAGCCTGTTTCTGCTTCTTAACACCCCCCATCCCTCTCGCTTTCGCTGTTTTATCCACGGTCTTTTCCAACATATCCCTTTGCTTCTTTTTAACCTTGCGTTCTTTCGTTCGAAGAGCTCGTTTCTCGGCTGGTACAAGCTCGCTGCGTGCCCGAAGTTGAGAAGGTTCAGCTGCGAAGACCTCTTCCGGAGCGAGCATCGACGTCGCGGATTTTGTTGTAGGAAGGGCAGATTCCATTGCAGCTGTCGACACGTCCGACAGAGTCGATATGATCGATTTGGGCTGGAATTAATTGAATGAGAAACCGATCTCGTGAAGAGGTTGAATGATGAGCTCACTTGTTTTGGCACATAATGAGCATTGCTCAAGGCATCAAGTTTCTCGCAAAGCTTGTCCCACAAATCTTCGATTTCCTCGTGTTCCTTCTTCAGTTTGCCATCACGGTCATCAATACCGGATGTATCCCCTTGAGCAGCCATATACTCGTTCTCGTAAATCTGGGCCAAGGATTGCGTCGACTTCGTGTCCTGAAGCTCGAGGATCCTGGATGGAAGAAATGCCTTATCATCCATGGGCCGTATTCGCACAACGTCATCGAATCGACTTTCCAATATTCGAGCCTTAATCAAGTCTTCTAACGATTGGACCCTTTCCTCAGTGATGACAGGTACTGGTTTCATGACACGGTCGAACTCGAGATCTTCCTCCAACAATGAATTCTGCGGTCGTGCCCGGGAATCCGCCTCGCCCATCAGTGTCCAGTCTTTCCGGGCAACGTTTTCGGTCTCTAGTTCTGAGATCTGCGCTTGAAGAGCCGTCATTCTTTTCTCGTATGTAGACATGTCTGCGGCTCGTTATAGACCATCCAAGGCAAACATGGTTACGAAACCCACCTTTATCTGCCTCCTCCTCTGCAAACAAATCATCTTTCAATCTTTCTATTGTCGATGTGGCGTGTTCCTGGTCACTCAAAGATTCGGTGTCGTCGTCATCGTTGTTCAAGGAGGAGTCATAATCAACATCCAGTTCGGGAATCTTTTCTTCGTCGTCTTCATCCTCGTCCTCTACTCCATCCATGCTATCATCTCCTTCAACGAACCGTTTCTTGAAAGAAGGCTCAATTTTCTTAACCTTGACTTCTTTGTGGAACCGAACTTTGTTGGACGTAGGTTTCGCGTCTTTCTTTGGAGGTTCGAAGAAGTCGCTATAGAAGAGTTCTTTGTCGAAGTTAACACAACTCAAGCATGGAGGAAAAGTGGACAGTTACCTTTGGCGTCAGCTTCCATATCTACTTCTTCTATCGGAGCGAACAAATCCACGGAGTCGATGTCTGATTCATCCTCCGAGACGTCTTCGAGCGCCAAATGACCTCTAGAAGAAGATTTGGCTTCGGATTTCTCCATTTCAGCCTTGAAGGCTGACAAACTGAAGAACCCATCGTCCACTTCCGATACCCGGTGTTTGCGCCTTGGATTTGGAGGGGGTGAAGGTACATCCTCATCATGAGACTCGCTTTCTTCATGGTCATACTCTTCCCCTCCGTTTGATTCTTCTTCATCCTGGAGTCCGTCAGAAGCGTCGTCCTCCATTGAATCTTCATCGCTATCCTCGTCAAAAAATTCGTCTTCGTCATCGAAGGAAAACCCATTTGCTTGGAGGGCACTCTGGAGGTCCTCGTCGCCACTGTTCCCCATATCAGGATCCGGGAGTTCTCCTTCTAACACAACATCAAGCAGCTCGCAGATGTGCTTCGTGCGAAGGTCTAACTGCGCCCAAATTTGCTCTTCCTCGAGATCATCGACGAATAGAGACCCAAGCGGAGTCGGGTTGAAGGTAGCAATTGGAAGAGAGGGTAGGGAGGTTTTAGCTTGGGATTTCGACCTGGTCTGAGGGACCTCAAACGGTGTCAACGAGGCCAAAAGATCATTGATATGTTTCAGCGAAGATTTCTCTTCCCTTAACGCTACCCCCAGTCAGTCTCAAGGAAGGAAGGTAAGTGTTTGGTCTGTGCTCACAGGTGTCAAAGACTAGCTTGGTTGCCTGAAGTGCGGCATCACGAATAGTCTGGTCACCGGAAGCGAGGAGCTCCGGCCTTTCTAGCTGTACTGCGAGGCTGGAAAGTACGTTCTGTGAAGCGAAAGTATCGTCGCCCATGGTAATACCGGACGTAACTTGGTGTAATGTAAAATTCGCCATTGCCGCCGAGATGACTGTATTGGCGTGTTTGGGCCTTGTCTCCCCTTGAACTTGCGAGCATTTACAATGGACGCAGCGCTCACCCTGGTTTCTCCATAAATTATAACGTCTTCACCCCCGTTTCCAAGGAGTAACATGAACAAGGGGATGACTCCATTCTGCACAAATTAAGAGAACAATAGTCTATTGTTTTGCCTGCCAGCTATATATTCTCTCGTATGTCTGCCATGCACTGACTCCATCGCTCGACCGCGAATTCTGCTTGATTCTCTGGGCCGCTAGTCGTGCTCCTCGTTCTGCCATTTCTAACGACATTCCTTCATGATGATTACTGGTCTCTCGAAAGCCATTACTCTCTACCTCGCTCCTCTACTTGCTCTCACCGCAACGGTTCTCTCTCTCTTTGCTTTCCTTGCGCCGACCCTTATGCTCCATGATCGAGTTGCCTTACTTGTTGTCTCTCCCTCAACCGCTCTGTCCCAGGGTGGCCCTTCGCGGCAGGTCGATGGACCTAGTGTATTCCTTGGTGTGTTAGGTCAGTCCAACTACATACCTCCTGCTCCTGCCCTATAAATACAAATGTTCTCACAGGCTCCTGTGCCAAATCCAATAACAATGCTTCTATAGCATGCACAGTACCAGCTCTTGCACCAGAGTATGGTATGGATGTACCTCCACAGAATGAGACGTCCATATACTAATTTTGATAATGATGCAACGCAGAGATTGACGTCTTGCCAGAAAACGCACCTCGGCTTCTCTTGTCTGCCCCTTCTGCCGCCGCCCCAGCCTTCATTGCGGTTGCATTGGCATTCTCTCTCATGTTTCTCATTATGTTTACCCTCATTTCTTTTCGGCACAAGATGCCCGGGAAGATTTCTACCAGCCTGGGTGCTCCCCTTCTGCACCAGGCTTCAGCATGGATTGGCGTCTTTGGGTTTATGATTGGTGAGTTAGGCGTCATTTTCTGCCCTCTCGATCTTACACGAACTGTCGTTCAGGATTTACTTCCTTCTTGATCATTCGCATGTGGTTCGGAAAAACCGTGAAAGATTTTAATGCTAGCATTGTTGCGCAAGGTGATCAAGGACCAGAGCTTATTGCGGACATAGGCAATGCCTTTACCAGTAAGTCTATTCCCTAACCTGTGGAGCGCGTTTCTAAGACTTTTCGCTAGTGATATATGTTGCATACGCATTTTATGCCGTACCTATCATCAGCTCCTTAACGAAGTTGAATGTCAAACTCAGCAAATAGATTTGTCAACCCATTCATGGACACTGTCGCAGTACACTACAGATTGCTTCTAATGTCAAGCATACTCAGCCTCGTTGTCTAATATGAACGTTTTCTCGGAAGCCTTCCAGCAGCGCTGCGCTGTTTGAACGGTTTTGTGATCGGCGTTACTAACTCGGCTTGCAGTTGTATCTCGCTCCCATATGGAATGATGCCGCAGAGGTCTTTGTACGTCTGAAGGTCCGTCCATGCGACCTTGGCTTCTCGAAGCTCACTAAGTCAAACCAGACCGCTTGAACAGTCGAATAGTGCCTTTCTAGCGGATGCTCCGCTGAATGAACAGTACTTCGCGAACCTGGTGATACAGGTTGACGTGATCGCTTATTCCAGGCTGGTTAACAGCTCCACTGTTAGGCTGACTTGGATCATGCCATTGACGGACACCTCTCATATAAACCACCCTATTCCATGCAGAACCGTAGTCCCTTTGTGGCAGATATAACTTCCCTTGGATGGACAAGGACTGTCAGTCTACCATCATGCGGTTTCGACTGGCGATAGGCATTGCCGCACTAAGCTTGCTGCTCACCTACGTGCTATTCCATTCCGTTTTCCCTCTCTCATTGCCCTTCCTTTCTGATTTGTTGTATCAACGAAACATAGCTGCTGGCCATTACCTGTCATTGGTGGTCAGTCAATTCCCAGAACAAGTCTTCAGGGATAGGAAGGTACCACGACAGGCTGTTGGTGACCTGACTCTTCTCCAACAACGTCGTCTCTCTTCGATAGTCGGGGAGCTCAAATCCCCGGAGAACATCTCCTCCTGGTATGCCGTCTTAATATCTAATGACCGCTGCTTTGACCGGACTTATTTAGGTTAGCCTCGTTGGACGTCACCGGGAAATGGCCAGACTCAGAGGTCGATTACACAACTGGCTGTGCCGCAAGGCGAGCTAATTGGCCTGCACAGGATCACTGGCAGCGTATCCGTATGGTCTTAATTTCCATTTGCACTTAGATATAGTCATTCATGGATCCCTTAGTGATAATGTCCGGTGCGTGGCACGGAGGTTATCGAGGTGCAGAACAATGGGTCAAGGATGTCGGTCTGAGGAGTGCGGTCGGAAGAGCCATGCAACACTGGTTTGGCCGCGACATGAAGACTGTGGATTGTCTAGACTGGGGTGGTACCCCTCGCTGCCCGTGCGATAATCCCACTAATTCCCTATGGTAAACATTTACCCTCGTCCATTGTCTTTTCTCTGATACCACATTCCCGATCCAGGAACACAAACTGGTTCTCCAACGTATTTCTTTCTTCGTCTATCTGAATAAAGACCCTAACCTTACATGGGGATTTAAAGATCATTCTTATTCCGCGACTTGTGGGGCAATCTTGTTTGTTATTAGGAAGCTCGCTTACAGCGAGTGAGCTGGAGGGCTGCTCCAGGATAACCAGCCGCGCTTATGGAACGTTCGATATCAATCTGAACGGCGTGGGGTATCTTACGGGGGCGAACACACTCGACGTCGCTAAAGTTGGAGTAGATTGCGGTCTTCTGAATTCGAACTCGTCAATGATTGCAGACGCATACCGTCGAATACACGGCGAAATGAAGATTCAGAACATTTCCAAAGCGGACGGTATCCGTGCGGATGGGTCCTTCGGTGTGTGTGCATACCCGTAACCCTGACAAGGTTCTAATAAGTAGCATCTTCAGCCCAACATGCCGGTGTTTTGTACAATGGAAACTACGGTGAGTTGCTAACAATCACCCCCCCCCCCCCAATTGCAATTATTTACACAGAGTTGGGTAAGGGAAAGACTAGTAAGTTGTGTCTAAACACCTACTTGATACAACCACGCACTCTTGATGGGTTTCAGTACCAATGCTGTGGTGGACCTGGAAGTCGTGTCCGCAGGCACACAATTCGCTGCAAATGTTAACGCCCAATCCGCGTTCAATATATTATTCGAAGGGCACAAATGGATGATCTTTGCTAATTCTCTTACCAACGTGCTGCACTTCGACTTCGTGAGTTTCCATTAACCAACCCCCGAAAGAACATCCACTTGACCAGCAACGGTAGTCTGCGCTCGGAAGATTCATCACGTTCCCAGTCACTGACAACCAGTAAGCACCGTTATCTGTTGCGTACACCACGCTCAAATCGTCATACCGTATGACCTTCCTCGATAGAGCCACTGGTAGTATTCAAATGAATCTAACGAGGGTGTTAGAATTGGGCCAACTGTGGACATCTCAGGCGTTGACCAGTTTCGCTCAAACTTTGATGGTTAACTCTACCAGTGCGAATGCTGGAGACCTTGTCGGGAATAAATTGTTTTATGCCAATGACTATATGGTGAGTCTGGAAACGGCACCTTCCCTTTTCAATATCCACGGGCTGTCGCAGGTACATCGGGGCGAAAACTACGTCGCTTCGTTAAAGATGTATTCTAAACGAACGACCAATACCGAGTGTATCAACACGCAGAACGTTTGTATTTTTCCATTCTCCGTGCAAGTGTCAGAAGACGTATCTGATATTTCGGGTAGCCACTGGGCTTTCATCTATCTGATGGTACTCTCTACACTTACATTCGAGGAGATGAATACGAGGACATATCGGCGGCTTGGGACTGGGACCTTGTTCCCGGCACAACGACCGACTATCGCAACACACCGCTCAATTGCAGCGGGACGACGTTCACAGGGAAGGAGGATTTCGTCGGTGGACTGTCTAATGGCAAAGTGGGGGTTGCAGTCATGTGGTATACCAATCCATCAACAGGATCCCTCCAATGGCAGAAGACGTGGTTCTTCTTAGAAGATGGCATCCAGCGGGTCATGGTGAATCTCTTGAGATCAAACAGTGATGCACCATTGTACACAGTCCTCGACCAAAAGCGCCGGATGGGGCAAATCATAGTGGATGGAAAAGAGGCGACATCAGGCACTTATGCGAACCCACGCCACCTCTGGCACGACAATATCGGATATACATTCCCAACGACCAGTACCAGTTCCGTGACCTTAAACATACGGACAGGCCAGCGGACGGGAAATTGGTCTTCCATTGGGACCTCCACCCAGCCTCCGGCCACTGTCAATCTCTGGGCTGGTTGGCTACAGCATACCAATCTAAGCATCCCAATTGAATATACCACTTATCCTGCAGTGACGCACCCACAATTTCTTGACAAGTATACCCAATCCAGAATACTCACCGTCGCAAACAACAGGCAAGTTACCGCCGTCTATGATCGTGGAACAAATGTCACGATGGGAGTATTCTGGGCAGTCAATGGCACGGACAACTCGATAACCATCAAGCCCACTCCCAGTGATGCACCTATAACAATCGCACCCTCTGCACGTATAGTTCTCCTCTTTTCAGTTCGGAATGGGGCAATTTCAGTTTCAGATCCATCTCAAACGCTCAGTAACGTTAGCGTGACATTTACAATCGGAGAAGGGCAGAGACCGCAATTTTGGAAAGGAGGGGCCATCAAGACACTTACCTTCCAACTGCCGAAGGGGGGTCAGGCAGGGGACAGCGTATCGCAAATCATTCAATAATGTAGGGCTGTATACCAATGGGTGTCATCGAAGCATGGGTGATGTGATTGCAGAAAATATAAAATACAAAAGCATTAGAATTGCTCAGCGTAAACCTCTTGCTGGGGTTGTTCCGGAGCGGGAGCGTAGGCCTCCTCTGCTGGTGCAGCAACAGGGACACCAACTGGTTCCCTTTGCTCAGACAGAGGCTCCGATACAACTTTGTCAACGGGGGGATCGAGAATCTGGACGGAGTCGGGAAGAGGTTTGCGGGGTCCAAGTTGACCTTCAGGGTCGTATCCCTTCATGCTAGTGACAAATCAGGTACAGCTGGGAACGTCCACGGGATATGCTCACATTTTAACTTTGATACCCAAAACACCCTGTCGCAACAAGACGTGTCGGACAGCATAGTCGACGAAGTCCCGAGCAGGTTGACCGGAGTGGATCATGAAGCCGTCGGTGAACTTCATGGATTTGGCACGGGCGGCTCGGAGTTTGCCGCTGACAACGACCTCACAACCCTTGGCGCCGGATTCCATCACAAATCGCAGGACACCATAGCAAGCTCTGGACAGCATGAGCAAGAGATATACATGCAGTACCAGCATAACGCACCGTCGAACAGCAAGACCACCCAACAGCTTGTATCGCAAACTCTCGCACTGAGCGATGGCAGAGAGCCCACGGTACTGGACCTTTTCGGCGTAGAGTTCGAGAGAGTTTTCGGGGAATTTGAATCGCTTTTGAACGAGGGCAGTGAGTTCGCGAATGCGGCGTCCCTTCTCACCAAGGACTTCCTGGGTGTGGGTGGCACGGATGATGATCTAAATCGCACGGCGTTAAGTCGTCAAACGTAGAGATACGACAATTAATGTACCTCAGTTCGTGCATGGGTTACACGAACATCGCAACCAGAATAACCCTCCTCAGCCAGCTCCCGGGTGAAGAATTCATTGAGTTCGGCACGGAATACACCGTCAGCGACGAACTTTCGCTTTTTGCTGATTTGGCTGGCCATGTTATTGGAGGGCTGCAGGAATTACGATCAGTACGTCAGGTCTTCTGGACGAATTTTGGGGGGGGCGCTCACCGTTGCTTGAGGGCGTCGACGGGCGATAACAATGATCTCCTTGGTCGATCGGGGGTGGCTTGATGGACTGTGCAGCATATGGCCGGTGATTGCCGAAGGATCACGTGGAAAGTAGTAAAGCGGGATTTGGACTCGACATGGTTCTTTCCTGCTGCGATGTGCAAGGTGTGTACGATTTTGTTTTTGCCTGGCTTCGAGGAAGAGTGTTGTTTTTTACAACCACTTTTGGCACCTCTTAGTCGACTTGAGTCACTGTACTTGTACAGTTGATTCACTGACATGAATGACCGTCTGAGACTTAATTTTTTTCATCCGTCTTTGCGCCCATGCTGACTATATTCTTTCCTTTATAGGTCTACATACTGCCTTCAGCTACCGTATTTACAACTAATGAATAGATTCGTTAACGAATAAGCCCGCTGCTCCCATTCCACTCCCTACACACATACTTGTGCACAGAATGCGCTCGTTCCTTCGTCTTAACTCCGCAAGACCGGTAATGACTTGCCGAATCCCAGCTTGAGATACGTGTTAGCTGTTTCCTGCAAGCGCGTCAGATGGAACACCTACTCATTCCAACTGGGTGAGAAATCGCAATTGCGCCTCCACTAAGGGCAAATAAGTAGTGTTCCCAGATAGACACGTGTGAACCCACTTCGGATTGACCTTCTCCATCGGAAGGTCTAATTCTTCAATACAGTAAGCGAATTGTGATGCAAAAGCCTCGTTAATCTGCAGTACTAGACAGTCAGTGGCATCAACAACAGAACTCTGCATTCGGACCTCGAATATGTTGACATCTTCCTTGGTCAAGCCGACTCTTTCCAATACGCGAGGAATGGCTACTATCGGTGAGATGCCCATGTACCTTGGCTCGACAGCTGTAGGGGGAATGTTCGATCGCTTTGGTCAACTATGAACAGAGATACCACCCACCAACAACAGCACTGGTTACCCATTTGCCAAGTATCGGCATACCTTCTTCTTCGGCAGTCTCCCGGGTCGTCAAAATACACAGGCCAGCGCCATCACCAATACCACTGGCATTCCCCGCCGTAGTTGTGGAGGAGCCCCAATTGTGTTTGAGGAACGCGGGCCGGAGACCAGCCAGTGACTCAGCAGTGACCCCCGGACGGATGGTATCGTCTGTTGTGAAGGTCTTCCCTCTCGCTTCGATAGGGATAATCTCTTCGGCAAAGATGCCAGCTTTCAATGACTAAGACCCCCGCGAAGTTACATCGGCAACGATGATCAAGGTGTCATGGCCTACCTCATTTGCCCTCGTATGTGATATAAGGGCATACTTGTCCTGCTTCTCCCTCGAAACGTTGAAGCGCTCGGCGACCATTTCCGAAGTCCAACCCATTGGCTATCTGCGAGATCAGGAATGAGCTCTAGATAAAGGATGAGGGAACAAACCTGAATGCAGTCATTAGCTAGAGGGTGATCCGCAATGTGGTCTACAACCTCTGGGGTCGGACGAGGACTAGAATGGAAATGGAGACAGTGTTTGACTAGAGCAGTTGTAGACTTACTTGAGGCTCATACTCTCAGCCGCAGCTGCAATACCAATGCGGGCCTCACCGGCTTGAATATGGTGGGCAATATTGCGGATGGCCATCAAACCAGACGAACAGAGTCGATTCACAGTTGAGATGGGGACTTCAGCAGGAATGCCCGCTGCAAGAGCTGCGGCCCTGGAGATATACAAAGGCGAAGGAGGATGACAAGTCCCTAGATCAAATGTGAGGATAAATTCGGGGCTACAGCACGTTTCATTCGCACCAACGCAAATGTCGTCGATCTTGTGTGGGTCTAACTTAGACTCGGCGAGGGTAGCCTTAAACAAGGCATTCAACAGTTCGTCGACAGGAACGTCCTTGAATTGGCCCTTCCATGCACGGCCAATTGCGGTACGCTTGCCATAGGTAATCACGACGTCGTCCGGTCGTTTCTCGAGGATATGCTGCAGTCCCCGGGGTACCCGCGTGCTGGCTGCTCTACGAAGGGCGCCAGTAGCGGAGGCAGCGATGGAGCGCTTGAGCAACATTGGGGACGAGTGAACTCTGGGAAGAACGAAGGAACGTGCAGAAGGCTTTTCAGGGCCGGAGCATGGATCAAGTTCTTGTTCACATGCACCGGCGGACCTCAGGACAGGGAGCGACTCGGTCGGAAATATGGAAGACAATCTGGCACGCTTCTGGAGAACGTTGCATGGGAAGACATGTCATGAGATGTAAAAGACAAGCAGTAATTACTACGCAACGGGATAAATTACTAATATGCTTGCACCGTATCCTTCCTGCGGTGGAAGAATAGCTCTGCCGGGTTGATTATAGGGTGACTACAGGTCGGGTATTGGCGCGTTTTGACGTTTTTGTGCCTTCCAATGCCGTGTGATTTCGCTATAACATGTCTGGCAGTAATGGTGCGCGAGTTTAGGGGAGCCGCAACCCGGACAGGCGACAATATCTGAATAGACTGGTCAATGACTAGGAAAAGGGCCAGGGAAGTAGAAGACGAACTCTGCTTGTCCTTTAGGCCCTTATTTGCACTTCTCATGGCTTTGCGCGAATGGGAAACCTTCTTCTTCGGAACGGCCAATATGATGGGCGGGAAGAGATCGAGGAGGGACTGTATTGACCATTGGGTGATTTGTGGAAGTGCGGCGGCGAACAAAAAGGTTTCGGGGAGGAGGGATTTAAACCATGGGACGGAAAGGGACCGCTGGGCGCTGCGGAGAGCCAGAGCCATCGTAGCAAGTGACAGCGAGCAAACAGACCTCGCGCAGGATCCTCACAGACGCTAAAATTTATACTCCGACCTAATTCCCGGTTTGGCGTGTCACCGCGCCTAGGTTTGGCTGCTCCAACCACCATGCTCAGATTCACCCGTCCCTTGCTCAACGCCGTCACAAAGCGAACAACAGGCATTACAGGCCTCAGCGTTCACCCAAATCCTCTCCCAGAACTCATCAAAACATATCAGAATACCCTGTCAGTTCTCTCAACAATCCCACAAACATCAGTGTACCGCCAGGGGACAGAAGCTTTGACGCGGCATCGGTTGAGCATTGTGGAGGATGCAAATGGCGACGTAGCCGCTGTTGAGAGCCAACTCAAAGACGGTCAAATTGAACAGTCGTTGGATATCGCCTCGGACGAACTGAAGCTTGCGCAGAAGATGGTGGAGTGGAAGGCGTACGTCCCATATCATCTGCAAGTTTGGTCTATGCCTTAATATCTGTATAGCTGGGAGCCTCTGGAAGAGAAGCCTGCGCCAGGACAATGGGAGTATTCTGGAGCCACAACCACAGCGTCAACGTCGTCCTAAATGGCGCCCGTACAGTGTGCGCGGATATATGCGGAAACGCCAGCAACTTGACTTCCTGCTTTCTGACTCAAGGTCCACGTTGGCTGGCGAAGATACAATAGATGTTATAGTTGCCTTACAATGCGACAGTGTTTCGGAGACCTATCTTGGGCCATACATGTGGACGATTGCCTTACTCTTCTGAAGAGGTGTCCGGCATACGGCTTTCGCGTTCCTGTGCGTTGATATTCCTGTAGGTGACTTCTAGTCGATTCTCATTAAAATTTTTTTCTGCTACTTGGAGCCTTGTGTGATAATTGGCAGTGGACTTGCTCGCCTTGTACTTTCTCCTGAATGGGAATTGCTTCGTGCTGTTCATGTGTTCAAATGAAGGCAACTATAGCTCAGCACCATTGCAGACTACCCTGTACCGTACCGATGGAAATTCAAGCAATGTTGTTGTTCGTGACTAATATCTAGGGTAAACGTTTGCGAGGATGGGAACTTACTATCTACTATTTGCAAAAAGAGAAGGTTGAGAGCGAAGGATTGAGCTAACGTAAATGAAGCTTACGATATGCACTGGTTTTGTTAAGTGACTGAATTCAAGGATGTTGTCCCTGATTGATTCCAACTTTCACCTTCAACAATGGACTCCCTAATCCCCTTCACGACATCTGGAGCTTTGGTAGATTGCGTGGACAGTACGTCTGCTTCAAACGTCAGCTGTTTGCGAAACCGTCTTCCTGAGCGCGTATATCTTCTTACAACCTTCTGTTGGCTTTGAACGCTGTTTCACTACTGCCGCAATGACAAAATACTATCTTCGCCTCTTTTGTCGTTGATTCAGGAAAGATGCTCGTCGTACTACGAGATGGGAGAAAGCTGCACGGCGTCTTGCGCTCTTATGACCAGTTCGGTGGGTGCTACACCTCACCAGTGGGGCCATGGCTGACTTGAATTTCCAGCCAACCTCGTCTTGGAAGATACATACGAGCGAATCTATCATCAGAACCTCTTTGCCGAACAGCACCACGGCCTTTTCTTGATAAGAGGTGAAAATGTCGTCCTCATGGGCGAAATTGTAAGCCATTCATCGTTTCCACTATCGAGTACCTATTTATGAGAATGTTTGTAGGATTTAGATAAGGAGGACGAAGTCCCTTTGAAGCAAGTGGAATATCACCAACTCGAACCTTATCATCTTAAGGAGCTCGAGATGAAAAAGATACATGAAGATGCCAAGGCTCAATACCTTTTCGAGCACAAGGGCTTTTCCAGAGAGGGTGGAGAAGGAGACGGCTATTGAACCATGGCAAATATTACACGTAAAGGACATAATAAATCATTTACTGTTGACCGAATATAAAAAACTCGGCAGTTAATAGCTACAGACCAACGATGCATGGACAAGAAAACTTGCTATAGTGGATATCAAGGCTGCACTGGAACAGAGAAAAATGAAGATACTAAAAATACAGTTGCCAATTAGCATATTGAAGTTTAAAAATGAAGTAGATTCGTCCATTCAAGGAGCTTTGCGTTTCTTGCCTTTCTTTTGAGGTTCGCCCAAGCTAACTTTAGTTTTTCCATGGCCATTCGAAAGCCGAGCATTCGAGGCAAACGGTTTCAGCGCCCCTTTGCTCCCCATGTTCTTGGAGGGCTCGATATTCGAGCTCTTCGAGCTGGAAAGTCGCCGTTGCTTGTGATTAGGCAAAGTAGGGTTTATCATCTCCTCGAGTTGCCGTCGTAAATCTTGCTCTCGCTGATCGAGTTTCAAGAGGGCTTCCTCTCTCTTCTCCTTTTCTTTGCTGATGTCCTTAAAGCGTGTCGATTGCCACCTGATAGATGCGCAAGAATCAGCGAAGAAGTACAACGAACTAAGTTATCAGAAAAATCATACCCCACGTGCCTCGCACATACTGGATCTCCACCGCACCACCACTGTCCCTCTTCGTTCACGTTTCCATCGATGTCCATTCGGTTGTCCTGAGCTTCGTAACTCTCTGCTATACTCTGACCCAGTTCTTCTGCCCAATCTTCGTCACCAAAGCATAACCGTTGATCCCACCCACATTGGGATAACATTTCGGAGCGATCGATTGCGAGAGAAAGCAACCGCTCCCTCCAAGTAAGGATTTCGATTCCCTTCTTCATTTCGTCTTGCAGCTGTGTGACTTTATCTAACAAGACCAGAAGCCTCTCTTTCTCCCTCGTGGCTTGGGCCTTCAATGGCTTCGCCGCTTTGAGATGTGAGAGTGTAGATGGTTTGCCCCCGGTATAACGAACAGGTTCCTTTGAATCGCTATCTTCACTAGCTGAGGGCTTCGTCGGATAAGAGGAAGACATTTCGACCTTGACAACGACACCTTCCCGCTTTTCTGAAAATTTGACGCTCTCCCATAATTTCTCTTTCTTGCCGCCTTTTTTTGCCCATGCGTCAATCCTTGATTGCATGTATTTCACGCCGCACTCTTCAGAGCAATACTTCGAAAAGGCTCCACGAGCAGGTCTGTGGCAGGCCGCTGAAGAATCCGGGTCCGGGTGTTTAATGCCCCAAAGGCACCGCGCCTTGTATGTGGTAGACAAGTGAAGCTCGGGGTTTTCTTAACGACACCAATGATCAGCGAGAAGGGAGTGCTATAATAGATAAAAAAAACTGACTTTCGATGCATGGAGGGCAGAAGAATTGGTCAACAAGATCGGCCACTAATTCGGGCATATCAACGCATTGCATGTGGTACCACTCGTCACACCTGGGATCTATCAGTTAATATGTGGCCTTCGACCAGAAATATAAACCACACACCGGTCACAAGCAATCATGAACCGCTCTTGATCGTACTTGGTTTTGCAAACGCAATATAGCTTATCATCTTCATTCCCATCATCAGACCCATCTTCCTCATTCGTGGCCTTTGATTCCCCAGGATTAGCCGGATCATTAGCAGCACCCCCAGGCATTACACTAGTCGAACGTGACCGCGATGCAGAGGATCCTTTTGTTAAGGTAATCCCAACGCTTGACTTGGTTGAGGGCGGTCCTGGCTTGGCGCTCGTTTCCAGAGTGGGAGTTGACGGAGCCGCCATTGAGCTAGGTTCCTTCTCAGCAGCTGGCTTCTTCCCCTTTACAGATGACTTTGTTCGAGACTTCTGTATCGTTGAAGTAGGCCCCCCCAACGCAGCACTCTCATCCATGGTGGGAGCTGCAGTAGAATTTGCAGGAGAGGCCTTCGGTTTCTTTAACAACAAAATATATATATGGTTGGAAGGGATATACGAGGAAGTGAACACACCTTGTTCCCTTTTTTCTTGTTTGCCGTAATTTCAGCCTGAGCCGGCGTCGAAGAGGGAGAGTTTGTATCTGAATCCTTGAACTTGTCATTCTGCTTAGCTTTGGGTTTCTTCTTGGCACCAATCTCTTTCGTTGTGGCAGAATTTGGAGGGGGCATCGACTCTCCGTCCGCGCCAGAAGCATGATGGCGGGTAGAAGTGGAATGTGCCAAAGAGCCGGACACCGGGGATGTAGAAGGTTTGGTGGAGGGTAGGGAGGTTAGTCCAGCAGTGCCACTGGTGATTCCAGAGGTGCGTAATGGAGGTGGTACGCTCTTATCCCTTTTCCCAAGCTTTGCCGGCGGTTTCTTCGCCTTGCTTGTGGATGTCGCAGACTTATTGAAAGCAGACGAACTGGGACCGGGTAGCTTATCTTCGACCAAACTAAGCAGTTCGTCTTCCACGTCGTCGGCCATGTTCAAGGTCATAGGTGGTAGAGATTCGCTCTGTTCTTCCTCTTCCTCTTCCTCTTCCTCTTCTTCCTCTTCTCTCCCTACAGGTTGCCTCCGGCGACTATCGTGATGGCCTTCTTTAGCTGACTCGTCCTTTCCTTCAAGCGTCTCTGCTACAAGCTCCGCGACAGCAGAATCGAGGTCAACATCCATGGCATCGAGTGCGTCTTTGGCGCTGGGTACCTTGACTTCTGCCAGAAGTTGCTCCAATTCCTGGTCCAGACCTCCATCATCCTCATCCTCATCGCGCCCCGCCGAAGATGGCGGTGTAGGATGCTTCTTGAATGGAGCCGAAACAACTGGTGACTTCGTTCTCGTTGCAGATGATGGGGAGTGAGTCCGCCGACCGGTATGAGAAGTCGTGTTAGAGATGGCTAAATGCAATGGCGATTCGAGGTCCACTCGAGAGGAAGAAGTTTCAGCGTATAGCTCCAACAGCCAATCGTGAGCGTCTCCCTCTTCCTTCCCCTTCGACTCCTTCAGTCGCTCAATCTTATCGGTTTTCAAAGGATGCTGATGATTAGAATGGTCTCTTGGTTCCTTCTCCTTCGTACTCGAGGCAGGCGTCCTCTTTCTGGGTGGTTCGGTTGAAACGTCCAATCCCTTTAGGGCTAACTGAATTTCATCGTTGTCCACTGTCTGCCGTTTTACGATCGGTGGCTGACGAGCTTGATAATCTTCCCGACCCGTTGGAGAAGTAGATGCTATCATTGCGAGAGGACTTTGAGGCTGCAATATTGACACTGGCGACCGTGGATGTCCTTCAGGTACATGAATAACCTGATTTGGAAGCGATGGTACTGAAGATGAAGGCGTCGACGATATAGAACCGGAATGAGCTATCACACGGTGATCATCACTCTTTCGAGCGGCCTTGGCTCTGCCAACTTGGCTGCCTGGTGGTGACCGCCGACCCAAGGGGCTAAGAACCCTATGGTGCATGGAAGAGTGATGAGGCGGATACGAGGATGGGATGCCGGATGACTGGCCGGATGACTGGCCGGTAGGCGTAGTCGTTTCACGCGAAGGGATCACAACCATTCTCGGGGAGTGCATAGCCATTGAGGGTGACGAAAGAGTGGATGTAGGACCATCAGGATCAGGAGTAAGGAGGTCAGATACCGACACTGGCTTCCGTGGGCCCGAACCGGAAAGGGGCCGCCTGGGAGCAGGGGCTTGTGTGGATGTAGACAATGGAGATGAAACCGTTGCATGCGGCGGCAATGACGGGCCCGTCATCGCAGACTCATGCCTACCATAGCCAATCTCCCCCACTGACATTTTCTCTCGGTCACGCTGAATTCGGTCACGGCTATCGTCGACCTGTATGGGAGGCAGAGAGGGGGACTCAGAATACCGTCTCTTCTTGGTGGGACGTTGATCCGCCATTGGGGAATTAGATTGGATTACGGGTGACCGCGATTGGGAAGCACCAATGATAGGCATTGGATCAGATTTTCGTGCAGTCGTCAATTGAGGACCGGGCGGTATCTCGATGCGCGGTGGATGCTCGTAGACCCTTTGACTTTGCTGGTGATGATGGTGTTGCTGTTGTAGCTGCTGCTGCTGCTGCAAGACATACTGGCGCTGCTGCTGGTGCTGATGATGATGATGAAGTCGACGCTGCATTTCATCATTGCGCTGAAGTTCTTGCACACCATAATATCGCTGTTCCTCCTGTCTTCGGTGAAGTTCAATCTCCCGATCGCGGCGCTGCTGCTCTCGACGTTCGGCCTCTCGGATGGCAGCAATCTCCCGTTCGCGACGCTCCGACTCGCGACGTTCCTCCTCCAGCCGCAGACGTTCCACTTCCCTACGCTGCTCATCATGACGCTCCTGTAGCCGCCTTTCAACCTCCAGCAACCTCATGCGTTCAGCTTCCAATTTCAAGCGTTCTTCTTCCATCTTTTGTCTCTCGAGATTTGCCTTCCGTTCGATTTCCGATAGCCGTTCTGCTTCCTGTGCTCTTATCCGGTCGGCTTCTTGCTGCATCTGAATGCGCTGGTGACGCTCAAGCTCCTGTGCCCGAAGAACTCGCTGCTCCCTCTCCCGTTCCTGCAACTGGTATTGCCTCATTTGATGCAGTCGCTGGTCATCTTCGTAAGGGTGATGACGGGGCTGGTGGTATGGCGAAGTTGGGGTTTTATAGGTTTCGCGAGGGCTATGGATGGTCAAGTCATCGATTGACTTTGGGTGCAACGGACTCTGTGGTGGACGAGGAGGATACGGATGGTCCTCTTGCCACGGGCTTCGTTGAAACTGAGGAGGCTGGAGATGATGCTGGTGTGGCGAGAATACTTGGGGTTGGCGAGGTTGTGGCTGCTGTGGCTGGGGTTGAACCAACTCACCACCCGACAATCTCCGTCGTTCCTGCGTTGCGGCGTGTACGAGAGCTTCCAGACCTAAAAAACCCTGTGAGTGCTGGTTAGATGACGACGGACGCGGCGACTGCTGCTGAGGGGAATGATCATAATGAACGGTATTGGCTCTGCTTCGACTGGCGGGGACTTGAACCGGCGGGCGGGACGTCGAGGACGACGAGGCTTGTGTGCGCAGATGGGGTGCGAGGACGACGTGGTCGTCGGGAGGCTCATCACACAGCAGCGAGGAAATGTCCAGCCTGCGGGAGGACATCGTGGAAGACGATGGACAAGAGATGAAGATGACATAATCAGATGCACATGGGCATGTCGAATGGCAGCGACGGACGCATCAGCTCAGTGAACACAGTATGATTAGGAATACTCTAAAGGTAAATGTACGACGAAACATTGCGACACCGCCCACCAACAGCCACGAAGGGCTGCACAACGACAACACCGCACCCAAGTCCCATCGTCGACGTTCTCCAGGCAATATACGGTCTCGCGGTCATCGACGCGGCCAGTCCACAAAGGCGGCTGCGTCGTCGACGAGATGCTTTTTTTGCCTATAATTAAAACGGTTAGAATTTAATTTCTAAACCCCGTAAATCCTACTTGCCTGTGCAAAATGCGTTAGCCAATCTCCGCCAGAATCCCGGTCTTATATTCCGGCAAACTATACAGTTTCTGCGTGGCTGCTCACACACCGCCCAAAAAGGAAATTTCTTCACAAATTATCCTCGCCATCGTCGACGTCCATATCGCTCGCAGCACCGACGCTACGCTCCAGCGACAATCCCGCCGTTCCCCTCCCTTCCTACTATTACTGACTGAGCGAGAAAGGGCCCCGTCACAATGTCGGTGGCCTCGAAAAACCCCTTTGCCATTCTCGATGGTCAGTCTGCCTTGTTGATTCCTTGATCTGCGCGACCTCATCGTAAATCTAGCCGAGGCCAGCTCACGGCCAGCGAGCCCTGCTCCTGCTGCCAAGGCTGCCCCAGCCCCTCAGGCTCCTGCTGCTGCCGCTGCCAACCGAAATCAGCAGAAAACTCGAGGCGGTCCTGCATCTAGGGGAGGCAAGTACTATTCCCGTGGTGGAAAGCCCTCGCCCCCCAAAGACGGTTCCTCCCCCGCTGCTGGTGCTGAGGAACCTGCCGCAGAGGGCAAAAAGTGTTCGTGATGTCTATTTCGTTCACCGATCTTGCGTTGATCTGTCTGTAGTTGAGGGTGGTCGTGGTGGTAGAGGTGGTCGTGGCCGTGGTCGTGGTGGAAACACCGGAGGAAAGGGTCGCCAATTCGACAGGCATTCAGCGACCGGTAAAACGTGCGTTTCCATTGTTATATTATTTTTATGCATCCTGATCTTTATCTCTAGCGACTCCAACAAAAAGATCCACCAAGGTTGGGGTGGTGATGAAGGTTCTACTGAACTCAAGGCCGAGCAACAAGCTGCTGCCGACGCCGCTGCTGAGCCAGCCACCAACGAATGGGGTGCGGATACCGCCGCCCCAGCTGTTGATTGGAGCACTCCCGTCGAAGGAGACGTCGCTGTCCCCGCCGGTGAGGGCGAAGCGAAGCCGGAAGGCAAGCCTCGTAGAGAGCGCGAAGAAGAAGAGGACAACACCCTCACTCTCGACCAATACATCGCCAAGCAAAAGGAAAAGGATGCCGTCATTCCCAAGATTGAGTCTGTTCGCCAGGCCAATGAAGGCGCTGGAGACGACTTGTGGAAGGATGCTGTCGCTTTGTCGAAGAATGAAGATGAAGAGACATACTTCGTAGGCAAGGTTCGTTATCTATATAACCCTTTAATACTCGCTCTTTCTTATTATCTTTCAGCAAAAATCCGCTCCCAAGGCTAAGGCCAAGAAGGAAGAGAAAGTCTATCTTGAAATCGACGCCCGTTTCGAGCGACCCGATCGTGGCGGGCGAGGACGAGGTCGTGGTGGTGACCGTGGCGATAGACGTGGCGTCCGTGGTGCAGGCCGTGGTGGACGCGGTCAACGTCAAAACGGCCCCACTACCCAAACCCCCAACGTTGACGACCAAAGCGCGTTCCCTTCCCTCTCCTAAGTGGGGACGCGAGACGTCGTTCAAAATGTTTCGTCTTGTGGTGTCCTGATGTTGCTCCCGTTATCTCGTATCACCCACGGCCATCATCATCCTTTATCAACAAGGTCGCATCCGTAGACAGTTGAAAGAAATGAAACCATTCTCGTATCCCAACATCACGACTGACTTTCTTGTAATTTGTTTTTGGTGGCATTTTGCTTTCCTCCTTATGAACCTTAGGGCCATGTTTGTCGATATGAATACATCAGTTTTATCATGCTTCCAGTATATCTGACTATGAAGAGTCTAGGACATGATGCTGGATTTAAACGTTCTCATTACGAATAGTTGTCTTGGCCCGGAGCTTGGTGTCATTGGCTCCGAGGCCCCTAAGCATCCCTTGAACCCGTTCACCAATTGTCTCCCCACGCTTGAGCAAGATATGGAAAGAGTCTTCGTCGCCAGACACGGTACGTGACGTTGTGGACCGTGATGGACCCGCGTATTGAGCTTATCGAGTACTTCCCTCTCAACAGGGTTCCGGTTGAACTGGATAAACACGACATGGTGGGTGGCCTCTACAATCGCTGCCCGTCATTCCTAACTCAGAGCGGCAGGAAAAGCAAAACAGGCCTTGCGAGGGACCCTCCACTGGCGGCCACAGGCCTAGTAAGTTCCCCAGTTTGACCATCAGGGCTAGTTGCCGTGGCTCACCTATGAACTCGAAGGTACAAGCACAAGAGATAGCACAGTATTTCCTCTCTTTTCCCGAGAATGAGCGACCTACAGCGATATTCTCTTCTCCTTATTGTATGAACTCCTTGCTAGTTGTGTATTCTACCGTTGACCTCCTTGTAGACAGATGTTTGCAAACCGCACAACCAACAGCTCAAGCGCTGGGTTTGCCTATCTATGTGGAACATGGTACATACTAGTTCTGGAGTGGTTCTCGATGAATATCGCTTACCACGTTTATACAGGCATTGCCGAATGGTATTCGCCGGTTGTTCCTGGCACCAATCTACTCCATCCACGCCCAGGGCCTGCAGATTCTCTTCGGAAGTATTTTCCAGAAATTGACACGGAACTATGGACAACTCCCGTGTGGTATCCTTCCCGTAAGGGCGAGACAGTCGAAGAGGTTCATGCTAGGGTGGATGGATTTTTGTCCGCTTTCGAAGTTGCCCTGCCAAAGATCAAAGCCATAGACGGGAAGAGGCCAATCTTTTTCACTCATGCAGCCACGGCTATCGTGCTCGTCAGAAATCTGACTGGAGATCGTGCTCTACCTCTCAAAGTAGGGTGTGGCAGCATAAGCGAATTGCATTTGAGCGCTGAGACGAAGGCGAGAGATGGGACGATCGTCGGCTCCTACACTGCCGTCAAGCTCGCAGATGGGTCACACATGAAAGGAGGATCTTCAAGGGAATGGGGATTCGACTACATTGAGGTCGAGGCAGGACGGGTAGGTTATATTGCCGATATATGAGTTATTCGCTGACAACGTCTTCCTCGGACATCAGGTGGTAGAGGATCCAGGCGAACCAGGCACCGAGACGGAGGAGGACTTCCCTGTTGGTTCCCAGTTACAACTCCTCAGTAATCTGTAGGCCTTGAGCGCTTGAGCTGCCTTTGCCTTCGGTGACTATCAATCTGGACAATCTGGACGGAGGTGACACATATATATTGTACATTTCAATTTACTTCTCCACCTATCTTGCTAACGATTTATCTACTTGTACATCTTCGGGTCTAGAACTTAACGTACGCGCTTGCATAACTTACGCTAGAATCGCGGACAGTGTGGCAGTGGCTGCTCTGCTCGTATCGTACCCACTTAACTGTCGGATTCAACCCACTATCTCTTTCGAGTGTAGCAAGAGCTCCGAAGAGAACGCCAATAGGATGTCTGCCGCATATCGTATTATGCGTTTCTCCCAAATACTTTGCGAATTTCTTGTGAGCCTCGGCACAGCTGGAGGGAGGGATGGTAAGGATGTCCATGGCTTCATGATCCAAGCGCTGGATGGACTGGTAAATGGGATACGACGAGGAAGGGGGAGTTGCACGAGACAGCGAGATGCCGGATTCTACAGGAGTGTCGGCGTCAGGGTAATAATACGTGTACGAGAATCGCGTTCCCCTGACGGAGAAGTGAATTTATATTGTTTCAGCCTTTCCATGAAAGCAGTGGCACGAACCAGTGACAGAAATCAGAGGAGACTACGCAGAAGGTATCTGCTCGTGCAAGAAAGGGGGCCAGAAAGGCCCCGAATTCTGCTTCACTTTCCGGGTTGATAGCCCCTACTACAATGGGCACAATAGTAATGTCCATTCTAATGACGGAGCATCAGAGAGAAACAGGAGGACTGTTGTCGCCGGACGTACCCTTCAAATATCTTACGCACATAAGGAAGGTGCATCTCTAAACTATGCTCGTCCTCATCAGCCCGGAGGCTGAGGTTGGCGAACTTTCCTGTTGCCCTTAGTTCGTTGATGGCTGTGGAAATCTCAATCCGGATAACACTATATGGGACGAGGGAAACGCACTTTCAATATCCAAAGGCAGGTTTCCGATTGGCGTTTGGTACTCCTCGCAAGATGTTAATGCGCACCCATTGAGGTAGAAATGATGAGAAGGCCCCAGGATAAAGACCCGCTTACTGCAATGCAATTCGATCTTCTTGGAGCATGCAAGTAACCGATGAACTCACATTCCAGTTGTGTCGATGGTCTTGTAGGCCCAAGCCGCCGCAGGGCCAGAATATGAATATCCGGCATGGCTGGTAGAAACGGAGTGTGGTCTATACGAAAGCTCAGATCCCGAAAAGCAGGCAATGCTCACGGGGCGATAACAGCTTTCGCATGTAATACAGGAAAGGTGTCGTCGACCGGATCAACCTTTGCAAGCCACTGTGTAAGCTCTTGGTTCAGTTCATCCCCTGAAATCTCGTCAGTGTGCACTGGTGATGTTGATGACTGCAGATACGTACTATTCGCGGTGTACCAGCTGCCAGCATGAGAGGCCTTCCTGAGCGACCTAGAAGGCTGGGTAAGTGAAGAGTGCAATATCCCAGAGACAGCCCTTGCATAGTCCTCCAATCCACAGATCGATGTTCGACGTCAAGCCTCAACGAGGGACACTCCTCAAAACGGCAAGTGGACACAGATCAATTGCATGTCACCGGCTCACATCAAGGGTATGTTAATGCATATGTGGTATTTTTTGTGTAGCATTACAGGGCATGAGGGCATGTGTATCAAGTGCACATATGAAGGAGTACATGGAAAATGGTAAAAGGTAGTCGAGGCCATGTCTACTCTTCTGACCGGAGACGAGCGGTGGGGTTTGTGACCTTGATGCTGAGAGCCTTGGCCCTATAACGAGGTGAGAGACGGCTGGCAGTCTCAAATCATAAAGACTGACCGATCAAGGATAATAGTGCGGTTTCGGCTGCTGACGTTGTGAGCAATTTCAGCAGCAAAGGTTTTGTTGTGCAACAACAGGAGGTCAAGCTCCCGGATGTTGCTAACAGTGAACTTCTTGAGTCCGTTGGGGAGCAAGTGGCGGGTCTACGGTAAACCACGGTCAGAGCAAATTCATGCGGCCTTCTCATAGTCGTACCTTTTTGTTGCTACCATAACCGATCTACCAAGTCAAGTCTTAGAGTACTTCAAGGGAACAAATAACGTAGAACGTACCTTGGGCATGGGAGTTTGACCCTTGAAGCGGCGTCGCACCCTGTTGTCGATACCCTTGGGTTTCCTCCACGACTCCTTCACGCCATGGTACCGGTCTGACTGGTGGCGCCTGAAAAGATAACAGTTAAGGACAAGAAAGGCGACTGTAGGGGTTCTACGAACTTGAACTTGGTGGTTCTCTTCTTCACGATCTTGATGGCCATTGCGGACTGAAGAACAAGTGAAATTAATATGGAGTCCTGCAACAAGTCGCCCGGGGCGTCATCTGTGCGAGCCAAGTCCCATCCATCGTGATTTTCGATCTATTACGCAGCTTGGTCGCCTGAAACGCGGCAGACATGGCCTTGGGAGCATATACGGACAACAAGACGACGTACTTACAGGGTGAAGGCTTGAGGGACGACGATGGAGGCGGAGGAGACGTTTGTGGAGGGCAATTGAGCAACCCCCTTATGCCTGAAGGGGGGGGTTTGATCGCCCATTTTTGGACCATCCATTTACCCGCCAATTTTTGGTCCGAAAAATTGCCCACGTCACCGGCGCACACAGTTATTCTGACCGCTGAAAGCCGAGAATTCCCACAAATCTGTGCCGGATTTGGTAAATTCAGGTTCAAAATCCTTCCCTTACATATCTCTCACCGCCGACGCCTGAATTGATGGCGGGCACTGACGCTTTACCCAACTACTATGTTCACTGTCTTGCGCCGCTTCAAAATCCAGGTAGTCTGGTGCTGTACATGGTGGACGGCCTGGGTGCATCGACCAAGGCAGCAGTGAGGAACAAACTGTTGCTGGTCACTGCTCTGCAACCTACCCCACACATGTATCTTGAATTGTGAATTGTGCCGGACTGTTAGGCCAGGGATGTAGTCGTAGATAACATATATTCTTGGTGAAACACTGGGACATTCAGGGCTGATGAGCGCACGTGGGGTAAGGTGATCCAAGGGACTCTGTTGGCGATTTCTGTCCACCCCCAAGTGTTTCTTTGCTCCGAGCAGCTTCGAATTCAGCACCGGTCGGACTTGGGCATTGCCCTGAACAACGACCACGTCCTTGTTATCTCTACCTCACCATTGATGCTTTCAACCTCGAATTATAAGCTTGCGTTCGATGACTATGATCCCGATTGGACAGTGCCGACTCAGCCGCCGAAGCTGTATCGTTCCGCCAGTGTGAAGAGCTGGGGCGTTACGTCGATTGGACGAGGCTTTGACTGGGACGAGGAAAAAAACGAGTCTGTGAACTTGGAGGAAGCGTCGACGAGCGCTGGGGTTAAGCGCAAGCAATTCGATCCACATGTTCGCAAACACCACCATTCACAGGCAGATAAATCTCCCTCTGATCTCTCCCTCTCTCCGAAGCCCCTTCATTTCCCTTATCCAATGACCGAATCTCGGTCGATTCCTCATTCGCGGTCCGCATCACCCAATGCTCTGCGCTATCGAAGCCCTACCAGCACCTCGACGTCCCCAGTACCCCCCTCCCCCCGTCCCCGCCGTCGCTCTTCCCAGCAACGTGTCTCCCTCATCGCAGGCAGGGTCTCTATTGCTCCAATCGAGCCTCCTCCGTCCCCCCCACCCCTATTACCCCAAAGTCTGAGGCGCACACCAAGCTCCGGCAGCGTTCTCAGCACAGCAGTCAGCACTCGTGCTCCATCGCCAGCATCAGATAACCAGTCTTTCATTGGCGGAAGGAGTATATCCGAATTCGAAATCGAGGGCGAGGTCGGACGGGGTGCGTACGGCCTCGTTAAGAGAGCACGAGAGATCCTCCCGGATGGTTCACTTGGGGTGTGTACGCTGCGTCGGCCTTCGTTAAACATCATTCACATTGTTCCCTAGCCCCCACTTATCATCAAGCAAGTCATTAAATCCCGTATCCTAGCTGACTGCTGGAAGAAGCATCCTCGCCATGGAACGATTCCCATAGAGATATATGTCATGTCGGCCATATCGAATACCTCCTATATCCTCCCTACCCGGCGGCCTTGGGACCCTTCTCGATTCTATCAAGAGAAGGCTAAGGATGCCTTACAACTCGATCTTTCAGGAGAGAGTTCGCAAGACGAATGGGTCGAAGGAAAGGTCGTCAAAGGTCATCCCAATATATGTCCTTTGCTCGATTTCTTCGAAGACAATCATTACTACTACCTCGTCCTTCCATTCACGTCCCCAGAGCCGAAGCCCGGCCAGTCATCCGCTGCGTCTGATCTCTTCGATCTTGTTGAGAGTTATCCTCAAGGGTTGCCTCCTTCCTTAATACGCAGTTATCTAGGTCAGATTGCGGATGCATTGGCTTTCTTGCACTCTCATGGCATCGGTGAGTAGTGCGGACCCTTTGTGTTTGCATGATTGCTAATGCACTACTGGGGACAGTCCATCGGGATGTCAAGGATGAAAATGTTATCCTTGGAGCAAAGGATAAATGCGTTTTAATCGACTTTGGAAGCTCGGGACTCGTCAAGAAGAGCGGCTGGGATACATTCAGTGGCACGTAAGTATTTCTACTCCCCCAGCTCGCCCAGATGCTAATGGCTCTTACTTGAAGATTGGATTATGCCGGTCCTGAGATATTACGGGGCGAACGCTACTACGGCAAAGAACAAGATGTCTGGGCATTTGGAGTCGTGGCTTACGTTCTCCTTGTCGGGGAATGCCCTTTTATGACGGCTGCAGAGGCACAAGAAGGATTTTCATCGCCTTTCGCCAACGCGTCGATATCGCTTGATGAGCGTTGCGGGGACGGAAAGGAACGAGAGGGGGAAGAAGCAGATGGGGGTGGGGCACTCGGCGATGCGGCTGTTCTTGTAAAAGCCTGTCTGGAAGTGGACCCTGCTGCACGGCCAACTTTTGAAAAAATCATGCAATCGCGGTTCTTGGCTGGAAAAGGCGGTTGGGGAATGGAGAAAGCGCTTGTGTAATTGAAGATTTTGGGGTCTAGATGTAGATGAAGCCATGTATTAATCAGTAACCCTATGTGTGTACTCTCTATGTTCATCAATTTGAATTAGTAGACCTATAGCAAAGATCTTTGTTGTAGAATAGATATTGCATGTAACCCTATTTTTATACACGCAAACCCTTTGCCCGGACGGATAATCGATGGAGACCGATCGCCAAGAAGAGACAGATGGCGGCAAAGGTCCGGCTCGGAGCCGGCCAGGACCGAGTCAGATCACGCCGCTTTTATCAGCCATCAAATCTTACATCGATAAAAAATTTGGGCGGGAATCCAATATAACTCGATCCATCCTCCGTCCATTCGTTTCATCTTCTTCTCCCTCAACCACCACCTCCCTTCCTCCAGCCTTTTTTCACGACTATAAGTGAGTATTGTCTTCGTTGTCTTCGACGATCTCCTCCCCCTCTTCTGCCATCGCCACGATGCTCGATGGATCTCCTCCAGCGTCTTCTCGATGAGGATCCAGCATTTCCCATTTTCTCCTCCTCGTCTCCTTTTCCCGTCGATCTCTCTGCGATTAGCGTACTGACTACTTCTCCCATTGCCAGAACTCCTCAAAAATGGGAAAGGAAAAGGCTCACATTAACGTTGTCGGTATGTGCTATCTTATCATCGTGCCTGATCGCCATCGCTCACAATCGCCTCAGTCATCGGTCACGTCGATTCCGGCAAATCGACCACCACCGGCCACTTGATCTACAAGTGCGGTGGTATCGACAAGCGTACCATTGAAAAGTTCGAGAAGGAAGCCGCTGAACTCGGCAAGGGTTCCTTCAAGTATGGTGAGTGTGCGATGGTTTTTTTAATTTTTATGCGCTAACATGTCATCGATAAGCTTGGGTTCTCGACAAGCTCAAGGCTGAGCGTGAACGTGGTATCACCATCGACATTGCTTTGTGGAAATTCGAAACCCCCAAGTACATGGTCACCGTATGTCCCTTCCTTATCATTCCTGGTTGCCTTTTTCCTAATTTTTATTATTATTATCTAGGTCATCGATGCCCCTGGCCATCGTGACTTCATCAAAAACATGATCACTGGTACTTCCCAGGCTGATTGTGCTATCCTTATCATCGCTGGTGGTACTGGTGAATTCGAAGCCGGTATCTCCAAGGATGGTCAGACCCGTGAACACGCCCTCCTCGCCTTCACCCTCGGTGTCCGTCAACTCATCGTCGCCGTCAACAAAATGGACACCACCAAGTGGAGCGAAGACCGATTCAACGAAATCGTTAAGGAAACCTCCAACTTCATCAAGAAGGTTGGTTACAACCCAAAGACTGTTGCCTTCGTCCCCATCTCCGGATGGCACGGTGACAACATGTTGGAGGAGTCCGCCAAGTGAGTTTTGCTATTTTTTTCCTTGATCGATGAGCTCATAGCCATTTGTAGCATGCCCTGGTACAAGGGCTGGACTCGTGAGACCAAGGCAGGCCCCGTCAAGGGTAAGACTTTGCTCGATGCCATCGATGCCATCGAGCCCCCCGTCCGTCCCTCCGACAAGCCCCTCCGACTCCCTCTCCAGGATGTCTACAAGATCGGTGGTATCGGCACTGTCCCCGTCGGTCGTGTCGAGACTGGTATCATCAAGGCTGGTATGGTCGTCACCTTCGCTCCTTCCAACGTCACCACCGAAGTCAAGTCCGTCGAAATGCACCACGAACAGCTCGAGCAGGGTAACCCTGGTGACAACGTCGGTTTCAACGTCAAGAACGTCTCCGTCAAGGATATCCGCCGTGGCAACGTCGCCTCTGACTCCAAGAACGACCCCGCCAAGGAGGCCGCTTCCTTCAACGCCCAGGTCATCGTTCTCAACCACCCTGGTCAAATTGGTGCTGGCTATGCTCCAGTTCTTGATTGCCACACTGCCCACATTGCTTGCAAGTTCGCTGAGCTTATCGAGAAGATCGATCGCCGAACTGGCAAGTCTCTTGAAGACAACCCCAAGTTCGTCAAGTCTGGTGATGCCGCTATCGTCAAGCTTGTCCCCAGCAAGCCCATGGTATGTTGACTGGCCATATGATTTGATGCTTGGTGTTAACCCTTTGTCCTCCAGTGTGTTGAGTCCTACAACGAATACCCTCCTCTCGGTCGTTTCGCTGTCCGTGACATGAGGCAGACCGTTGCCGTTGGTATCATCAAGACCGTTGAGAAGGCTGACAAGTCTAGCGGCAAGGGTAAGTTAACATCTTTCCTGAATGGTAGATCGAGTTCTCTAAATGATCGTTTACAGTCACCAAGTCCGCTGAGAAGGCTGCCAAGAAGAAGTAAACTAGATGTAGAATATCTGTATCATACTCTCCGTCATTCTTGTCTCGTTTCATTTCTTCTTCTGCTCATCTGCATTTGTGTGATATTACCATTACCATCCCACGACCTGTATTTTTTTTATGATTACGAACAAAGGCGTATTCGTCTAACATTCCTCGGAGTTCTGTCGTCGAGATAGAAGCACACCACGCCCGATCATTGTTTTGTGTCGCGTAAATTGTATCTTCCGTATTGTACCGTTGCACACCGAGGAAATCAAAAAATTCGTTTCATTGTATTCATAACTTAACACACGTGTTCTGCTTCTACCCTGATATTTGAACGAGCGCCCAGATCGCGGGCGATTGTCCTATCGAAGAGTTCCATCATAAGGCTGAACAGGGAGCGGGTCAATGCTGCATCCCATCTTCCCTTGGAAGCCTCGTCACGGATGAAAGCGTGCTGGGCTTGCACCTCGACGAACTGAATCGATGGACAGTTTTCAGACACAGTTTGAAGTTTTGACAATGGGGCCTACCGTTGCAGTGACGTTGGCGTCTTCAAGAGTGCGCCTAATCAGATCTCGCCCATCCCGCGGAACGTGGGTGTCCTGAGAGTTGTGGAAGGCTTATCTTCGCAGGAAGGCCAAGTTGCTCACCTGCTTCCCAAATATCATCTAGAGGGTATCGTTGTGGTGGGAGGTATGGAGACATCAAGAATTGAACGTACAATTAATTCTCCTTTCCCTGTTAAATGACCACGTTGGACGCGGAGTAAGGTATCGTCGTGCTTCCCCTTGCCCAGGGTTGCAGTATGGATGTCTGTGGCAAACCAGCAAACAGAAGCAAGAACTCGTGGATCAAACGCAGCCTGGAGAAATGAGACGGTATATTGAGCCAGAATGTAAATGCTTACCCTGAAGGCCTGGGTTTCGGGAATCCAAGTCAGTAAGATGTCTGATCCTGTGGCCAGAAGGAGACGCACGAGATGTCCTCCCAAGCACATTCCTGTCGCTGGATTATAGAAGGCGTAGTCAGTATCCATTGCAGTACTAGGAGGCTAATTATCTTGCCTGCGATCCTTCCGTTACAGTTCTTATGGGAGATCAACAAGTCAACAGCAAGAGTGGCATCCTAATGTCGAGTGAGCATGGCATTTCCAAAGGGCCATTGACTAAGATGACCTCGTCGTATGCCTCGACGGTCTTCTCGACCTGCGTGGAGAGAAAAGTTGAGACGGAGGGCGTAAGTCTAGATGAGAGGGCCGACCTTGTAACGATTCCCCCGATCCGTTCCTGCAAACGGATGAAGCTAGAAGGAAGAAGGAAAGATGCTAGATTACCTTCGACATCGTATGGGATGGGATCTGGTCCCTCGAATTCGTGATACACAGAGGGGCAAGCTGGACAATGCGATCGTCAATTGTTTACCACGGCAGGTGGAAAGACGGGACCTAACCGACGACGTATCCTTGACTGGCAATCTGTCCGGCGAATCGCTCGACGGGACCAGTGACCTGGTATATCTCACTGTGCGCTGTGAGTCAGTGGGACTGCTTTGGACAGGCAGGGGAAGCAATGCACCTGAAGACGACGACACCTAGGGGCTGATGAGGATCGCAGAAGAGCAGGAGATTGAGAGATTATATACCTGGAAACTTTGCGTCAGGATAGTCGGGGAGATTGGGGGCAATGATGAAAATGGTTATGGGACGGCCATTTGGGTCTAGTTTGGTGGAGATGTTGTGGAAGGACTTTGTAATGAGCATTGCGGCGGAGGACAAGATTGATGGCTCTCCTCCAAACTTTCATCACAGAGCCGCAAAACAGGCCGTCGACGGTGCTCTTCCAGTCTTCTGCTGCTCAGTCCACACTGCCTGTCCTCAGTCATCTCTTGGCTTCCATTCCCAGCACCCATTCATCGTTCTTGCTTTTTGCTCTGCTCTACCCACCCAGCCACCTCCTCGATGTCCACAATTCTCCTGTCGAGATCAACGACTGGCTCGACATTGTCCCTGCATACTCTGCCGATCACTCCCATCCTGGAAAACGCTTGTTATCTGCCGTCGAACAAGGTTCATCCCATTTAACACCCTCCCGACAAAATCCTGACACGCCGCGCTAGCGTTGAACAAGTCCAATGCTCCTGTCTGTGTTGCTATAGACTCGGTCGACACCCTTGTCTCTGACATCGGGTCGCCTGCTGAAACATATAAATGGCTTCGACAGACTCAGACCCTGTTGGCATCTCGTACAGGTCCGTGGTCCGTTACTTCTGAGAGTCAGCCGCTTGATAGGATCTACGTAGGCTCACTTCTAATCCTGCACGGGATCGACCCGAGCTTGATCTCCCTCTTGTCCCAACCTCCGTTCGCATCTTCGCTTTTACACGTGAGAGGCCATCCTCCAAGTGTGCTTGCATATCTCGCAACCGAGTACCTCACTCCTCCCCCTCCATTCTCTCCAGTTCCAAAATTCTGGGGTCTCTTCACGCCTTTTAGCGAAAGACAGCATACGATTAACGAATTGGCGTATGGAACTAATCCTCAGGTTCACAAAGATACCGAGGAAATCTTACTGGAGATCGTGGTCCGGCGACCAGCCATTCAGGGTTCCAAAAAGCGAGGTGTGGAACGCGAATTGGAAGCATGGACAACAGATCTAGGGCCATGTCATTGGACGCAGCTGAAGACGCTTAGATCGATATGGTCCAGACCATCCGTTTCAGAAGTAAGATAGAAAAATTGTCGCCATCTAATATCTAATCCGTTTTTACAGACAACGCCAGCGGCAGATCCTACCCAGAATCTTTCATTCAACTTGACTATGACCACAGCTCAGCAAGAAGCTCGAGCCCAGGTTCCATTACCCTATGCCCACGAAGGTAACCGATTCGAATTCTAGCTGACTGTGCTCTACATTGATTTTTTGCAATAGGCGAACCAACCGCTAATTCTGCCCCTCCGATTGGCCAAGGGGTAATTCTTTATGACCCGGATTCTGCTGATGATATCGACGACGACGACCCTGACGAAGATCTCGATATATGATGGAGGCATCTTGGTCCACAATGTCGTTTCAATTTAACATTCATAGTGACATAGCAAGATATAAACAACGAGCGATATGCATTGCTGGGTGTGGCAACTTTGATCGAATTATCGCTTTGATGCCTTTGTCAAGAAGGAAAACGTTGACCATCGAGATTTTCTTTGCGGAGATTCAAACGATTGTTCAGGCCTCCAATCCTCGGCACTGGGCGCGTAGGAGAAGCGATGACGATGGTATATGTCTTGGTATCGAGTTGGAGGAGAACCAGGAATCGAATCTAGAGGTTCATGTCGACATCTCATGTAGGATCCCATGGATCCATTTTCTATTATGAGGGACGCAGGTCTTTTTCGACGCTGGACGTCATCCGCCGGTAAGCCGTCCAAAGAATCTCCCCAAGCCGGAGGAAGAGTCCTGCGGCGAATAGTTTTGACGTCTGAAGATATATTGGTCAAAGTGACCCCCATGGAAGGTGTCGGTGGCCGAGAATTCAGCGACTGTCTCACACTTGATGCATCAACGCTGTGTCTGTGAGAGGCGACTCCCTTCAAGTGATAGTGAATACCCGGCCCTGCAAGATGGAACGGGCATAAACTTACAGTGCGACAGAACGGTGGATTAAAATCTGGCTCGTTTCGTGGCCGTCCAGGATAGACAACCGTAGGCATTCTGGGACATTCATTATTGGTCACGACGGTCGAGAACCCTTCGAGGCACCCATTCACCGGTTTCTGGGGCTGGTTCCGGAAGAGCTGCTTTTTGACTTTCTTTCCAAGTCGCTTGACGTCTCCAATGATTTCCTTGAGAACATTACGGGGCCCTGATGCTAGCTTGGGTGTTGAAAGGTCAATGAACCCGGTACCAGGTGGAGTGGCATGTTCCAGGGTTCCGATATCCTCTGCTGGCCATTGATTGCGCCCCGCATCAATAGTCGTAGGCGAAGGCAGATGATGCACCCATGAAAGAGGTTCTTGTCGGCATTGTGGAGAATAACCTTGGTCGTTGGGATGGTCAGTTTCGATAGACGTCATGCTTTCGTAGTCTAGCCAATCCTCGGCCGCCAGCGGTGAAAGGGTTGAATGTGAACTCGGTTCGTCCGACGTAGATTCCCGAGGCAAAGAAGGCATACCAAGGCCGAGTGTCCAAGAATTCCTACCATCAGGTTGGGAAAGGGAAGATAAATCGACGCCAAAGTAGCGCAAGCTTTCATTATTAAGGAACCGTCCTTCGGGCTCTGTGGTGTCCCTTGCTTGGTGGACCGTTGGCAAGCCAAGCAGATCCACTGAAAGACTGAGGGAGCTGCGGGTGCCATTATAAGCGAGGAACACGGGAGCAACAGCATTGGACTCTTGGATTGAGAGGCTTTGATCTGGTGACGAGAGGTTGCTTCTGGACGTTGATGCGATATTTGCTGAGGCCACTGAAATAGTCGAGTTATAACCAGTCGATGACATCGTCTTTTGACTAGCTGCATCGCTGTGATGGGAAACACATGATAACTCGGAGGATGCGGCAGAAATTCCATCGTCTTCAACGGGATAATGGGGCAACGGCAGTGCACCAGCTGGTCGAGTCTGAAAGATACTGCTGGGTGTATGTACGATCTTGTTCTTTGCATCCTCCGGACAGTCGTGTGAAATACACTGGGGGCTTACAGGGACCTAGGGTCACATAAATTGAATATAAGCAACGAAGGGGAAGCTGAACTCAAGCCCACCTCGACTGCTTCAGGCCCTCCCTCGGTGGCTTCATTGCTCGGAGCAGCCTGAAAATTCTGTTAGGATCTGATAGGTTGTGCACAATGCACAGAGGAATGGTGACATACATGAACATAGCCATCGTGCGGGTGCAATGTACGCCTTCCTGATTTCGCCCACCGGGGTGTTGCTGGATATGCGCCTGGAAAGTCTGAAGTAAGCGATGTTGTGCTGGCATTAGGCGGGTACATGGATGGATGAAGGCAAGCAGCACAGGACGTAACAATGGAAATTTATTGCAAAGCCAAGGTTAAATGTTCCTTCCCAAATGCATGCTTCCGACCTACCTTCCGATCGCCACCCATTTTTGGAAATAAGCTTGCCTTTATCACAAAGTTTAAAATCGCATCAGTAAGTTGTCAAGGATGGTTTCAAAATTACATGGTATTCAAGAACGTATGCCTACAAGTTGCCACGGACAGCAGCGTCAACACTCTGGGCGAAGTATTCAACATTACCACCGTTCAAGCCAGCCATGGAGATACGACCGTCAGCGGTCATATATACGTGGGCCTTCTCGGCAAGTGCCTTAGTTTGGGCTGGCTGGAGTCCAGTGTAGCTAATAACGTAATGATGAGAGGGATTCTGGATGGCGACAAAGAAACGTACCTAAACATTCCGATCTGGCTCTTGATATGACCCCATTCTCCTGGGGTCTTCAAATCGTGAGTGAGCAAGGAGTAGACTTTCTCTCGCATGCTAATGATTCTGTCAGCCATTCCCTTCACCTCACTCTCCCATTGGGAGTACAAAGCCGGATCGCCGAGGATGGCATTAGCAATGCGGGCACCGTGGGCAGGCGGGTTGGAGTACATAGGACGAATGATAATCTTCAACTGACTGTCGACGCGTGCCTTCTCCTCAGGGTCCGCGGTAGTCAGAGAGAAGGCACCGGTACGTTCACCATAGAGACCCATGTTCTTTGCAAAGGATTGAGCGACAGCAACCTGATGGCCTTGTGCGACAAAGTGGCGCAAGGCGAAGGCATCACGAGCAGTGTTGCCGGAGGCGAAACCTTGGTAGGCCATATCAAAGAAGGGGAACAACTTCTTCTCCTTGACAATGTCTGAGATGACGGCCCATTGCTCCGGTGTGGGATCGATACCGGTAGGGTTGTGTGCGCAAGCATGAAGGAGAACAATGGCATGCTCGGGAGCATTCTTCGAATATGAAAAGGTTAAGAAATCAGAAGGGGGGCTAGGCATAATTATGACTCACCAAGAGGTCGGCCTTCAAGCCTTCGAAGTCGAGACTGACTGTTGCCTTGTCGAAGTAACGGTATCCTCGCACTTCCAGACCGGAATCGCGGAAGAGAGGGATATGGTTACCCCAGGTGGGGGTTGGGAGGTAGATAGCCTTGGAGTGGGGGTAGTGGCGGGCTAAGAAGGCACCTCCAATGCGAAGAGCGCCGGTACCGGAGATTGCTTGGGTCGCGGAAATCTAGGGATCACTCAGAAGGCTATTAGGACGAGTAGATGACCGAACTTACAGCGCCATGTTGAAGAGGGGTGCTTTCTGCGCCATAAGCGAGGAGAGTAGCTCTCGCAGTGAACTCTGCAAGTCCAGTGATAGGAAGATATTCCTTGTCAGGGTTTTGAAGGGCAACCAGTTCTTCGGCCTACAATAGTGAGAATATGGGACAGGGGCCATGGAGACCGATATACCTTTTTGACGGTTTGCAAGATGTATGGCTTTCCGTGTTCGTCACGGTAAGCACCAACGCCTAGATTGATTTTCCGAGGGTCTTTGTCAGCTTTGAAGGCTTCCGTAATTCCTAGGGACGGAAAAAGGGTTAGTATTCCTGAAGCTTGAAGAAGCCTGCGCGCGTGGTTCTTTGGCTGTATTGAACGCGGAACTAGCTACTGACCAAGAATGGGATCCGGGGGGCCAGCAGGGACAGCAGACCAAGCGGAAATTGACCTAAACGCTGGGGTTTTGAGGCCTGTGGCGGACCTGCGAGCGAGAGTAGAGGCCAGCATGGCAAATGGGAAGAAAAGAGCGTGAATCTCGCCCGCCTGCGAGTTATAGCCGTTGCCTAGAATTTTACAGGGGTTCCCCGCAACGCCATCGGACCATACGCCCGCGATTTGATCCGAATCTGCTATGTATTATTTATTTATTTTTGCTATTGCTTAGCAGATTATCTTCTGATCTGACGTAACCTTGACTCGAGTCTTTCTCTATCCATGGCCGACAACGCAAACCCACCTGCCCAGCCTCCAGCTGAAGCGTAAGTCGTCCCAGTTCTTCCCCACATATCCTCTAACTACCCATAGCGGTGACGCCCTCAAGGGCCCAAGCAAGAGTGAATTGAAGAAGAAGGCCAAGGCAGCTGAGAAAGAGCGCAAAGCCGCTGAAAAGGCTGCCATGCAAGAGGAACTAGCCAAGCAGAAAGCAGCTGCAGAAGTCGTGCGTCGTTACCGATGTCTAGGACCCGTCTTTGTTCTCATCTGCGTATAGGATGATGCCTCTGAAAACTATGGCCCTTTGCCTCTCAACCAGTCACAAAGTCGACCGAAGCGCGAACGAGTTGAAATCTCAACTCTGAGTCAACGTGCCGGGGAGGATGTGCTCTTCCGAGCTCGCATCCATACCTCTCGTGCACAGGGTAACAAGATGGTCTTTCTGAACCTGCGCCAACGCACCGATTCTGTTCAGGGATTGCTTATCGTAACTCCCGGAAAGGTGTCTAAGCAAATGGTCAAATGGACTGCCAGTATAACCAGCGAGAGCATCGTACTTGTCGAAGGTACCGTAGAACGCGTCCAAGAGGCTATCAAGAGCGCCAGCGTTAGCGACGTAGAGGTCCACATTAGCAAGGTAACCTCGTCATCTTTCGACGCGTCGCAGTGATTGATACCGTACCAGATACATCTTGTTTCTGGGATCGATGGTCGTCTCCCGTTTACTATCGAAGATGCCAATCGTCCTGAAGCCGATGTTTCTGCGCCTGACGCCCAATACAACAGGGTTCTGCTAGAGACTAGGTTGAACAATCGCGTCGTCGACTTGAGAGTACGTGCTGTTCTGCCATTTCCTTCTCGTTGCCTGAGACGTATTTCTGTAGACCCAAACCAATCAAGCAATTTTCAAGTTGCAAGGAGCAATCGGAGATTTGTTCAGAGATCATCTCAGGACAAATGGATTCATTGAAATTCATAGCCCTAAATTGCAGGGAGCAGCGACGGAATCGGGAGCTTCTGTTTTCAAAGTCAGCTATTTCAAGGGTACCCTCTGATTTCCAATACCAAATTCAGCAACGACTTACTTGCTCCTGCAGGAAACGCGTTCTTAGCCCAGTCTCCTCAATTGGCTAAACAAATGGCAATCGCAGCTGATTTTGAAAGAGTGTACGAAATCGGCCCCGTCTTCCGTGCTGAAGACTCGAACACCCACCGTCATCTAACTGAATTCATTGGCCTTGATCTGGAAATGACAATCGAGGAACACTACCATGAAGTCATGGAATTGTTGGATGGATTGTTCGTCAACATCTTCCGTGGGCTTCGTGACCAATATTCGAAGGAGCTCGATGTTGTCCGCAAACAATTCCCCGCTGATGAATTCAAATGGCAAGAAGGGCCGGAGGGCACTCTCAAGTTGACCTTCCGGGAAGCTGTCGATATTCTTGTTGAAGATGGAGTACCCAGGGAGGACTTAGACGATATCAAGTAAGTCAATTTAAATCACGGAACAGAGTGGCCTGTGACAGCCTTACAGCACAGAAAACGAGAAACGTCTCGGGAAACTGATCAAAGCGAAATACGACATTGACTATTATATCATTGACAAGTTCCCCATGGCCTTGCGGCCCTTTTACACCATGCCGGATCCCGACGACCCAGTACGTTTCATGTTACCTTCTTCGGCCCGTTCATGTCGGTTAACATGACACCAATAGACCTTGTCCAACTCCTATGACTTCTTCATGCGAGGAGAAGAAATTCTCTCTGGGGCTCAACGAATTCACGATCCTGCGCTTCTCTGCGAGAAAATGCGCAGCAAAGGTGTTGATCCCGACTCCATGAAACCCTACGTCGATGCTTTCAGGTTGGGCTGCGCGCCACATGGAGGAGGTGGTATTGGGTTGGAACGTGTGCTGATGCTTTTTTTGAAGCTCAACAACATCAGGCGAGCCTCGCTATTCCCCAGAGACCCTAAACGGCTAGAACCTTGAGATGTGGACTTTCACTCCAATGTATATAAATATGTCGTAACAACATTTGTTCACAGTTTGGGCAACATGGCCGGCTCCACTAACTAAACTCCCGAACAAGCTGATGCTAGTTGATGTCACACCCCGTTCTACCGAACAGAAGCGTTGATAGTGGGTACAAATTATAACACACGGCCACAAATACGGCTTAGTTCCTACAGCATAGCCGCTACTTATACTTAGCCTTTGCCATGGATGCGAAAACATCCTCCCCGCCGCCATCGAGCAGTCATTAGTTCAATGTTTTTGCGGCTGCGAAGAACGACCATGGCTTCCGATGCAAACGACAACTGCTTAACCAAATACCTCTCCTGCACGTCAACGACCACGGAGAGCCCGGAGCCAGCAGATGGTTTACCGCCCACCGGCTCAAACGATTCGCAGTGGTACCTCAGAGAAGGGGCCCACAGATACATCGGCGCCATCATTGTCGCCGTAATCGTGGTGCTCGTCATCGGCGTATACCTATATGTCGGGAAGCATCCAAGGAGGATATGGCATAATATTATGAAGGGGAGGCGTAAGGGGGACAGCGAGAAACCACCTACGTCAGTGGACTCGGACATCGAGAAACAAGGACCCTCCGACTTGAACTTGTCACAATCACCCTCGCTCGACGTGACAAATTATTCCAAAAGTCATCAAATAGCACCAGAGCAGATCGCCTGGATGCCTGATAAACCCGCCCCCTGTCTCAAACAGAAATCTCGAACTGTCGAATTGGACTGGGGTAATGCGGTAGAGCCCTCAACAATAGGACCCCATAGCAAGCGCGATCGCCCACGACGCCCAAAGAATCTCACAGGACACCGGAATTCGTAGTACTGTCCTGCCTTTCATCCACCTTATTACCATAACATGCGAACATCCGACCATACATCCATGTCTAATTTATTTCTGCATATGTACAGTAGCACATTCGACTTGCAAACCAACAGTCTGGTTCTTTACGTAGAATTTATCCATTTAACGACAGTGAAGATAGCATGAAGCTTGTCAGGTATACACTGAATCAATAAAATTAGGAGAAAATGACCTAGGAAGCATGTGGTGCAGAGCTCACCCGAATGCGTATATAATACAACTAAAGAACGAAAACTACGTGATCAGCGGCGCCTTGATCTGTGACGATCATTTAAGGGTGGCGAATCGTCTTGTCCGACATTTGGAATCGAGTTGCCTTCAAGAGCAGCAGCAATGACTTCTGCAGGGAGATCCACATGAACTCCGTCAGCATAAGTATATGCGTCCAGCGGAGAGTATGCAGGAGGGTCACGTCTCGACAATGTTGAAGGGAGCCTGTCATCTGGTGTGATGGTACGGTTGCTAGCATTACTGCCAGTCCGTCGATGGCCTGGTAATGCCTGTAAGTGAATGTCTCGTTCATGGGGTGTGGGGGGATTAGCACTCGGACTCAAAGGCGATTCAGGAGGTGGGTGCAAATGCACGGCCAACTCTGATCTCGGCCCTGAGATTGAAGAGGCAAAACGAGTTAAAGAATTACGTTGAAGCCGAGCATTGGTAAATGGGTTACGCGCACCTGCGTCGGGAGATACCGATCTCGTGGATGTGGTAGGGGAGGGTGGAGCAGAATAGTGATCGTCAGTACGCGATAAGAGCGGCTGAGTAGGATCTTCTGAGCTTTGCTCGGGTTCATATTCGTGCTCAGGAATCTCATCGATGGGTGTGATGGGTGGAGGCGGTGTTAAAGGGGTGGGGGGTACTAAAGCTGATACATGAAGTGGGGACGAGGGATTCCCTGAGGGCCGTCTACGTGTACGACGCGTGGAGGAAGGTGATGCAGAGGGATCACCCGACGCAGGACGCACTCTTCCACCGACGTCTAGGAGAATGCTCCCTCGTTCGCTTCCATACGCTGGAGGTGGTGCGAGCGTGCCAACGCTGGGAGCCAATCCCCATTTCTTCACGTTAGCTTCGATAAACACGAATCCTGCCTGCCCTAGGTTGACATGAACACTGCACGGTCCATCAGCACCAATGGTAGGGAACAGGTTCCAGCGGCTGAGCCCAATGAAGGCGTCCTCCATCTTTCTACCGTTACGAGTGAAAAATACTGTGCCTGTACGGGGCCGGTATCCAACGCCAAGAACGTCTCCCTCCTTGAGGACTGGTCCGAATGGAGTGGTGGTGAAAGGATAATTATGGGATTTATCGCCGTTTGAGTGATAGCCGACAGAATGTCGACTGTGACCAGGGAGCCGGAACGGTGGATAAGGTTTTGTGGCCAATCCCACGGCTACATTTGTTGTTTCTGGTAGATCGAACATCTTAACCTCCCAGTAATATACTTCGTTGAGCTTGGGAAGAGGAAGATTCGACTGCACACACGAGGAACTCGCGGGGTCGGGTAGAAAAGTGATCTCTGTTCGTGCATGAACCAGGAGGGAGTTGACAGTCTCGTAATCCGGTTCAAAAGACCAAGCTGAGACACCTTTCTCCTGAATCGAAAGGAACTGGGACAGCGTTATGTCCGTTGGTAAGGAATTGGGGGGGTATTGAACCTGGTATTCTGCAACACACAGTGAGCGATAAGGATCGATATGGATAGATGGTGACGCCCACCTTGAGCGCGCAGATAGTCCCTGCGGACGTTCTCAGTCACGCCCTCTAGCCATCTAGACTCGACACCTTCGAAACCGCCCTCGCCCTCAATGAGTTCCTCTCTGCTCATATCCACGGGACCATCGCTGTCCCGCAGCATGATGCCTCGCCTACGTCTGACAAGAAGAACACATATCAAGAATGTCAAGAGGAGGAAGAGAAAGGTCGATAACACGATGAGGAGTGGGAGCAGGACGAGGAGAGGATCTGGCTGCTGGGGCTGGTCATCTGTGGGAGCGGTTGCTGGATATTGGAGGTCGTTGAGCATAGCGACGAGGGGGTGGCGTGCGTCGGGGACAGCATTGGGGATAGTCGGGTGGTCGAGGGACATGAAGGGATAGCTGGAGGACGCGGGAGGCTGTGCTTGACCTGTCCTGTGAACGCAGTCCATGTGACTGTCACGGCGTGACTGCAATGCTGCACAGGCGAATCCTGATTATCAGTTCTCGTCGTCCTCTCGCCAATGGCTACACTATCCCCAGCGACGTCCCCAAAAATCGTCAAGAGGAAGGGCTCAGTCCGTCGGCCTAGAAATCTCGATGCCCTCGAGGCACACAACGCCGGCGTCAATGCTATCCGCACATTTCTCAAGGGCCATACCTGTTACGACGCATTCCCCGTTAGCTTCAGGCTCATTGTCTTGGATACCCAGCTCAACGTCAAGAAGGCTCTTCAGTGCTTACTCCTCAACGGTGCATTTTTTTAGTAGACTCTATCTTGTCTCTAGTTTATCAACCGATCCTTGTCAGGTGTCGTGTCTGCACCATTATGGAATAGTTCCCAATCCAAATTCGCAGGCATGCTAACAGTATTGGATATCATCCATCTAATTCAATACTACTACCGTACCACCGCCTCCTGGGATGATGCTACGACGGACGTGGAAATGTTTCGTCTTCAGTCTCTGCGCGGTGAGTCGATTCTATTTCGTCCATGACACTTGGCTCACAGCCCGAAGACATCGAGAAAGAGCTTGGAGTTGCAACTCCCCCCTTGCTATCAGATCATCCATCAAGCTCCCTCTACGAAGCCGGAAAGTCCCTCATCAAAACTCATGCTCGACGTCTTCCTCTTCTTGACTATGACACTGAAACTGGGCATGAAGTCATCGTTTCTGTCCTAACGCAGTACCGCATGCTCAAATTTATAGCAATAAATGTCTGTTGTGCAACTCATTCTTCACCGTCTCCCATGTTGACCCTCCGAGTAGTGTCATAAAGAAACCTTGCAGCTCAATCAATCACTTAGGAACCTCAGAATCGGCACGTTTGTAGCATCTCCCCCTGGCGAGCCAAAAGACGGCCCGAATCCCTACCACCCTATCGCAACTGCCACTCTAGATACCTCCGTTTTCAACGTTGTTCACATGTTCTCTGAGCGCGCAATATCGGCCGTCCCGATCATTGATGAAGAGGGCGTAGTTTTGAATCTTTACGAAACGGTGGATGTAATAGTATGTTTGCTTTTCTCGATTGTCCTCCTAGTTTGTCCTCAAGTACTCCAGACACTCGTCCGACTGGGGGCATATCAATCGCTCGATCTCAAGATCAAGGACGCTCTAACCCAACGATCGCCGGATTTCCCAGGGGTCGTAGTCTGTACGGCGAGCGACTCTCTTGGAACCCTCTTACAACTCATCAAGATAAGGAGGGTGCATCGGTTAGTCGTGGTAGAAGGAGAGGTAAAAAGGCCATCTTTAACACCGATTTGCATCTGACGGCTTGATACTCAGGAAGAAGAAAAGCAAGGTGGCAAGAAAGGCCGCCTACTCGGGATAATCACTTTGAGTGATGTATTACGATATCTCATTGGAAACGTTGATATTCCTGAAATGCAACATCCGGCAGAGTCCCAGTCCACTGGCAAACCCTGAGGAATGCATCTATGACATCTCTAACGTCACGAATTTTTGATTTCACAACTGCTCAAGATTATTTTGGATACCACACACAGACCTCTTTGCTCTGTTTCTAGGAAGCTTTCAAAATCATATGTACAGTACCTGTTTCATGACACCCCTTTTGTATTATTTACGTAACTTTGTAGATTCTGTGCATCCTTCAGCGTTCATCAACACCGTCTGCAACTTCTACTATGTGGCCACTGGTGCTACTCTCGCGCGATATTATTCTTCAAAAGGATATTCCGACAGCGCCCAATGAGGTTCTGGGTGTTCTTCATAATCCTGAGCGACTGTGCCGCTTGAGTCCGCTTTTCACAGGGCTGGTGGAAGATAAGGATGATCCCAAGACAGTGACGATCACGGAGAAGTTGGTGCTTATGGGCTGCTTCGAAACCTCGACTGTCTTCAAATGCACGATGCACACCTTGGACGATGGTGTCGTTGCCGAAGTAACAGCAAACCTGGGAACAACACTTCGAAATCATATGCGAGTTGTGGAGAAATCCGATGGTACTACCTTACTCGAAGAGTATACTGTCATCCAGGTGGGTGCTTGCTCCAGTTCAGCTCCGACAGCAACTAACATTGCGAGCAGACGCCATTTATCTTCATGCCCTTTGTCTTCAGCACCATGGTCGGGGCTCATAAAGCAGTTCTGGACAATCTAGCCGCCATGTATTCTGTTCAGTAATGTCGTACCCAAAGTTATTTTCAGAGCATGCCATTCTAGTTAGAGTGGAACTTTGCGTGGATCTGCGAGTCGTGTTTACAAAAAGTTACGGCTCAAAGACCCCACGGCATTACGATGGGCGCTTAAATAATTGAACTTGGACCTCTTATAAGTCATCAAGGTAAAGGGCCTGGGTGCATTAGTTAGTCGTGATAGAAGATGAGGTAAAAGGACATCCTGTGACATTGATTATGGGTCTGATGATTCGATACTCAGGCTGAGGAAGAATATGGTAGTCTCATCGGAATGTTCACATTCCTCCAATGCAGAAGTCGACATGTGCTGGCAGCCCTTACCTTCCGGCCTCCGCAACTTCCGCTGTGGCCATTGCTACTGTCCCGCGACGTCTTCCTTGAAAAAGATATGCAGACACACCCCAAGGAGGTTCTAGGTATTCTGGATAACCTGGCCTCTACGTATTCCATTCAGTAGTATCATAGTCAAACCTATGTTGAGAGAACGCCATTCCAGTTCGTACGGAATCCCAAGACCTCGTCACCGGTGTGCACATTTATTTATGATTGGCCCCTACTAAACCCCTGGATCCCTTTCTTTCCCAGCAACGTTCCAAAGCCGCGATGTTTCCCTTGTTCCAAGTATCCACAGCACAGGTCTTTCTTTACGGCGCCTCTTTTACTGCACTATATGTACTTTTCTTTCACTTCTGTCCCAGGCAACAAACTGGCAGAGATTTTGAGCTATATGGATTATTCCATCTTGGGCTGAACAGGCTTCCAGATGAGCCCCTTGGCAAGGCACCGAAAACCGAATGGCTGAATATGGGCTACTGGAAGGTAATTTAAAGCTGTATCCCCCAGTAACCATGGATTTAACAATTGAAGCAGAACGAAAGAAAATTTCCAAGTGCTTGTAGAGGTATGTAACAGGGTTTGTCCCAGTACCGCTTTGGACATTGGATCATATACTTTTCTAGCGCTGGCGGCCAAACTCGTGTCTTCTGCTGCAATAAAACCTGGGGCACACATCCTGGGTCAGTGATAACCACACGAAGCTGTTTTTCGGGTTGTATACTATCCACGTCACTAATTCTTCCTACTATTAGATGTAGGGTTCGGAACGGGGGAGTCCTTGCTCTTCCTCCTATCGGATCCTGTTGTCCCTCGTCCTTCAGTTATAATTGGGATAACCAACGTTCCATCGCAATGCGAGCGGGCGGAGCAGAGGTTGGAGAATGCCTATCCCGGTATTACAACTGACAAGGACCAGCGTGTCTTTCTCACCTGTTGCGACGCCATAAGTGATGGGTCACCCACTCATCCTCTCTCACCTTCGTCACCGCAACGTTTGGACGCTATCCTGGCCTTGGACTGCGCGTACCACTTCAACACACGTCAGAAATTCTTGCAGCAGTCCTTCAACAGGCTCGCCCCTGGTGGGCGAATAGCACTCGCTGACATATGTTTCTCCAGCCAAGCTCTCCGTACCGTCAAGACCCGTCTTATCACCTCACTTTTTCGAATGATGCCCCTGCATAATCGGGTATCGGTTGAAGACTACCGCGACCAAATGCAACAGACCAGATTTGAAGACGTAGTCATCGAGAACATCACGGAGGATGTGTTCCCTCACTTTATAGCGTTTTTGAAGGCGCAGAGCTTTAGTTGGTGGCTCTTTGCTCAAGCACTGCAGGTTTACACAGATTCTGGAGCACAATTTGTGATTGCTTCTGGGCGAAAGCCATTAGCCCATATCCCAATATAGTTATGTTATCTCACGGCTGCTAAAACCATCTGGGCAGTTCCAACACTTGCACCGGCTCCAAACCCTCTGCCAATGATCGCCATCCAAGCTGTATTCATTCGCGGCTATGAAGAACGTACATCCCCCAAGCAACACATCGTATACAAGATTGACGTAGAAGCACATGTCCGGTCGTGGCAGATGTGGCGACGATATTCAGAGTTCGACGACCTCAATACGGAACTTACTAAATCGACAAACTCACCACCTCCCTGCTCACTACCACCCAAACACGCGTTATCGGGTATCCTTCGCTCTAAGAAAGACACTAAGCAGCTTGAAGAAAGACGTTCTGGACTGGAAGCCTATCTCAGGGCGATACTTGGCGCAAAGGAGGACAAATGGCGTGAAACCTTCGCTTTCAAGGAATTTCTAGGCATTCCTACCGGACGCCATGCCTCTGTTCCAACAGATCCTTCCCAATTTACCTTTGCTTCATGGCTTGATGAACATTTGGAACTCCAGAACCTACTGCGGGACGTCTGGGCTGAGATCCATAAGCGAGATGCCCTCTCCGCACAAGGGGATATCGCCGGTTCGCACAAGTGTAACGTGGCTGCAAAGTCAAAGCTGGCTGGTGTATTGTCGCGAATTGGTGTTCTTGGGAAATCACTGCAGCAGCTGGGAATGGGTGGAATGAGTGAGGGAGAACTCCAACGCCGTACAGACATGGTGGGGAGGTTGCAGGATGATTGCGAGAAACTCGGCAAGCTGGTGTCTATCGCAAGGCACTCTGCTTCACGAGGACAGGTGTCAACCAGTCCTTTGGAACGAAATCCAGCTCCAGAGGCTGATAGACAAGCGCTACTTGGACCAAGCATCGCCAGCAAACCAGTTCGTAGAGTCTTTGGGGCATCAGCGTCGTCTCCTCCAAAGGAAACCGAAGCAACCCGTCCTTTGGACAATACGGGACTGTTCCAGCTCCAGCAACAGCACATACAAACCCAAGATGGCCAACTCGCTCAGCTGACGACTATCCTGCAACGCCAGAGGCAACTTGGGGAGGCCATCAACCATGAGGTCGGTCTCCAGATTGAAATGTTGGACGACCTTTCAAGCGAGGTGGACCGTGTTGGAGGCAAATTATCAGCCACTAATAAGAAACTGAACAAGCTATCTTGAACAACAGAAGATGTCATCATGTGTTCTCTAAACTATGTACATCGGAATGCAGTAGATCTAATGCATGCTTTTAATCCTATATGCAGGGTCATCATTAAACTATGGAGTATAGTACAACATTAGGAGTGGGGGGTCCCAATCATGCATTATTAAATACATTTCAATACTATGAGTGGGTCAAGTATCGGCCAATACCCTGGGGAGAGGCATTAAGATCATGTATGTCTTGAATATGCAGCAACGTACCTCGTAGCATGCGATCATGATTCCACAAGCCGGCGCGATTTTTGCCATCCGAGGCCCGATTCCAGCAAACAGAGCTGAATGCCCTTCGGTGCGAAGTATTTTCATCAACAGCGGGAACGTGCGATTGCCGGCATTGCTCGTAGAGGTCATAATCAAAGCTTGCCGCCTGGTCTTCAAGGTATCGAAAGGTGAAGTTATGAGTGCAGCTGTTGTACCGCTGATGGCACCGCTGAGGAAAGCAAAAGTGGCACCTTCATGTCCGTGTTTGGCAAATTGCTTTTTCCATGCCTCATAACTGGCCCAATAGAAGCCGGAAAATGGAACGTCGCGCCACAATGTCGGACCTAGACCACGCCATAATGAAAGAGGACCTTGTGTGCGGACAAGTAGCCGGACAGACGAAAGGACAGATCGAAGGGTATGGGGATTGGCAGAAGAGAGGGGAGTAGATTGAAGGTTAGTCCGTACGAGTTCCAAAGGAGACGTTAACGTAGCAAGCGTCGATCGAGCAAGGATTCCAGCTGTCAAGGGGATAAAAGAAGTAGAAGAGGACATGAAGGGGGGAAGGACAGAGTTCAACAGATAATCGTAGGTCAAGATGTACGCCGTCGATGACGGGACTCCTATGATTCTGCGGTGGACTGTTGGTTGGATTCGTGCAAAGCAAGCAAAAGACGTACAAAGATGTGCCTACTCCCTTCCAGAGGCCTGCAAGCCCTTCTGCCTTCCAAACGTGTTTCACGGCGTCATAGAACCCGTTGACACGCTGGGCCTTGAACACGCCGTGGTCCCAGACACAAACAATGTCTCCGGCCAGCGGACGAGCAAGAGAGGACATGTTGCGCACACAAGAAGCCGGGCTGCTGGGTTGGCAACATGTGTTGGGGGGAGGCTTTGGAAATAAGGGCTGACGGTGGGGTGGCTGGGTCTGGAGTCGGGTCTTGAGGACGTCGAACGGGGTCACTAGAGGGGGAATTAGGTAGCACAGGGGGAGAAGAGGGGCATATACGCACTGGTCAACGCCGTCAACGTCGAGCCCGTTGCGGCGGCGACGAGCTTTGCATGGAATGGGTCCATGGAGAGAGGAAACGTCGTCGGCCGGAATGACAGATGTCGGAACCAAAATTATCAGATGATGATTAGTCAGCGAGATAAAGGGGGATCACGTGTGTGTGTGTGTCGAAAATCAGCAACCAGAGCGACAACAGGATATCCTTTCCTTCCTCGACCATACAGTCTATATATTGTGTTCTTTCTATTCTAACTGTTCCCAACGTTGTATTTCCCGTCCTCAAAATATCATGTCCTCAGCCACCTCAAGTCTCACTGGTTCTGCTCTTCAGGCATCGAGAGCTGCGCTCTCTGCCGCCTTGGCCGATCAGGAAGCTTCAAATACCCAGCCTTCAACCACCACTGACGAGTCCCTCGAACCTGGCGAGATTCAGGAAATTGAAGTCGATATGCAAAGCCAGGCGGACGTCATTCGTACCGTGTTCAATGACCCTACTAATTTCAACGTAAAGGTATGCAGTTTCGTTACCTCCTTCGAACAGCTAAAACCAATGCTATCCCCAGCATCCTTTGTTTTCCGCCTGGACGCTTTGGTTCGATTCGCCATCGACGAAAGGTCGAAATTTGCCCCAAACACCCATGTCTGCTTTCCCTCAAACCCCGGTCCTTCAAACACCTGGAGCTGCTGCTGCTCAAGGCTGGATGGAGGACATCAAACGCGTAATTAGCTTTGACAGCGTCGAAGAATTCTGGGGGTGAGCCACTCTTCTTTGGAGCCAACTGCCAATGCTGAGGCCATGATAGCTTGTACAACAACATCATTCCTCCTTCGCAACTGCCTCAGAAGGCCAACTATTATCTCTTCAAAGTATGTACTTATCTTGTTGATGTACCATCGCAGGAGAGACTGAGAGCACAACAGGAAGGGATCATTCCTGCTTGGGAAGACGAGGCGAACAAAAACGGTGGCAAATGGAGTATCCAGCTGCCCAAAGACAAGAATCGTAATAATGTGGACAAGATGTGGCTGCACACGGTTAGTTTTATGGAGCTCACTGCCCTGCCTGGAACAGCTGATTGAACCTATGCATGCAGATGCTTGCTGCGATCGGAGAAACATTCGACCCTTCACCCAGTGCAAATAGCGCCGAGTCATTAATTACGGGAGTGATTGTATCAACGCGACCGCAGTTCTACCGGCTGTCGATATGGACACGACTTGCACCCGGGCAAGGGGAAGAAGAAGGGAAGCTGCGGGAGCGAATTGAGGCAGTTGGACGGCATTTCAAGGTGCAGGTGCTTTCGTACCCCGAGGGCGCTCGATTGGCAGGCCCGCTGGCGACAGAGGTCGAATTCCAGTCGCACAAAGACTCTGAGAAGAAGGGCAAGTCTGTGCGGAAGATTATAGTGTAGCTGTGTTTGGTAAATGCTATGGCATGACATCACGTTTGGACTGTATAAATACTGCTCTGAAATACATTCTCCTCATCCGCCCCCAATGCCCTCCTTTCTCTCCTCCATCGCAGACAAGGCCCAGAGTGCCATCAGCGCCTCTCCCCTCGCTGCTCATCTCCCCGCTGCGCTTGGGCCCCGTCCAGCCAGTCCCGACCCCGCCGCCCAGCCTCCCGCAAACCATGCTGCTGCCCAGGGTGGACACAAGTCCCATGCTCTAGAGGCCATCTCGCACCAGTTCCGTTCGCTGCAGCAACAGTATACGTGAGTACCCCGCTATCTCCTCTAGATCTCCCTCGATAATCTCGATGCCGGCATAATAGCACCACCACCCCTGTACAGAAGATCATCACTGCCTCCAAGGGTGTTGCCCTCGATATCGACAGCATTGCCCGCGATGCGAAGGCTCAGAGCAAAGAGCTCTACACTTGGGGTCAAACCGAGCCCGAGGATCTCAAGGATGGTATGCGCAGCCTTGCAAAGCCCCACGACCTTTTACTGACCTCCATGCCATAGTGACTGACCGTCTGGCCTATCTCAACTTCGTCCATGGTTCTTTGGCAAGTACCTTGGCTCAGAAATACGATGCATCGCGGGGTCCTTTCAAGCTCCTCCGTGATGCTGAAGTCGCCCTCCAGCCTCGAAGGAACGCCAAGGCTGCATTGGAAACCCAGCTCTCCAAGGTCGAAAATGACCCCAAGAAGGCTGGGGACATTAGAGATCAGTTGAGGAGAGCGGAAATTGAGAATGCTCAAGCAGAGAAAGAGATCGAGTTGTTGAAGCGCAAAGCTGTCAAGGAAAGCGAACAATTGAAATGGGAAGCCATTCGCGAGGTAGGCATCGTGATTTCCTTATTGTTTTGAGATCCGCCTATTCACAAAGCTGTTCTCAGTATGCGGAGAAGCTGGTGTTGCTTTCGCAAGCATCCAACCCGATAATCGCAGCTTTGCCCACCCTCCCCCCTGATCAAGGTACCCCCTATGCAGGCGGGGCAGCCACCGCGGCTGCACGAGCTTCCCTTCAAAGGGCATTGGACAATTACAAGACCGGACACATCAACTTGCCTCCAGCTGGTGCCGACCTTAGTCGATCTGACACTCGGAGCTTCGGCGAAAGTCACGCAGAAGAGCTCTCCAGCATTGGACCATATGCCCCCGTGCACCACACTCAGTCACCTCCAATCCGCCAACCAAGCCCAGTACCGGCGTTCCCCGTCCCCCAGGGCTTGAATCAGTCTTCTCCTCCCCTTAATCCCGCTGTCTTGAATCATGCTCCTGCCCCTCTTCCGGCGGTTGTGACTCCCCTTGCTCCTGTAGTTTCAGACAGCTCCCCCTCGGATACAGCTCCAATCATCACACCCACCGTTGCTGAGACAGGCATCCCTGTTGATGGTCCTCCAGGTCCAGCTAAAGGTTCATTGCACGACTTGAGGCATGCATCATCTCAGTCAGGTGCTTTGCAGTCTGGTCCTTCAGCCCCTCATTTCCCGACTCCGACTGCCACACGTGAGACTGCTGAAGAAGAAAAGAAGAGACTTGAAAGGGAAGAGCGGGAGAGAATCCTTCGGGGAAACAGTACCAGCCAAAAGGATGCCATTCCTGAAGAAGATCTACCCCCTTATCAAGAACCTAGTCTGCAGTAGTAGAAAGTATGCCTGACCGTTCATTATAACAACTTCAGGACTTTTCCCTTTCTCTTAAGGTTATATAACGTTCCTGTACCTGTGGAAATTATGATAATAGGATGGATTCGTTAATTGTGGATACATTGCTTTAGTCTACCGTGAGTTGTCGCGATAGAGGCGTTAGTGAATCTCTCTTTCCGCCAAAAGTGAAATGTTACTCGCGTGGATGTAGTCTTGCAATGCCCTGCCAGCCCAAGCAAGCACCTGGTGGTTTGCGAGGGTTGAATCGCATGATGGAAATACAAAGGACAGGAAACTTCGTAGGCTCTCTAGGACACTGAGATGTCCGATGAGCACAAGTCGACTTGCGAACGAACCGATATATACCGATCTAGATCTCTTCATCTTTGCCTTCAAACTTGTGTTTCATTTTTGCTGCTACTTCAGTCATTCCTTTACCGCTGCCTGTGACTCCAACTGAAGAGAAAATGTAAGACTAGTCAGTAACCAAAGGAAGAAAACTGACCTCTTCCGAGCGGGTTGTCTGGCGTCTTGAAGATGCTGGTTCCAGCGACACCGGCTATATGAATGCCCTTCTTCTCTGATTTCTTTGCAAATTTCTGCCAGGAATGCTGTTTCGCTGCTTGTTCTTTGGCTTTCTGCGCCCGCACCTCCAGCTTCTTCTCGGTCTTCTTCTTCTTCCTTTCTCGCTCCTCTTCCTCCTCTTTCGTCAGCTTTCGCTTCCCAGCAGACGGCGCGTTGTGGGCGTGATTAGCAGGTAATGGTTTCAGATCGGCGGTCTTGACGAGTTCTGTTGTGTTGTAGTCCTTGAACACAATGCTGTACACTCGGTTCTCGACCGCTCCTCCAACAAAGGTGATTCTGGCGGGATACCATTGGCCATCTGCAGAGTACCGTGCTAGACACTCGTCTCCTGCCGACCAAGTCGCCATGGGAATTGTCGTCGAAGACTTCTTGTTGTCTGACTTGGATGATGAGGCAGCTGCTTCCGCCTGAGCAATAGCAGCCTGCGCAAGGTCGATTAGTTCCTTGAGCTCTGAATGGAGGGCAGCGAGTTCAGCATTGTCGGGATCAGCTTGCAAGGCGGCCTCAACTTGTGAAAGCTTAAGCTGATATTCCTCCAAGTCTGATTTGTCCATTTGGAATAAAATTCGATCGTGGAAAGGAGATATCCAGTAAGGCCGCGAATGGAACGATGAAGTCAAGGACAAAGGATCGTGGGAACTAATAATACAGGAAAAATACAGATTACGCCCAGAAATTATCCACCCGTACTCGCGTATCCTGCTTGGCTTTGCTGCCCTGCGGTCGGCCTGCATTTCTGACAGACTTCTTTGAGTGGTGTTTTCTCCGCTGCTGGTTGTGTTTCCTCGCAAGGTCGGACTGGACTTTAGATTTGATGTCCGTATCGTCCCCTTCTGGCTCCGCCTCCGGTGAAGGCACCCTCGACGAGTCTCCGGATATCTTGAGCTCGGCGATGGAAGGCTCTTCACCCTCAAGGATCCTTCCCGAGAATGGTACTTGAGTATCGCCACTAGCAACTGGTTGAGGGAGCGACGCTTCGTGCGTCCGGATGACTGCGGATGACCCATGCTTTTGTCCCTCCTGAATTGATTCATCCTCCTCCTTTTCTTCTTGTTCACCGCTAGATACCTCCTCCTCCTCCTCCTCCTCCTCCTCTTCTTCTTCTTCTTGTTGAGCTGCGGCTTCCATATACTATGATTTCTCCAATAAATCCCGGCACAGTGAGGATCAGTGGCAACTTACCTCTTCTAATGCTGTCATATCCTTTTTGCTGAAGCCACTAGCTTCGACGATGACATCTAGACGGAAGTCGTTACCTTCCGCAGACCCTTCAGATAGCGTCCTTCTGAACTTGGGGTACAGATTGCTTTCATAGCGGAATCTCCTTCGGAAGAACGTCCGAATGCACTCGACATCACGGTTGAAGTACCTACGTGCAATGTCATGATCACTCGCCCGCAACATAGTTCACCACATACCATTCTGCATTCTCATGTGAGGTGCTAACCATTTGAGGAAAATCGATGACAACCGGTTCGCCGGTATCTTGTCGGATGAGGATGTTAAATTCGTTGAAATCACCATGAATAAGGCCAGCTTGTGCAAAACGAACGATTAGGTCCATCAGAGTGGAATAAAGTTTTCCGGGAGATGGAACGTCGGATATCTGGCGCCTTTGGATGATTTAAATTAGCCCGGTGTACCAAGAGGTCGGCGCTTACAATGGATAAGCGTCGATGAATTCCATCAATACGCAATGCCTAGCCTGATCAATAGGCTTTGGAATGGGGAATCCATGTTCGTAAAGAACCTAGCGGGTAATTAGAATAAGGACTTAGACATAGTAGAGTAGCTCACTTTCATGAAGGCCCACTCCTTCTGAGCAGACAACCGGGACAAGTACATCCACGATGCTGACTTGCGCTTGCCCATGTAGTCCCGCTTTTGCTTGATGCTCCGGAATGACACTCGCCCCAGTCTATGGTACACGTTTGGTTAAATGTCCTGTCAAAAAAGGTATTTGCTTACCGATGAATTTTCAAGACCATTTCTTCGCCCTCCTCATTCGCAACAATATAAACGTCTTTCAATGCGTGAGTGGTTCCTAGTTATGTTCGTGAAAAGCAACCGGCGTACCAGATTCTTTTCCTACACCGATCTGGTTTCCAACAGATGCCATGGTGTCTCTTTTGGACATTGCTCGAATAGCAAGATAATCGTATCCGCCATAAGTCAATCGATATCCTTCGTCTGGTCTCAGCCAGTGTTATTATAGGTCTGAATAGAGGGGATCAGGGAAAAGTGTTCACATTTCGAATTTTGGACTTTAGAAACCAGGTTTCTTTTGGCCAAGGAGCCTATTATTTTGTTGACGCCCCCGCTTCTGAGACCGGATATCTGGACTATCAGGCCTAACGGGACCACTTCGTGGTTTTTTGAACCCATCTCGACCTAGGACATATTGATGAATAGTTTGTGGGGAAGAGAGTGGTTGAAAGGCGAACGGCGGTTAAGACACGGAACTCCTCTGAGGTGACATATCGCAAGTCCGTCGCATCCAGCTTCATGACTGCAGTAGTAAGAGCTGAGGCCTGAGGATGTGAGCCGCAAACTTTGTCGCTAGTGAAGGAACTGCTCGGCAATCTCCGAACATCAGGGGTAACCCGTTCACACAGCGGCCGTTCTCTTTCTACTATCTGTTTTATGTCCCCTCACCTCGTTCGTGAAGCAATAAAAGTAAGTCTCAAAAATACTCTTACTTTTACCTACATATTTTCAATAGGTTCCTTCAGTCCAGATTCAGGAGATTTGCATCGGCGGCTATGAAGCAGATGCATTGTAAGTACACGAGAACATATGTATTCAGAACTGCCTCACGAAGAACTCTAGAGGATTAGAATACAAAGTCTTTCGTACTAAGGAACTGAAGGAAGATGACAGAGCCAGATTATGGAGCCTTTTCGAAGCAAACATGAGGGCTTTGTAAGCTTGGTACTCTACAGCTAGGGGCCTACAATTAACTGCGATTGCTCAGACTTACGCCTTCTTCATTCGGCTGGAATCCTCGACAGAAGAAAGCTGAAATCTTCCATCGACTTTCTCGATTTATCATTGTCTATGACGCGAGCGAAAAGGAGCCGGAAAAGACTGTAGCAGGCTTTTCTATGTTTCGATTCGAACACGAGGACGAGGAGGATTTATTATATTGGTTTGGTGTCCCACTTTCATCTCAACTCGATATATTGCCTAACTCTGTTTAGCTACGAACTGCAAGTCAACGGAAACTATCAAGGCATGGGTATTGGTCGGAAGTTAATGGGTTTCTTGGAAGCAATAGCAGAAAGATACGAGATGGAAAAGATTATGCTGACTGCATTGAAAGGTAAAGGGAATCTCTGTGTGGCTCCGCGTGTTTGCTAATATTCTGTGAGGAAATGAGCGAGCAATGAAGTTCTACCATAAATACGGGTAAGTCGTCCAGTTAGGGCTCATTGTCTGAAGAGTGAATAACACAGAATAGTTTTACTATTGATGGTTCTTCCCCGTCGCATTTTGGGGAGGATGTAGACTACGAGATTCTGTCGAAAGCGATAGACGGTGTATCATTATAGACTATGACAAACACGCGTAAACAATTTAAACCGGACAGCCAGGTTTGGGTGCAGGGCAGACACGGACACTTGTAACGGATCCTCCTCGTTATGTTGGCCTCTTCCACATCCCGAGCTTTGCGCTCAGTAGTCACCCGCCTGCATCCCAGGCGCTATGCTTCTCATGAGGCTCCCCAATACAATGAACCCTCTGGTTGGCTTTTTGGTGAAAAGGCGCGTGGTTTCATTGACTCAGGACCTTGCTGATGAGCTTACCTTCTCACCGACAGCCCCCACCACCAGGCCAGAAGCGAGTCAAAGAGGAATGGGAAAACATCTGGATCTGGGGCATGTTTGGGACCATGGCTTTCGGCAGTGTGATGATCTATTACAAGCCCGACACTAGGTACGTTCCTAAGTCTCATGTGTCTCCTCTCGTTATTAAATTCTTCCTTGTAGCGTGCAGAGTTGGGCGTTGAAGGAAGCCAAGGAGCGCATGGAAGCCCGTGGAGAGAAATACCAATATGAACCTTCGACAACATCGTCCTCATAATATGCCACCCATTCCATCCTCTAGAAGCATAATAGATATAATTCTATTCCATAACTATTGGTCCCAATAGAATTCTGGAGCATTCTAAAAGCCTATACAACCACACCCTCCCATTCTAGACCACGCAAGTTCACGATTCGCAGTGCGCCTTATATGCCTCCTCCGTCAAAAGATGTTCGAGCTCCATGCCAGTTCAGTTTCCTGCAAAATCGGTACACGAAACAAATCTTACCTCTTCTGGCTTAGACAGCTTAATTTTGCAAAGCCAGCCCTTGTCTTCAGGAGATTTGTTAAGCAAGTTAGGCTCAGAAGAGAGCGTCTCATTGATTTCCTCCACGGTGCCTGACACGGGAGCATACTAAAATTGCTTGTTCTGAGCCAATGTCCTTCGGGATATGACAAAGAAAGCACTCACGATGTCAGATGCTGCTTTTACACTCTCTACCGCTCCTATTTGGTCTGATACACAAGGCAGAAAGGCAGTCAGACGAGGATGGCAGTCGGGAGTGTCATAGTTCCATACCTCCTTGGCCGACCTCAGTGCCGTGACTGGGCAACTCCACGAAGACAACATCCCCCAAAGACGACTGAGCATAGTCAGTGATAGTAACAATGCCTATGCCAGTTGTGTCGTCGAAAGTGACAGACTCGTGGTCGATCGTGTAACGCTTCGCTATACCGCTAACGGTCAACGAATGCATGGTTCCAGCTGATTCGGTAACTTACTGACGAGGGTCCGAATGCCAGCAGGTCGGAAGGTTAAAGTCCTGAGATTGAAGGTCCTAGCGGGACGTGCACGAACAGCGGTTCTGAGCAGAGCTTGCATGACGATGGGGGCAGAGATTCCGAAGGGGCCAAACTTCACGCGACCGGTTACATGGACAAGTTGCCTTATTTGTACGCCACGTTCCGTCCATTTTCCCCCGTGTTAACCACCGGTGCACACTGATCTGGCTCTTTTGGGCAATAGAAAGCAATAAATTATGTGCATGTTCTCGTATTACGTCTAATTATTTGTCAAGCGTCGAGCCCAGATTACTTTTGTATATGTATAAACCTAAGTTGGGGTGGATAGCCGACAGTCGTCCGTCGTGGCCTGCTGCAGCAGGAGTACTTGAAGGGGGATAGTGGCACATCCACTTTACTCGAAGATCTTGGTGACAATACCGGTGCCAACTGAACGCAAGTGTAAGTGGTTGGATAATGATAACAACGTATAGGTACTTACTGGTCTTGTTAGCTTCACGGAGAGTGAATCGGGTTCCGATTTCGAGAGCCACGTCGAAGACCAAGTCGCAAACCATTTCGACGTTGTCACCGGGCATGACCTAGACATAATGTTATCATCCTGGAGCAAGGCTGAGGTCGCAGAGTCTTACCATCTTCTCGGCAGCATCAGGGGTGCCTTCGGGGAAGGAGAGAGCAACAGTGATGTCCGCGGTTCGGACGAAGCATTGGGGGCGGTAGTTTTGCATGAAAGGGGTATAACGACCACCTTCTTCCTTAGTCAAAACCTAAAGGGCGGCCCTGTCAGGACTAACAACCTTATGATACCATCTAATAAAAAATACGAACGTAGATTTGAGCAAGGAACTTCTTGGCAGACTTGACAGAGCCGGGAGCAGCAAGGACTTGTCCACGTCGAATTTGCTCACGCTTGATACCACGGAGGAGAGCGCCCATGTTGTCACCAGCCTCAGCCTAATTCTGCGTTAAAATACGTCGAAAATGGGCGGTGAACAAACGCACCCGTTCAAGCTCCTTGTGGAACATTTCGATGCCAGTGAGGGTAGTCTTCAAGTTGGATCCGAAACCGACGACTTCAACATCAGTTCCTTTGGTAGCAATGCCACGCTCGACCTGGAAATTGGGATGTAAGAATCCAAGGGATATTAAAACAGAGAGGTACGTACACGTCCCGTAGCAACAGTACCACGACCAGAGATAGAGAAGACGTCTATCATGCAAACGTTAGTCAGGCTCTGGTCGGGAGATACACGAACTGACCTTCAACGGGCATAAGGAAGGGCTTTTCGAGATCACGAGTAGGAAGCTCAAGCCATTCGTCGCAAGCCTTGATCAGTTCGCGGATCTTGGTGGCTCCAATGTCATCGTTGCGACCTTCCAAAGCAGCCAAGGCGGAGCCCATGATAATAGGGGTGTTCTCGCCATCAAATTCGTAGGTCGACAACAAGTCCCTCATTTCCATGTCCACAAGTTCCAGCATTTCCGGGTCCGAGATTTGATCAACCTTGTTAATGAATACGACCAGACGCTTGATTCCAACTTGACGAGCAAGGAGCAAATGTTCACGAGTTTGAGGCATTTGACCATCCGTTGCAGATACGACAATGATACCACCGTCCATTTGAGCAGCACCAGTAATCATGTTTTTTATGTCTATGCACAATGGTGAGAAGCTCGACGCGAGACGAAGAAGTTGGTTACAAACAGTCAGCGTGTCCAGGGCAGTCAATGTGGCCGTAGTGACGAGTTTCAGACTCGTACTCGACGTGAGCAGAGTTAATGGTGATACCACGAGCCTTCTCTTCGGGGGCCTTGTCGATTTGGTTGTAGTCAGTGAACTTGGCACCACCTTGATCAGCCAAGACTTTGGTAATAGCGGCGGTTAAGGTTGTCTTTCCATGGTCAACATGGCCTACACGGTTGCGTCAACGGCTGGGGAAGTTGAGGCGCCACGTAAATTGACGTACCAATGGTACCAATGTTCATATGGGGTTTAGTCCTTTGGAAAACCTCAGCATAGCCTCTTCGAAGAGCTGGAACCACATCAGGACATAAGCCAACACGCTGTTGAGGGACATACCAAAGCCCGACGAAGGGAGTGCTGGCAAGAGGCGGTTGCGCTGACATGCATTGCGGAGAGAAGCTAAAGAACGAGATGAGCCACGAGAAAGGTGTCTAACAGAGCAGGAAGGACGCACATCGAGCACAGGCAAAAGCCTGTGAGGCAGCTTTACAGCTTGCAAGCGGCAACATGGCTGCAACGGAAGTCAAACGCGACAACAACACAACCACAAAGGAATCAAAATTTATGTTCCTCTCGGCAAACCCCGGCCCATATTTCCCTTCCCATATGGTTAGGGTTTGCCTTCATAACCCACCGCATTGATCATGGCTTCCCCGGATCGTCAAGAACTCATTCACAATGCCGTCGCTTTTTTGAACGACCCAAAGGTAACCGCAAACCACAATTTGACAGTGCCCAGCACTCATATACGAATTATCTCTAGGCTCGTACATCACCTTTAGCTCAGAAACTCCAGTTTCTCGAAGCCAAAGGCCTGTCCCCGGCGGAAATTGACATTGCGTTGAAGCAGTCCGCAACAAATGTCTCGAGCGCTCAGCAATATGGGCCTGCCTATCCTCAACCCTATGGCATGATACCACCACCACAGCAGCGTTGGGACTGGCGAGACTACTTCGTTCGTGTTCATTCGAATGTCCATTAACACGTGCTTATGCATTCTGGGTATAGATTACCGCAGTAGTATCCGGCACAGTGGTCTATGGGGCAGTCTCGTTATTCAAGGTGCGGATTATAGCCTTGGATATCCTAACAATACTGCAACTTGTATCGCTATAGAAATATCTCCAACCTCATCTTCAGCCGCCTAGTTCAACTGCGTATGAACAAGACCGGGACGCACTGAATGCTCAATTTGATGCAGCGGAGGCCTTGTTGAAAGAAATTCAAGCTGAGACAGCTGCTGTGCGCGTAGCTGTCGAACAACAGAAAGAACGAGTGGATCAGACCACCGAGAATGTCAACGCTGTGGTGACCGAGATGCGAGAAGGCGAAGCTAAGACGCGAGATGAAATCAGGGAAATTAGGGATGAAGTCAACACGATTCGTGAAATGCTGCCGAAGGTATGTAAGGGATTCGTGTGTGCACTCGCGAAGCTAAGATATCCACTACAGATGATTGAGAAGAATAAGGATTCTCAGAATCAGTCACTGAGCGAGCTCCAACAAGAGCTCAAGTCGCTAAAAGCCTTACTCCTTAGTCGGGGACCTTCTGTCACAAGTGCACCTTCGCCCCCCATGACATTCGGTCGGCCAACCATACCTGCCTGGCAACTCGACAGCGCGACTCCGGAAGTGTCGAGTACCACACCGGCACTAGCTACTTCGACAAGCAGTGGAAAGGGCAAGGAGCCGCAGCGTGACCCAGAGCCAATTGGAGCTTCATAGAGTGATTTACTGGGATAATACATAGAGTTCTGTTAGTTTTGACCAACAGGACGAGTCGAATCTCTTTTTCCAAATTAAGTAGCTATTTCCCGCATCGGTGTAAGCTTGTACGGAATGATGACCTGTGCTTGAGCCTTGCCCAATGCCCCTCACACTTGCCATTCAGCTCAAAGTCTTCTGGAAGACTACTCTAGAGCTATAGATTATGTTCAGTCAATTCAAGAATGCTGTTGAGCACCTTGCTCAACAGGTGCCGGTTCCTCAAATCCCGGGAGTCGATGAACATCTTCCCCGACGCGGTTCAACCGAAATTCAAGGCACCCGTTCCACGTCTCCGCTATCTTCTGGTCAATTGGCTGAAACTGCTCTCACGTCCCTGCGAAAGTCTTTATCTTCTCATCGTAGTGTAACCCCAGACTCTCATGCTCGGACTACAAGTTCAACTGGTACCCCGCCTCGCAAGTCCAATCTAGAGGAACGATTGAGGCGCGCCACGTTTGCCATCGGGGACGCATCTAATTCTTCCACGAATCCACCATCCAAGAAAGCTAGTCCGAGTCCCTCACCTGCGCCCAGCAGCGTGAAGCAAAGACGTTCGCAGTCTCCCGCCTCTATCCCAATACCTCAGTCTCCAGAGCTGCAACCGTTGGACACCACTGAAGCGAACCAGAAGGCAGATGACGCTCCCGGGGAATTCGAGCTCGGAAATCTTAATACTGCTGAAGCAACGCAACCACCGAAATCGCAGGCGGAGAATAGTGAGGACGCCGCTGTAGATACGATAGAAGCTGGGCAGCCTCTGGAACCGCGATTAGAGGACAGCGAAAAAGCCGTTGCAGAGCAACAGAAAGAATCGGCACCCAATGTAATTCCAGAACAACAAAAGGAGCCTAAGGAGGAGTCAACCCAGGACTCGTCTAGCTCTGGGAGCCGCGTCGTTGAGAACGCTGCTCCGGAAGAACAGCCAGAGGCAAAGGACACCGCTTCTCCTGAACCTCAGGTGGCGGAGGAAGGCTCTGTGGCAATTACGAAGAAACGGACGGTAGTGAAAGGGCCAGGCGTCGAGGAGCTGCAGCAGCGGCTGAAGGAGGTAGAACAAAGATTCGCAGGTACGATGGCCTAACCTATGGTCTCTTTGGGTTATACTCATTCGACTCGTAGATGTGTCTACCTCTTTCAAGCGTCTTCAGGCAGAGAAACGAGCGGCAGACTCTGTTTTACGTGAGCTGACTCCTTTGGAAACTATACAAGACAATGAAGGCTTCAGTGATTACTTGAAGAATGTCAAGTCCAAGATTTCGGTACTGCTACTCCGACCTTGATATGCTATACGGTCCTCATTCTTTGGTCTAGGTGTCTCAAGACGAAATTCGTCGATTGAACAGCAAGCTGGAGGGTATATTCGTACACTGCATGCACTAAGAGGTTTTTAGCTCACATTCATTTTAGATTATGAGGGTCAACTGGAAGACCTCAGAAAGGTGCATTTATCGGAGACCAAGTCTCATTCCGAGGAAATAGAGAAGCTCCGTGTACAACTGAAAGAGACCGAAGCCCTTTTCCAAGCATCGGAACAAGCTGTCAGCCAAGTCGAAGGCAAAATCGCATCCCATGAATCGCAGACGGACGAGTTACATGCGCAAATAGAGAAACTACGATCTCGAGCTAAAGAGGAAGAAGAAAAACGGGTAAAAGCCATCAGCCTTTTGAAAACTGTCAGGCAAAAGTTGGTGAAGACCGAGAAAGAGCGAGACGAGGCGTTGCAGCAAGCTTCTGCGTCTAAAGATCTGGACAAGGACGAGAGAGAAAGGGAGCGCGTAGAACGACTCAGATTGCAACATGATCTAGAGGCTCTCCAGATTGAGAAGGAGAAGACTGTGGCGGCGCAGAAGGCACAGTTTGACAGGGAGATGACATTGCTTAAGGAGAGATACGAAAGAGAGCTCTCTGCAGTGAAGGGCCAATTGGAGCTGGATATCATCACGCTGAAGGTATTGATGATAAGCATCTTCAGGATATACCGTACTAAATTCGTGGTTACGCAGAGCTCGCAGTCGAAAGATATAGCTTCAAAGAACGCGCAGATATCTACACTGGAAAACTCGTTGAACAATGTCGCGCGCGACAAGAATACCTTTTTTGAGCAATTGCAGATCAAACAGGCGGAAACGGAATCGGCACAAGGACACTTGGAATCTGTTCAACTCCAGAATACAGAGCTTGAATTCCAGCTTCGTGAAGCGAACGATCGTCTTTCGCTCCTCCGAGAAGAATATGCCGAGTACCAACAAGAACAGGACAGTCGGACTCGGGAACCTGCTACGTCCGCTAATGACATAGCCCAGATGGTCTCTGCCACTGAGTCCAGATATGAGATGAAGCTCAACGAGATGAAAAGGAGCCTAGAAGTTTTGGAGAAGGAGAGAAGTGAAAGCGAGTCCAACTGGAGCCGTAAACTGAAGGAAAAGGTCAAGGAGGTCGAAGAGTTGAATCGTATGCTTGGCACTTGGGCCAAATCGAGGGAAGAGAATATCAGCATTGCTGATAAATTGAGAAGCGACCTTGCTCAGTCTCAGGAAGAAATTCGGTTGCAGCGAGAGCGGGTCGCGGAATTGCCGGTGCTTCAGGATCGGATCCAAGAGCTTGAGGTGCTCACTCCTTGTTTTGGAATTTGAAGTAAATGGCTAAAGTCGCTTTTCTAACAGAAAACTGCGAAAGACCAGGAGCAAGAGCTTCGGATGAAGATGAACTCGATAGAAAAGCAGGTGGAGGAGCATAAGGCTCGAGAGAGTCAGTTGAGGCAAGCCAACAAGGTGAGATTTATTGTGTGAATCCTCGTGATAGATGAGAGAGATTGCTGAAGTATGCCCTCACAGATGCTGAAAGAGGAGCTTCGAAAGGTGCAATCGTCAGCGGCGTTGTTAGAACGTCAAAGAAATCCTGGAGTGGGATACTGGAATAGGACTGGCGGTGAGAACTCGAGTTCTGCTGACAATGGCCGACAACTGTCGCCTTCGATCGAGTCGTCATCTCCTGGTACAAGCACTCCGGCGCCGAGTCTGTCGACTTCGAGCAAGGAGGAGGAAATCAACCTGGAGTACCTTCGAAACGTCATCCTACAATTCTTGGAGCACAAAGAGATGAGAGTGAGTGTCAGATGATTAAATGGGCACTGTTCGTTGTCTGATTGGGTTATATGCAGCCGAACCTTGTGAAGGTAATTTCGATCATTTTGCAGTTTACTCCTCAAGAAACGCGTCGGTTGATGGCGAAGGTGTAACGGACTGGTCGCGTCGAGAGCTTGTTTTACTTTGCCATGCCACGCTTTGGCAACGTCTAGTCATTCCAATGTTCAAAACTGTAAGTAAAGGTGCAAGAATGGGTGATGCCAGGGGATTATAGAGGTGTTAAGAGTACACTATGGACGATTCGTATGGTATGTATAAGGTGTTTTGCTCAGCGGGTGTGTTGACTGAGGATGGTCTCGAGGTCGGCGTTCTGGAACGGGTGAGATTGCAGCGACGATGGGATGAAAAACAGTACTTACTGCGCGTTCCAGTTCGAGCAATTTTATTTTGGCGAGCGAAGCATCATGCTGAAGGCCAGCGACCATGCTCTGGGGAGAGTGAGCTTGGGTGTGTGTGTGTGTGTGTGTGTGCATCCCTTACCTTTGCTGTTTTGGAGTTGAGGCCTTTGTAAGGCTCAAGGTCTGGGGACGGCACAGGCCAAAGCCCGATGCTAAGAAGGGTGAGGGGGTGGTGGTACAAGATGAATGGGCGAAAGACGTACTCATCCAGCTGGTTGTGAAGTTCGTCGATGTGACTTTCGAGACTGGCGACATAAATGACGCGTCTGTGGGGTGCGCCTAGGGTTGAGCTGGGGAGAGATGATGAGCAAGGTGAAGGAAGGTGTCGAGAGAAAAGGGAGACATTTCTAGAGGAGGAAAAAGAAACTTTTCCAAGGCATGGTTCCAAATTTTTCTGCGCTTGACATCGTCCTTTTTTGCGACGAGCCTAGCGTAGGGATGTGCGATGTGCAGACGTGACTTGGGAGGCGGAGTGCTTGAGCTGGACGCAGGTGAATTGACTTGGGTATAGGGATCCATGCCTTTGCCGGTGACTTGGGCTGTTATTTATCGTCAAGTTGGCCTGTACGTAAGGATCGTGCTCTCCAGATCTTCCTGCGTACAAATCGTAATATCGTAGATCTCTGATCTGATCTGGGTATTCCTTCAAAAGCTCACTGTGCACTTCCAGGTTCGTCCCAGCAGACATGTACACCTACTCCTTTGCCATCCCCCAGGATTGTCCAGAGCACTACTATGGCCCAGTCCTAGGTATCCACGCAGACCTGCCTCATCGTCCAGATATGGTCGTTCATGCACCTATGCCCTTGCTCGGCCAGAATCCTTTGCTGGCTACCAACTTCCAGGATCTCTCCCCTTACCATACCGACAGTCCCAGTTCTTCTTACTATCCTGACCCAAATGCCCACTTGGTCGTGCCGTCTGACCAATGGCTTCCCGAGCCACCCACTTTCCCCACTCCCAGCGAGCTTCTTGTCGAACTCTCCTCTAGAAACGGCTTCACTCCCCCGTATGCCGATGGTCCCTCTTCCCCGATCACCAAACAACAGTCACCTGTCCATAATGTTCCATTCGGACGCCAGGCCAATGAAGTCACTAACACTAAACCTGAGCCTGGTCGGAAAGCCCGTCGACGCGCCCTCAGTCACAATGTCGGCTTTCAGACAACTGATCCGTTAGTACTCCGTCTACATTCCTTCTAGTCTCCTTTGCCTGACACCTAATAGGGATACAATCTCGTCCCACGAAAAGAAAAGACGCTATTTGGAATGCTTGGAGCAGTATGTCATGTACCTGCATCAGCTGCTGGAACTACTGGGCGTCTCTCCGTTGCCACTGCGGCGTGTGGACACCTATCGCGGACTTCACAGCCGCTCCATCAGAGTAAGTTCTAAACCTTCTTTTATTCCGAGACAGTGGCTGATACATCTCCCATTGTTTCCCAAGACTCTCTTGGTGCATATGGAGAATACCAACCGGGAATTGAATCTAAAGACAATGGCTGAAGAGCAGAGAGTCAGTCTTCCATCATCTGCCCTGTTATGGTTTAGCTAGCACCGTTCCACTGACGACGGATTACCCGTTTAGTTCCTTCGTCTGCGAGAAGAAGTGATGCGGAAGGAGCTCTCATTCAATCCGGCCATGTAGTCAATGTGGGACACTGTTAGTTCGGCCGTTGTCAAATGTATATTCTTGCTAGTTTCTTGATACACACCAATGTACAGGGGCCTTTTGCCTCGCGTGACGTCGTGATTGAGAGCTCGTGACCTACAGTATTGTCGCGCGTTACTTCCCGGACGTCCTTCAACTAAGCTCTACCACCTGCAGGACCCTTGCCAACCAAACCTGGGATCTGCCCAGATTCACCCATTCTTTAAGCTTTGAACCACCATGTCGCTGGCTGAGATTACGAGGAATTGCTTCCAAGCCGGCATCTCAGCTCAAAAGGTATGCTACTTCCCGAATCCCTCATGACGAAACCCCATAACGGACGATGACTGTCGCAGTGGCTAATGCTATGCAAGCAGTTTGTGGCCGAGCACGCTATAATTGAGACCCCAGGCCCAGATGTCATTGCAAGTAAGTCCTACGAGCTCGAGCTACTTGGTTGGGACTGGAATTCAACGAACAGATTCTGTTCTCTTCTTGTATCGATCCTATCCCGGGGACCCTAACCTCAACAAGTATCTGGTACATGCAATCAAAGATGGGATGCTCCCACTTCACATCTATGTCTCGACATTTCTTTCTGCGGCTCGTTCAACCGACCTTCATTCGGGCGCGACTTTGGACTTTCTCTGTGATCTCGCTCTCAAAACTCATGAGGAGTCGGGCCATCTTCCTCTAGGTTCCCTTGTTCCGCAGCTATCCTCCTCCATATCCACACTGGTTACCGTCCAGGACGCATTGGCTCTGGTCAGAACCTCACACACCATGTCCTTGAATTACCACCACCACAAGCTGGTCCAAAACTCCGAAAGACTGTTATATCACCTGCTACCTTGCATAACGGACGTCTCCCAGATCAGTGTAGCAGATGCGTTGATACCTTACAGTACTGTCAGCGACATTCTGAGGGACATACAACTTGACCCTCAGGTGCGCCTCGTCCTAGAGGGCTTCTCAATCACCTTGGGATATGTAATACGCAGCGAGCCCACACATGCCCGAGAAGCACCTATGATGCAAAGCATGCAACTGGCAAAAACGAACATGGGAGCTTTAAACTCTGAGACCGATGTCATCACTCTAGGACTGCTCTGGCAATACCTGGTAATTTCACGATTCGCTTCGCTGATTTCCTGAGCGTCTTACGAATATCAGTGCTTCTCGACAGGTCGCTCATAGAGCGCATGAGTTCGGGGCAGGGAATACGCAAGCCGTGGTCGGACTGCTTGTGAGCGCTTGGCGATGGTCTTCCTGGTCGGCCCATGTGTTCTACTCCCAGCTATTCGTCTCAGCCTTCACCTGCCTTGCTTCTTGCCCTGACCTTGGCGATCCGATACTCTGGAGGGCGTTCATCGTCGGAAGGGTAATCGATTTCTCTTTTTCCCCGACGAGATATCTCACAACTGCCTGTTTAGATCCCCCCGCTTCTTTCCGCTTTCCAAAATGTGGTCAGTGCAGATCAATCATTAAATACCGATTGGGTTAGCCCACCTCATTTCATGACACTATGCCGTTGCTCATAATTATATCTACTTTTAGCGGTCAGCTCTCCGTCAGGGCCTCAAAGTAGCCCTTCGCCGACAGGATATTATCATCCCGGCTGACCATTACATTCTGCAATCCACCGGAAGTATAGAAGGGGTCACCGGGTATGTTAGTCTCCCTCATCTTTCGCTCAAGTGCCCGCTGACATGGCTTAATGAACAGCCAAACATCATATGCACGAAGCTTACTGCAGCAATTGGTGAAGGTGGAATTGATCGAACCAAGTTTTGTCCAGGAAGTCGACTCGTTATTGGCCATTGGCGGATCAGCATTAGCGCAGACAGAAACACAGGAAATTAACACGGATGTAATGGTAACCACCGGTTCTAAAAAGTCGCTTTCCAATGGTCTTACAGTATTCAGGCCGAATTCGAACCAAGATTAAGTCAGGACATGACCATTGCTGAAGGAAACCTTTGGCTTGACCGTGTTTGGAAAGACACCAGCAGCCATGGCGCATTTGCCAATGCAGTTCTGAAGGTATGAATAAATGAACGCAATACGTGCAGACCAATGTCATTGACAATTTACACAGCGTTTCGAAACGTCGTCCAGAGCCATGGATATCGAGCCACTTAGCAGGCTCTGCCAACTCCTCTTCTCTCATCGATCCGCTTTAGACTTGGTTGCACTCCACGTCAGGGTATCTGACATAGTTTTCTACGGGCTCTCATTTTTAGAAACATATGACCCTGAATCAGTGGGTACGTATAGGAGAACCCCGCGAATGAATTGCCCTGATAAGTCATCCCAGGTGACCCACAAACAGCAGTCAGCCACATCGGAAATGTAGTCTTGTTTCTGCAGTACATCTTGGTCCGATTTGGTGTAAGCTAGCCAAAATCATCCTAACTACCATTGCTGATCTCGATCCCAGTTCCAGCAAGAAACTTTTACGAAAGATGGTCGAGCATTATCAACCACCTTCCTCCGTCGCACACACGAAACCTTGCTGGTCGAGTCAGCCCAAACGACCGAACGAGCGGCCTTCCATTCGTGGTTCAAAGCCCTCTTTGACAGCAGCAGCGAAGGCATTGAGGATAGCATATTACGGTAGGTACTTCGTAAGATCTTTTTGTGGACTGGCATTAAGTTTGATTTTTTCTAGGTCGACCCACCCGAAGCTGCTGCTCAGAATCTCGGCGACCTTGTTTTCACAAGCGATCAAGGCTGTCACCACTCGGAAGATCGATACTGAGATTCTATTGAACGGCGTCTCTTACTTCACCGGACCTCTCTTGAGTTGGACCCTAGTGGGTGTTACCAAGGCGCTCATCAACGAGATCCAGCTCGCGAAGTGAGTTGTGCCCGCATAGGCTCCGATCGTCTTTAACTGACTTTCTTTTTAGAAATGCGCCAGCGGTCACGTGTGATATTCTGAAAATACTGATAAGTTCTCCATCATGCCCGCAACCGGTGCTTGCCCTGTGCGGCCCACAGGTCCTGCGATCCATGCCCGACCAGGGCCCCAACGGTTTGGAGAACCGGCAGACGATTGAAGATCGCATCAAGAGTGCTTCGAACCGAGTTGGTAGGGTGTTTTGCCTATTTATATGAAATTCTCGAGTTTCTCATCAGAACCCTTTGCGAAAGCAGGCAACGCTGGGATCAGTTCTAATTCAGGCCACTGGAGCCATTATCCTCGGAATCAAATTCGCAACGCCGTGTCCATGGCGCGAAATAATAAGATAATCGATTTGAACGTCGATCGGTGTTTGAAGATTTTGGATCCTACGAAATTCTTGCAGGTTCTATGGTCAGAACTGACGCCGGCAGCGGGATTAGGCGACTTTGAACTCTGCCGCAGAGTCGCGACGTTCATCCTTGCCATGCCGCGGAATTCCCAAGCGCCGCCGGTCCTACCGATATTCATGCATCTGTTCTTACCACCGCTATTGCATGCAATGGACAAGCAGACATCGCAGGACCCAGCATCCAGCATGGTCGAGTTGACGAGCTCCATAATCATATCGACTCTAACGGCAGCTTTCCATCTAGAATGGTCAATGACCACCATCATGAAGGACAATCGAATGGTTCTTGGATCCAGCAGCTCAGCGATGGCAAGGCGGTTGGCCCATGACCTCCGCATCAGGAAAAATGGGCCGGCCAGTCAAGCTGTCATGCAACGGCTGGCGTCCTCTCAAGCATTCGTCGCAAACTTTCCATATTTTGCCCCAGAGTTTGTAAATTAATGTCACTGCTGACCGTCTAATGTAATCTAGTTATATCGATTGCTATTTGGCGTTATACCTCGACTGTCGGAGGTGCTGTATATGAAACGTAAATTGGAGGAAAACGTCACGACAGTTTGACTCACGACAACAAGCATTCTCCGAAGGATCGCAATTTTGATCAGCGGGACACAAGATCAGGCACGAATCTTCAGAAACCTGTAGAAGGTGATATATGAGGACAACATTCAGGAGAAGAAGTGCCTCGCGGTTCGGGCTTACCTTTCGAGAGTCGTCTGGCAATTGGTTGGGCGGGTGTCGGTATTCGGGTTGAATGGTGCTTGAATGGATGCCGAGGTGGTGCAGTGCTTTACGGATCTTCGCAGCTATGGGCATGAAATCGTGGCTCCGTGACGCTAGGACGTGTACTGAAGCTACCAGTTTATTTTCGGAGAGCTGCCAGACATGAAGTTCGTGCAGAGAGGTGACACCATCTACGGCAAGGATAGCATCCTTGACCTCGTCCAAAGAAACAGTAGGGGGAACTCCTTGCAACAAAATGAAAGAAGCACTTCGCACTGTGTTCATGGGACTTGTGAGTATATCCCAACCGTGAAACATCCTTGGAAAATGACGTACCAAGCGGCATAGAACTTGAAAAAATAATCACCGTGATTACCAGACTGATAACGGGGTCGAAATAGTACTTCCATTTCCAATCGGACAACCAGATGACCAATCCAGTTGCAATAACGCCAACATTTCCGAGAGCATCTCCCATGACATGGAGAACAAGAGCTCTCATATTCATGGAGCCATGGGTATGGCCGTGGCCATGCGAGCGCTTATGTAATTCTTCTGAAGCTGATTCATGGGAAGACGTTGGCAGCAATGGCGACCGTTCGTTAGGAACTGATAGCCGACTTTCAAGCTGACCAGAGTTCTGTCTTGTATGTTGTTCCATAGTCTGCGAGGAGTCGACGGAGAGGCGTCTTTGGGAAAGAGAAGGGATATGGGTCACTGTGGGAGGGGATTGTGCAGCAATTTCTTGAGCTGTTTGAACGAGGGAAGCGCGTGTTGCTGCAGGATGTCCGTACAGACCCATGTCATCGACAGAACTGGATGATGTCGAGCGCCCCTTGATAGGTTGTGCATGGGAGCGACTGCGCGAGCGTGAATGGGAGTGGGAGTGGGCATGGTTCTTGTCTTTGTTGTCGGCCGATGTAGCATTGTTTATTGAACCTTCAGGAGAGGTAATAGGGCTCGAGTGTTTGGAACCATGATTGTGATCATGTGAATGAGTATGCTCTGTTTTTCATATGGTTTATGAGGGCATTGGCGAATGAGTGGGGCTTACGTACCATGGAACAGGAACAACCCAACAATATTCGATGCAAGGCCGCATATTCCGACCACGACAACAAGTTTGGGGTTAGAAATTTCTGTTCGAGAACGTGAGTATTTAGAAAGAATGACGAAAGGGCATCACGCATACCTGGCGTTTCGAAGAAGCGGACAATGGCTTCGAGGGAGATTGAGAAGCAGAGGGCAAGGAGGAAAACTCCGTTGATTAGTGCTGCCAAGATTTCGGCACGGTGCCATCCATAAGAGTAACGAGAGTCAATCGATGTGGCGTTTGTCATCTAGAAAAAGAGCAGAGTGAGATCTGACTGGGGAAAAGTCGGAGGAGGTGGCTCGACACCTTTATCGCGTAGAGGGCCACTATTAAGCTCATGACATCACTAGAAGCGGGGTCGACACGAGGCGCAGCAGATAGCAAGGGCGGGAGACACACTTCAACATATGAAAGCTGTCGGCCACGAGGGCCAGAGATCCGACAGCATAACCTGAGGAAGAAGAAGACATTTAGTAGACTGGAACACGGCTGGTGGCGACGCAACGCACCGACAATGAGTTCGACAAGGAAGAAGACGAGATCGATAAATAAAAGGAGGGTGATCTTGGCTGAGCGAGACCAGGCCATGAAGGATTGAAGTTCCTGGATGAAAGTCAAGAGCAAGCTGAAGCGGTGCATAAAGGTCCTTCAAGCATCCGTCTGAGTTTGAAATTTGTGACATACCGGCGGTGAAGAGTATTTGGTGTTGTGTGGCAAGAGCCTTAGTTGGGATCTCATATCACGGTTGATCCTCTCCAGCCAACACTCAAAAATCAAAATGGCCGCTCCCTCCATGGCTGCTGCCCTCGCAGCTTCTTTGCCTGCTGCACCAGTCGCCCAAGTTCAGGCCGCCCCCACCTATGAGGCCCTACCCTCTTCCATGGCAAAGCTCGTCGATATCGAGGCCGATATCCCCCTCACTGCAGTCCAATTAGATGGTATGGTGCGTATTATTCTTTTGCCTCTTGTCTTTTTATCAGCTCACAGCATCAGGTCGTCACAAAAATCATTAAACACGCCCGAGAAGCACCTTCAACTACTGCACATGGGCTTTTGCTCGGTCTCGATCTCGACGGCATCCTCGAGATTTCAAACTCATTTCCCCTACCCCACCACGCTGGCGATGAAGCGGAGAAGGCTTCCAAAACCATTGGTGAGTCTCTTTTAACTTTCTCCGTGTGCCGTACCGACCCTCCACACTCTCCAGCCCGGCATCAAGCCGCGATGTTGCGTTCGTTCAAAGAAGTGCAGGCAGACGACAGTGTGGTCGGCTTTTACCAAGCAACAACCTTGGGTGCATTCTTCAACCAAACATTGCTCGATACTCAAGCTATCCATCAAGACAAACTCCGCCACGGGGGTATTGTAATAGTCCATGGTAGGCTGAACAGCGGCCTGCTCGTTACTCAAATCTAATCTTCTCCAGACTTGTCCCAAACCGCAAGGGGCAATGCTTCCTTTAGGGCATTCCGGCTAACAGCAGCATTCCTCGATGCCTATAAAAGATCAAACTTTAGCACATCCAGGTCGGCCAAATGAGAACGAAATATCTCACAGTTTGCTAACATGCATACCCTATACAGTCTGGTCAGCCATCGCCTTACCTTCTCGTCCATTCTTGAAGAGGTTCCTCTCAAAATCCGCACCAATCCGCTCTTGACTTCGTTCCTCGGAACACTGAGCGAGTCAGGCAAAGGCTCAGACGCCACATCAACCCTCGCCCCCACTTTCTCCGTGCTCGATCTTGGGACGGCAGGCACTACGCGCAACCTGGAGCAGATTGTCGATGCCCTGGAGCAATACCGGACAGAAGAAGGAAATTTGTCGTACCTCAGCCGACAGATTGCACGAGAGCGTGCAAAGGCAGATGCTTACGTTGCGAAACGGAAGGAAGAGAACCAAGCACGAATTGCTCAAGGCTTAGCTCCCCTTCCGGAGGAAGATGTGAGCCGAATGTTCAAGATCCCAGCAGAGCCGAGTCGACTGGAAAGCTTGTTGCTACTCGGGCAAATTGATGCATATGCAAAGAACCTGGAAGGTACGGCTAGCACGGGATTGGTGAAGATGTATGGGGCGAAAGCAGGATCTGGAAGTGAAAAAGTACTATAGTCTAGCCTTAGTAGGGGCCGGGAATTGATCAACTGATGGGAGATGTATTCATGCATCGCAACCTTTTTTAAATTATTTTTCATCTCCTTCCCTCCTCCACCGTGTATAAGACCCGTACTCTCCTTACAATCTACTATCCTTGAGATGTCTTTCGCCAAGTCCTTCGTCCTTTTCCTCGCCGCCGTCGCCTCCGTCGATGCCCTCGCCACCGTCCACGTTGCCAGGCACAACCTCCACCACAGGTCCATCGCTGCCCGCGTCGCTGAGCCCCAGCCGAACAACGTGGCCCTCGCCGCTCGCGGACCAGAGACAAAGGCAAGGAAGCGCTGCAAACCCAGGCTCAGCTTCATCTCCGCCGCTCCTTCATCCACAGCCGCCGTCCCCTCCGCCCCAATCAACGCCGCACCCATTCCCAGCTCAAGCTCTGCCCCTGTCCAGCAGAAGCCCTCACCGTCGCCTGCTCCTGCTCCTGCGCCAAGCCCGCCTCCTAAAGCTGTAACTACATTCGCACCCGCACCGTCTCCTTCCCAGCCTTCTTCAGGTAACAGCGGCAACAACAATAATGGCGGCAACAACAGCAATCTCCCGAGTTTCATGAGGGGCACACAAACTGGTCAAGGAACCTTCTATGATACTGGTCTCGGCGCATGCGGTATCACCAACAACGACAATCAGTACATCGCTGCTGTGTCCCATCTGCTCTTCGACAACTATCCGTGAGTAACCCTCTGTAGACCTCGCTCGGCCTCTGTCTGACATTTCATTCATAGCGGTTATGCTCGTGTCAACCCCAACAAGAACCCCATGTGCGGTAGGACCGTCACTGTCCACTGTACGTCCAAGCCATTTTTTTACCGGGGAGTAGCACCTCACTGACCAAACCATTGCAGACAAGGGAAAGTCCGTCAAGGTTGCTCTGACTGACCGTTGCGCGGCCTGTGCTGTTACCGATCTCGACTTCTCACCCGCTGCCTTTGCCCAGCTCGCCAGCTTTGATGAAGGCCGCATCAACGGTATCACATGGACCTGGGACTAAACACTAACCGACTGCACAACTGATACCACATTTTCCACAAAGTTTTCTCTCATTTTCACCTTGAAAGACCGCTGCTTGCACGGTGTCTTCACGTCTCTTGCTGGCAAGCATATAGGGCGCCCACTGTGTGGGCGATTGCTCACCGAGAAAACAACTGGCCCTCCGTTAGTTTAGTTTTGCCACAGCCTTCGAGCCAGCTCGTCAAGGCTGTCTATCATGCACTGTACCTGCCGTAGTCATGTCACACTGCTTTTTTATCAAGTCGTTTCAATCGCACAATGTTTTGATCATCTAATGATAGCTGCCGTATTGAGGGCGCACGGATACCCAATATTGCTCCTCTCCGGTGCCCTGCACCGTGTGGCTTACGGCAGAGAATAGGCTACTGGCTGTCTCAGACTCCGATGACGTTGCCCATATCAGCAAGACCGAAACCATATCCAACACTAGTCGACGGAGAAGCGATCCGTCTGGTATCTTGGTGTATGGTCCGGGGGTTGGTCCTCGGACAGCATGGTTGATCCTGAAATATGGTGCCATGCGTGCCTGAAGCTGCATGACAGTCTTCCGTTGTATCCGTCAGTGCACATATTCAGGATAAGAGAGGAGTCACGCACTTGGGCTTCCATTAACCGTGGCCGTCTCTGCAGTATACGCAGCAATGCCAAAACTATCGTCTACAATCAAGGTAAATGGCTTCGAAGCCCACATATGAACCCGCCACACTGACCTCAGTTGCAAGAAGATTAGTGTTACCCAGTTCCCAAAGCACTTGGGGGAGGTGAAGTAACCAATCTCTGAATTTTTGATCCTCGATGGATCGCCTTCCCGTCCTGAAGTTTCCGCGATACTGGGGATCAGTCTCTAGCTGGAGATCAAGTCAGAATCTGTACTTTGGAGAACATTCTGAGCACGTACCAGTATCAACCTCGAAATGAATTCTACAGTTAACCGTTTGCTTGCAGCTTTGGATGACATTTTTGTAGCATGTTCAAGGACTGCCAAGAGAATCATATTTGGGTCCCCGTCTTCTCTCGTCGCAAATTCATTGATGAAGGTCCACATAGAAGGGAGGAAATCCAGATATGCTGAAGAACTGATTGAAGTCGAGATTCCTGACGTTCCTGATCGTCTTTGTAGCTTTTGCTCGATGAATTGACCCACGCCTCCAGCTTCCCAGAACTGTCGAAGATGGTGCTTCACCAGAGAACTGGATGCTTTCTGGTGCTTTCGAGAGGATCGCTGGGATTCTGCAATCAAGAGTAGTGACACCAGTTCGCAATAGGTGAGATTATAGGTATCAACGAGCTGCGCTAACTATGGGACCGATTTGTGAAAAGGACACGACCACGGGGGAGAAACCAATCACACCTTGATACTCTTGCTTCCAGATGAATTAGCGGGGAAATAAGGAGACATAAATCCAAGGAGTGATTCCAGCTCTTGCAAACGTGCTTCTGGGATCTGGAGAGACATGGTCAGAGGTTTCATAATCTGAATGATGAAGCGTGAAGTACCTTGCTTGATTCCCGCGCAATCGCTTGATAAAGTGTGCAAACGAGTTGCACGACGGTGATTACGAGGCCTACCTCTGTGTCTGACGGAGTTTCAGATGGTGAAAAGGCAGATGGTGCATAATCGAGGAGAATAGCAACTAGAGTGGAATGTAGCGTTCGAGACAGGTTCTATTGAGCGTAATCAGTAACGGAGTAAAGACAAGGGAGAGGGCGCACTCCAGCGAAAGAAGGACCATCTTCGAAGGAAGGATCTGCAGCAGTAGAAGGTATATCCATCAGATGTTGGATTGACCAATTTTGGTGGTGGAAATCATCGAGGTCGAAGGTTGAGGGGAGGAAGTCATCGTAGGTATCTTCGTCTTCTACTACCTCTTTCCACAATTCGCGGATGCCCGGTGTGGTGGACGTCGTGCGCCAAGGACAAAGGATATTTTCGAAGGTTAGGTATGCTTCGCGATTTTGAAATACGGTTTCCAGGTACCAAGAGGAGGCTGGTTTGGTTGCTTCAGGGAATGGGGCATGAGGGTCGGTCGTCCTCAGCGCACATCTTAGAAATGTAGACAAAGAATTGAGAACGACATATTTTGACTGGAATAATGTCAGTGTAAGGTCAAAGAGGTAAGTGCTGAAGAACGTACCGCGGGAGTAAGTGTAACGCTCGCAGTAGAGGTTGCCTGAGCAGGCCCTAACCAGGGGGGTTAGGGAGGAATGCAAGGAAGGAAAGAGCAAGGACCTTCGTTACCACCAAACTTTGTGCCAGCATTCAGCAATCCAAGGTAGCCATCGAGGATCCTCTGGCCATGGCCCTTGAGTGAGCCGTCGAGTCCTTCGGCGAGGACGTGGGGGAATCTTTCGAGGAAGATGTCGAGGAAGCGGACGGCATCTATCCTGATTTCTGGGAATATGTGGGTTTGAGCTGATGTGGTGTAGAGGAGCAAAAGATGGGAGTGGGGAACAAGATTGTCCTGGGGTGGATCTGTTAGAGCTTGGGTATAATAGAGACGAGGGACTTGCCGTTGGAATGCGGGGGATCAGCCAATTGAAGAAGGACAGGAGGGTTTTCCGGACATCGTTGTCCTATTAGACAATGAGGAGGGGGCCTGGTGCAGCGGGAAGAGTGCGTACTTCGTCACCAATGAGCTTGATAATTGCGGTAATAAAGGTGGACATATTGGAGTCAAGGAGGGCCCAGTGGGCATCAAGGAGTTCCTTGAATCCAAGGATGGCATCTAGAACAGATGTGGACAGGGAGAAGGTACGGAGTTTGGATAGTAAATACCCTTGCGAACGTTTGGATTGTGGTGCCTGAGGTGAGAAACGAGGTCGTGGAAGGAGAGATGCCTCCTAGTCAGAGGCTGGGACGCGTCCTTATCGACGACAATGCTCTGTGTCGGAAGAGCGATGGCTGCTGGGGATTAGCTGCGAGAAAAGGAATCTGGACGGGGGACATACAGCGGGCCTTGAAGGAGGTGTCGACGACATTGGACGGCTGCTTTGCGCCCTTGCCCAGTTTGAGCCTGGCTTTCTGGGAAATATGAGACGAGATCCGAGGCAGATTCTGAAAAAACACACGGTAAAGTCAGCCGCCTTGTCCTTTTTCTTCTTCGAACTTTTGGGCATTGCAGGTGATGGTCAAATGTCAAAATGATTTCCGCTTGGCATCAGGTCGCGTCGACGCGACTTCGCGCGAGGTTATGCCGACAATAATAAATATTTCCACCGTCTCCCCCATGGTCCCACAAAAATGCGCCGCTTTCTCCTCACCTGCCTGCTCACCCTAGCTGCCGTCGCAGGCTCCTTTGCCTTGCGCTCCGCCAAACCACCCAGGGGCTTTGTCACCACAAAGGGTTCTGCCTTCCGGCTAGACGGAAATCCATTCGTATGTCCATAGCCATATCCCAGGACACAGTCTCATCTGTCTCACAGTATTTTGTTGGCGCCAACTCCTACGTGAGCATTTACAGCTATAGCTGGCCTCGCCTCAACTCTCCCTAGTGGCTCCCCCATCTCACTAACCAGCGTGATGTCGACGCTACATTCAAGGAAATGAAGAACGCAGGCATAAAGGTCCTGCGGACCTGGGTCAGTCGAGCACTTCATGCTCAGACAGAGTCTTCATGCATTCCATAGGGCTTTAATGCAATCAATGCCACAGAACTCCCTGATGCATTGGCTGCAAATCTCACCTATTACCAGGTACTACACAAAGTCCCCCATCCCCATATGTCTTCTACTGACCTCCACCCAAGGTTTGGGACGGTCCGACCTGGAAGTTGAATGATGGTCCCCAGGGCTTGCGCCGTTTGGACAATGTTGTCGAGACCGCAGGGAAATATGGAATCAAGGTTATCATTGCCTTCACTAACAACTGGTACGTGACCCAATTTATATCTTTGAATAAAGACTTAGCTTTTCCAGGGGTGCATATGGCGTACGTGTTGCTCTACCTTCGATTGCCCCTACACCATTGAGGGGATCTCTCTAGGGTTCCTCTCTCTATGTCAACTGGATCGCTGGTCCCACGGGCACTCACGATGACTTCTATACCAATAGAAAGATTGTCTCAGAATATCGTGAGCGGAATATCATCTTCCGTCCAGCCCAGTCTGTTATAACAATTCCCAGAACGCTACGTCAAGGCCCTGGTCAATCGCTACAAGCATTCTCCCAACATCTTTGCCTGGGAACTCATGAACGAGGCCCGCTGCCGAGGTGATATGCAAGGTGGTCCAAACTGCTATGCAGGATCCGACACAGTCACCCATTGGTACAAAGAACAATCTGATTTCGTACGGTCGCTGTAAGTTTAATGGTTTGAAAAACACGAAACTCTCTTATGTCCATAGGGACCCTCACCATCTCATCACAACTGGCGGTGAAGGCCACTTTTACAAGAGAAATGAAGATATTGGCTACTGGTTGGATGGCAAGTGGATTTCTGACTACAACTATAACGGCCAAGGTACGCCAATCGCCATCTTTTTCGAGCTAAACACCGATCTGTTATTAGCTGGCGAGGACTTTGACCTGGATCTTACTCTTGAAAACATTGATTTTGGGACATATGTGGGTGCTCTAGTCCCATCTCAGGGATTTTCGCTCTAAAGATGATTTTTATTAGCATATCTACCCCCAATACTGGTAGGTCATTGATCATGCGTATATCCACTATCGTCTGACGTATTGGTCAGGTATGCAAACCTTGTAAGTAAATTGACACTCTGGTTAGACACGAGCTTGAAATGTCTGCAAGGACCACCCGGAAAGGAAGAATTTCACCATCGGTGCATGGGGCCTTGATTGGATTCGCCAACACGCCGAATGTATGTCTTGGTCTTCCACCAGATACTTTGGCTGACCCCTCTAAAGCGGCGAAGAAGGCAAACAAACCCGTTATCCTCGAAGAATTCGGAACGTTTGGCCTCCGTGAGTCCCATTTTCATTCAACGCCAAAGGCTCGTGTCTCATGCACGGAACAGAAAATAAAACGGAAATCTACCCGCGATGGGTCGGACTTGCGCTTCAGACCAGACATGGGTGAGTGACCTAGGTTCTAATGTGAAGTCCTTTGTTAATGACGACCGTTCATCCAGAGGGTCCGTAGAGTTTCAGGCTTCCTCAACACACACTGACACTGACACCTCCGTTTTCATAGCATTATGCCATGGCAGTTCGGCATGCTTGGCCTGAAAGAAGGTGGCGGAAACAGACATATTAAATACGGGGACTATATCATCGATGGAGTAAGGACTTTTTGCACATCTCCATACTATTGGGTGAAACTAACTCCACTTCCCACAGGCCTCTCCCAACGACGGTAAGCAATGTGTACCTCCTTGTGTATAGCTTTGACGTCTCTTCTTAGGATTCACCCTCTATAAAAACCAGACGGCCTTGTGGAAGATCTTCACGTGAGTGCAAACAGTCCCTTCAGGAATAGGTAATTCATTGACGGCGAACAGGGATGCCGCAAAGGTTCAAGAGCTTAGGTCGAAGTAAAAACGACCTCTTCAGCCGGTCCATTTTCAATGGAATGAGGAACGGGTGTTACTATTAAATACTACCTGACATCTTTCTGTGTACATGGCCACGGTGAACCTCGTGGCAGTAGCGTCCTCGATACGTTGAAACAATAAAACAATCGTGTGCCTGTATCACTACAGCGGTGTCAGTTGGCAAAACTATAGACTAGGCGTATGGCTACTTGCCCTTTTATGTCTCGCCAGGTAATCGAATGACGGTGACATTTTGACTCAAGGGGGTCCAAGGGGCGGACATAGGCGATCGGTCGCCCGAAAAGACGTCTGACACACTGCATTTGGTATCCCTCCACGTTCTTATTCTACAGTCCAGATCACGCATTGTAAGAAATCATTATTCGCCTGACCGAAGATATCTTCACAACTACGCACGAGAGGTGTGCTTTCCGTGTGCTCTGCTTCACCATGTAGTGATATGTCGCTCCTGCGCTTAGAACCAGAGACACGCTCTCTTTGGTGTATAGTCGAATCATTGGACCGTCTGTACCCGGCAAATTCGAGGCAATATCAGTTCCCCGAGTAAGTTGCAAGGTGGCGAATTCGATACAATCGTTGGTGAACTCGAACAGCACCTCGAACGGCTCCGTGCTAGTTGGCATTGGGAATTTGGAGTTATAGGGTCAATACGAAGATGAAAATTATCGGGAAAGAGACGGTCGGGTCGACCCTTCATTTGCTCTAGCAACTTCGAAGATCGAATCATGAAGTCTGGGGGAACGCTTATTGTCTTCCCGAATCGGGCATAGTCGACTAATTGTCTCCGCTGACTGTGAATGCCTCATGGAGAAAACAGCAATCCAATCTTGACCAACAACAAATTCCCAGCATTAACGACGAGGGGTATATGTAACACCAGTACGTTGCGGGAATTCGTGGGAGGACGCAGTTGAAGGGTCCTCCTTCCTCATATAGTACACCGACGGTGCTATCTAACGACGAAAGACTGTCATATATCTATCAAAAAAGTGAGGAACATGAAGGTCGTGTATGCACATTACAAAGGACACAGCAATTATGAAAATGGCTCAGCGGAAAGGTACAAAAGCGGCCTCGAGGAACGTCTACCACAACTTGCCTGGTCGAGGGAAGCCAATCATAAAGTCAACCTCCAAGCGAAGGCAAAGCAAAGGATCCTCTTCCACTGAATATGCATCAATAAGCACACCAAATTTGGCTTTGAAAGCGGGAAAGTAAGATAGCTGCTGTACAGTAGACATTGGGGGGTGTACTCACCTCGAGGAATTTCCTTGGGTAGGGCAACCGTCTGCTCTATTTCATAGTACCCAGGCGAAATTGGGCACTGTACAGTAACGTTGTTATTGCGTCTGACCATTTCATTTGAATATGTAAAAAGTTCTGGGATCGCGGTAGACACGTACGCTTCCTCACAAACGTCGAACTTCTTCTGCAGCAACCTCACGAGTCCCATCTTCACAGTGACGTCTGCAGAAGCGCCTTCCTGTTACGCGGTAATCAGCTAGAGGAGGCACGTCTAGTGGTAAGATACAAACCTCGATAGTCTCGAGGACGTTGGCCTTGACTTTGATAGTCATGTCCTTCCCTGGCTTGGGGGGATCCGGGGAGACTTCAATAGACTCAACCTTAATGGGGTCATCGTCTTCGCCTGAAAAAGAGGTCAATGAGAAAGCACGGAGGTTAAGGTGGACCGGGGATACCACAAATCTGGTACGACCACTTTGCTGTAGTCTTGATTGGAGGAGCGAGTGCTAGCTGGCCATCCTCAGAGAAGACAGGGTTGGCAAAGACTGAGGAAACAGCCAAGGTAGAGAATATAACGAGAGAGGAGAAACGCATGAGGAGGATGAGGAAGTGGTGGTGGTGGTAGATGGTTGAATTCCGCTACTTATCCGTTCTGACGTACACTTTCCTTTTTGGGATGTAACACTGCCCCTGAGTCAACAGCGGGGCCACAGTGCCTCCAATCTCGGTTTCACTCTTCCCCTTTCCCCACCATGAAGCCAAAGGACTACTGCTGCTGCGCCATTCCAATGATAAATGCTGGCATTTATGCAACTCTCATTGAGCAATTTGTCGTCGCCATTCTCGTCGGTGTCCTCGCCGTTGCAACACCCTCCAGTGAGTACTGGCTCGGACCTTCCATCGCAGCTTCATTCTGACCAGGCGATCCTCAGTTGTTGGAGCTTCTGTCCCCGGCTTTGCTTCTTGGATCCTCGCTATCGTGTCCTTCGTCGTTGCAGCTGTCCAGATACTCGGATTCCTGGCTGTTTCAAGGGTAAGCTCTACCCAATGTGTACAAGCCTGTTCCACATTATCTTTTTTTGCAGGAGAAACCAAATCTTTATCGCACGTATGTCATGCTCCATGGCATTGCTGTTGGTGCTGCATTCTCGATTGCCGCGGTATGGATCATAATGTCTGCAACCCGGCATTCCAAGGCGAAAGAAAAATGTATCCAGGACTTCTTCGATGGAGACGTCGGTGATGGCCAAGGCGATACATTGTGCAATATATTTCCCTGGGTTGACGTTGGTATAATGGGTGCTTTGTGGGTAATATTGGGCCTTTTCCATGTGAGCAAATTTTCCCAGATGCTGCTAGTCTAACCAACGGTCTGACCACCCCGTAGATCTACCTTTTGGTCGTGGTCTCTTCCTACGGAAAGTCTCAAAGACAGGATCACAATGATTATGATCGTCTGTATGACCCAACTCAGCCACTAACAAAGGACAACATTCCACTAGCAGAACGTAAGGATCCTTGGGACTCGAGGGAGTCGTCAGATGAATACCTCAAACCACACAACGGCGATGAAACCCGATATCACCATCACCGCCAGGAAAGTGCCACAAGTGCATCGGATGTTCTCAACGAGCCGTACCAGCAACCGGCCAACTACCAGTACAATTACCCTGGAACCTATGCTCCCTACTCCGACCGTGACTACGCTAACGAGCCATCTTACCCATCATACGCCCATACCCAGCAAGTGGTTCCGACTCCAGTTGCCGGAAGCTATAGCAGGGAGCAAGATGATTTACAGTTAGGCAGGCCTTCGCAAGCCCGATCCCATCCTGGTGAGTCCTAATTTATATTAGACCCTACCAACCGTGGGTATCTTGTCAGCATCTGTCTTCCTCAGCTAATGCAGCATCGTCCAGCTGAAGGTCAATTTGGTCGTAAGACCCCTCGAATCCTAAAGTGACTTAGATTCCTTTCACTGGACCCTTCTCCCTACACTACTGTAAAATAGTAATCATTACGGAAGTACGATTCAATTGGCCTGAAGCCGCATTAACATCGTCGAATGTATTTGACACACATTATGAGTGGATTGCGTGAGAGGAGGGGACGAGACCGTCTTGATTGATTCTGGGGCCTCGTTGCTTCTGCATGTTGGAAGAGATTCATGTCGTAGTGCAGCCCACTCGGGGAAGTGATGGTATTCTCACTCAGGGACAATAAAGCCCGTGTATATGCTTCCTGTTAATTGTTCTACTAAGCGGCTACCCTATTGTAACGCTGTACATACATATACCCTTGACTGACGGGGGTAGGTTCTTCCATTTCCTTCTGTCCTGCGCGTATCTTAATTTTCTTTTTCCAGCGTCAGGAACGCGAGGATAATCTTCCTATACTATGCCTTCGTTGCTGGAAACCTACGACGTCCTTCTCGACATAATCAATGACACGCACGATTCCGTTTCCGTGCAACTCCTTCGCGACTATGGCCGAAATGCAGCGGCAGCCATCCTTTTACATCCCACGGAATCGGTCACACTCATCCTGGAGTCTGGCTCATCCTATCGATACGCATTCAAAGCTCAAACCCGGGTGGCCAATGTGACGTATGTTCTTTATCTGATTCTAAGCAGCCCGCTAACCATTCCCATATTCAGGGCCAGATCGTGGAGAGATACACAGTGCAATATTTCACAATTGTTTGCGACCACCCCAGATGATCCATCGAGGAATAGCAATCAACCCGTTAACGGCGTTACCGTCGATCGCCTATGGCAAGATCATCGTTTTTGCATCTGGTTGGATCCTTGACCTGGCAAAAAGGTGATTCACATTCGCACCACGCGCAATGTTATTGCAGACTGAACATTCTTGGCCATGGTCACAGGATGCATGAGAGCCATGCCGGAAAAGGGTCCCTTAATTTTCTGTCCCACCCATCTTGATACAATTCCAGAGGAAATCCCCCAAAGTTGCTTTCGGAACAGGTTTTTCGGTGATTTATTATCTGATTTGCCCAAAGCGCATGGCTGGGCCACTCCTGCTTTTCTTCTAGAAGAACGTCGACCACGCCTTATGCTTATCTGCACGCCTCATGTCGGTATTCATAGGACGGGAAGGCTGGCACGGTGTCCAGGTGACCTGTGGGGGTGAAGCTGTCGAAGATGCCAATCACGTCATCTAGTTTTCGGTAGTTCTTTCGAAGGGTCGACAAGACAACAGAGGTATTGCAGAGGACTACCGGGTCGCTTGCGACATTCGTCGTCATTAGTATTAAACTAATAGAGCATTCATAACATACACCATGTGAAGGGCAATCGGGTCCACCTTTGCGCGCGAACTAGCTTCCTACACACGCGACTCTTGCCTGTACTTTCCATTGAAAGCTGTTTGCATCGTCAGTATTTTGGACGGCCGTACGCGTCGATGGCCCAATTCTCCACGGGCTAGATCCAAAATACTCCGCGTTTCCCCTACATGTTTCTTTCCAGCAACAGGACGTGGCGGGGAATTTCTTTCATCCTTCTGCTTCTTTATCTCGTACAGAGTTTTCATGGCGAGTGGTGTTGCAAGTAGGCGGTCCTATAGGGAGAGAGTTGGGATGAACTGGACTGCAATACCTTGAACGGAGGGAACGTACAGCATGCTCTTTAGCCTTTTGGCTCATTTCGAGCAGAGCATCTGGCCCCTTGAACCTGAGGAGTTTCTGAACATTCCACGCTGTTTTCGGTCGGAGAACATTGGTTTGACCCTCTTTCGCTGCTTTCAGGATAGCTTCGGTTTCCTGGGCTCCGTTCTTCATAATTTCTCCAAGTCGCTGTTTCGACAATTGGTTCTGCACAATATCCCAGCCAGCCGCTCTGGCGGTCATTTCCCAGCGCATATCCTGCGGGTTGTCGACGAGTTCGAGGATGGCGGCGGGAGCATTGTCACCTTTTCGGTTTCCCATCTTCAAAATACGAGTGTAACCTCCTGGTCTATCAGAGTAGCGTTTGGCATATGTTTCCAGTAGCTTGGTGAGGGCAACAGGCTTAAGGAGGAACGCGGAAGCTTGGGATTCATTGCCAGCAGTTCCCTTCTTGCCCATTGTGATGATCTGTAATCGAGGTTGTATTATGTCTGGTTAAGTTCAATACATCTGAATTGACCTTTTCTGCTAGCCGTGCGGCATCCCGAGCTTTTGGCAGAGTGGTTTTTATTCGCTCATGCTCGAATAAAGACGTGACTAGATTTCTGGATTGACATGGACAACGATGACGAACAGCGACGTAAGAGAACACTTACCGAAGCATTAGCATCCTGTGGGACGATGTCCTCGAGAACTTTCGAAACGCTATGCCATGCTTCATGGTGGTGGTCGAGATTCACCCACAACGTTCAGGTCAGGGTCAGCGCTCTGTTCAACTTGAAGTTACAGCGCGTCGTTCCGCGTCGAAATTTTGAAGTCGCGCTTCCCACGCCGGTAACGCGTTCTCCTCAAATCTTAATTACTGAATTCAGGCAACCTCAGAAATGAATGTATGAAGTACTGATAGCATTCCTATCCCGCAAACTCATATCGCTTAAGGCCCTTAAATCTTCCAGCAAAATCTATGCGAAAAACATGTCCTGAGTCAGGGTACTGAGCTTGTCTCGCGACATCACCCCCATTGGCCCCACAATGTGCAGTTGTCACGAACAACTGGTCATTGTGTTCCCCTTACCAGCCCTATAAGTCATGCAGCGTATCGCAGAAACTATGGTCTTACCACCGAAGCAACACGATGTAACGTTTAATGCTGTCTGAAAAATAATTTGGAAGTCAACGGCACCGTCCAATGCAAAGCGGACAATTCGGGAACCACCCCATCTGTTCTGTCAATATCAGAGAAGCTTTGCAAGAACTTGTGCATGTACAGACCTGGCACTCCAGATAAATCCATCCTCATCGACACAAAGTCCGTCGCAGTATGTGTCGGGAGCAAAGCCTTGCGCCACGGCATCCACCAATAGTTTTCTATTCCTTAAATGCCCGTCGTTGTAGTCATACGCGTATATCTTGTTGACCAGTGAATCGGTGAAATACCTATAAGCAGTACATCTGAATGGGAAAAGAGAGGGAGAAAGAGGGGCGCATACATCGTCCTATCGTCGGGGCTCCAAGCCAAACCATTAGAATCCTAAAGAGGAAATCATATTGAATTTGAGATTAGGAAGAAGCAGCACCACCCACTGTGAAGGGTTCGTCCACAACTTCACAGCTTGATTCCAGGGGATCGTACCGGTACAACCGACCAGGAACGTTGTGCTCAGTAGACATGATGGTTCCAGCGAAAAAACGACCGCTGGAATCACATCCTCCATCGTTGAAACGGGTATATGGACTTTCATGGTCTGAGAGAGGTTGGGAGAGATACCTGAGGGTGGAGTTCCCTTCCAACAAGGCAAATCCCCGTGCGGCAGCACATGCTAGCTAGCTAGAGTTCTGGATCAGAAAGGCGAAACCAAAGGGAAGAGCTGACCCCTTGTGCATCTTTCCGAAGCACTAAACAAGATACCGATTCCGGAAAGGTTTCAATTGTGACCTTGCCTGACGGAACTTCAGCGTGGTAAACCTTGATGTACCGTCCGTGAACATTGAGCATTTGGTTATGTGGTTTGGAAAACCTTTTTCTCCGTGATATCAACAAAGTGTAGAGTGAGTGTCCTGGGGTCATAGAGAGGGCCTGTCGAGGACGTATTTCATTGAATTAGTTGAGCGTGTGGAAGTGTGACTGAACAAACCTTCTCCTAAGGTGCAGCCCACCCTGAGCCATGGCTCGTCTACGACGAGGGTGTTATGACTAGACATAGGGAAAAGGGTAGAAGTCAGGTAGATTTGGAGAAGTACGCGATCATTCTCGTCTTGGAAACTCGGTCATCTTATATGCGTTGACGGTGGTCAAAGAAATCCCTTTTGGTGACCAGAAACTCGGCGACAGCCGATCAATGGGAACAAGGAAACAGACATCCCCTGACGGGGGTGCGGATTTGGATCTAAGGTAGTGATCTTGGTAGTCAGAAAAAAGGTAATCCCGTTACCGATATCGCGAAATCACATAGATCTCAAATCGCCATTCCGAGAAGAGTCAAATGGGAAATGATGATTGGTGGAAGCAATCTAAAGTACGGATTATTCCGAGGGACGGGGGCCTCTACTAATGGGCTGAATTGGATGAGAGTAAACGGGCTGCATGCCTAACATCGATAACCATGCTTACCGTCAGGAGTTTTAGCAATGTAGTCAATAGCTAACCGGAAGGTGTCAGTATCGAACGGAACGAATATCCGGGTAGTTGACACGTACCTTGAGCAACTGTTTGAATTTCGTCGGCCTCAGCGTCAGGGATTTCAATGGAGAATTCCTGAACAAAAGTCAATCCTAAATGCCAGGAGATATGTGAGAGCAAGCAAAACCTCTTCTACGGCCATTACTACTTCCACAGCGTCAAGACTATCCAAACCCAAATCCTTCGAGAACGCAGCCGTTGGTGTCAACTAAGAAAAACGGAAGGCTTGAGCACTGGAAATTAAGGTACCAAGAACATGGAAGTACCTTGGAGGGGTCAACCTTCTCATATCCTTTCAACACGTCGAAGATACGCGTCTGGATAGCTTCCCTTGACAAGCCGCTACCTGAGGCATACGACGCGCGGGGAATAACAAATTTAGGGATTGTCCGTGATGCCCAGGCGGCACGGGAGAGAGCTGTTGACCTTGTTGCAAGACGGAATAAAGACATGGCTGGCGACGACAATTGACACGAAACTGAAGAATCGACTAGCCAAGGCCAGTGACGGAGCCAGGGCAAAGCGTGATTACCTAAGATTCCCGGCACATTCCGAGTTCAGCACATGACCGTTAACAGCTGGGGTCGTTCCACCCCACAACGTATATTATTTGTTTACTCATTTAATCGAAATGATGGATTCTCATGGGTTGCCAGTAAACAGAGAGATTGAACAGCATACCGCGGCTCCTTCGTCTTGAAAAAATACCTGAAAAGATCTCAAGTGAGCAGTGGGCCATTGCATGAGCTGGATAGCTAGGCATTTAGTGCAGAGACCAAGGTCAAGAGAGGTAGTTCGGCAATCGCCGAAGAACTGTGAAGTTGCAATTAAGGTTTGCCGAGTGCTCAGCCACCTGTACAACCCATTCCCCGAAGTCCAAGCCCAAAGGCTCAAACGCTCGACTCCTCAAGGTGAGTGCTGCTGTTCTCGTCGTCGGCGACGGTCTCGGACTAATATTGTAATCTTCTCCCCGCAATTAGGTTCGTCTTTCCCCCAATTCGCTGTTGCAAGAACTTGGACTTAACGTGCGATTCATAGACTTCGACAATGGCCACTCTCTCGTCGACGCCCATCGTTATTGATGGCAAGGGTCACCTCCTTGGTCGATTGGCCTCGATCATCTCCAAGCAGATCCTCTCCGGCCAGAAGATTGTCGTCGTGAGATGCGAGGAAATCAACATTTCTGGCAGCTTCTTCCGGAACAAGGTTCGGGTTTATGACGCGGGAGTACCACGAAACAGCTATGCTCATACACCTACAGCTCCGGTACCACAATTTCCTCCACAAGCGTCACATTGTCAACCCCAAGAAATCAGGTCCTTTCCACCACCGGGCACCATCCAAAATCCTCTATCGCGCCATCCGGGGAATGGTTCCACACAAGACCGCCCGGGGTGCTGCTGCCCTCGAACGCCTCAAACTCTTTGAAGGTGTTCCCCCACCATACGACCGGAAAAAGCGAATGGTGGTCCCCGAAGCTTTGCGGGTTCTGAGGTTGAAGCCAGGTCGCAAGTACTGCACTGTGAAGGTTAGTGGTGCGGTGGCCCAGTCGAGGAAGGATGTGTGCTCATATTCGATTGTTAGCGTCTGTCTCATGAGGTTGGCTGGGGTTACAAGGATGTTGTGGATCGTCTTGAAGAGAAACGAAAGATCAAGGCTCAGGCCTTCCACGAGCGCAAGGTTGGTTGACGCTGTGTTTATCGACTGGTAGATGACGCTGACTCCCGGACCAGCTTGCTGCCATCAAGCTGCGCCAAAAGGCAGTTGCAGACAACTCAGCATCATTCCCGCAACTCACGCAGCTGGGGTACTAGGTGGATACATAGAGAGTGTATAAGCGAATGTCCACGCCGTTACTATGCAAACCGCTGTATTTTTGCGATGACCTATGTTGCCCCGATATGCCATGACATTTTATTACCTGGACATGAGTGAACTGAGATTGGGTGAGTCAGCGGCGATGGCCGAATTGGTGCGTGGACGTGGTAAATAGATAATTTGTCCCACAGTGCCTTGCCGGCTTTCCCTTTTTCTTCATCTCCTCCTCGTCGTCCTCCCGTAAATCCCCCAAATGGCCTCTGAATCCTCCCCAAACCGCGAATCAGGCACGTAGTCTATCTACCCGGCTTTCCTCGTTTTTTTAATATACTTCATTGCTTTTTCTTCCTTTCTCAGCTTCTCCGCCTCCCTCTCGTTCTCCTTCTCCGGTTCCAAATGAGACCCTGACCTTGCGCGCTCTTGTCAGTACGAAGGACGCCGGCGTCATCATCGGAAAGGCTGGAAAAAATGTTGCCGATCTGCGAGAACAAACTGGAGTCAAGGCCGGAGTTAGCAAGGTCATCCCTGGTGTACACGAGCGGGTCCTCACCGTCACCGGCAGCGTAGAAGCCGTAGCAAAGGCATGTATTCCATCCACCCTGTCCTGGCCCTGCCTTTTTTAATCGGCTTTGCTAGGCCTACAACTTGATCATCTCCCAACTCGTCCAATCGAACCCGTCGACGCCACCCCCATCCTCCTCCAGCGTCCACACCTCGATCAGGCTTTTGATATCCCATAATCTCATGGGCACTATCATCGGACGAAATGGTCTCAAAATTAAGGCAATCCAAGATGGCTCTGGCGCTCGGATGGTTGCCTCGAAAGAAATGTTGCCGCAGTCTACGGAGCGGGTTGTTGAGGTTCAGGGTTCCCCCGAGGCAATCGGTCGTGCAGTTGAAGAAATCGGAAAATGTCTTTTGGAGGACTGGGAGCGGGGATTGGGCACTGTGCTCTTCCATCCCGGTCCACACCATGACGATCGTGGTGGAAGCAGGCGCGGTGGCCATGGCTACTCTGGTTCATATTCGGGAGGTGGTGGAGGTCGTCGCTCGAATGGTGAACCAGGAACCAGCAATCGAGCCAGAGCTGCTTCTCCTGGTCCCCCTCAATCCCCGTCTTCCAACCCTGCCCCCACCAACCTCCGGACCCAAAATATCTCCATTCCTTCCGACATGGTTGGCTGCATCATCGGTCGAAGTGGAACCAAAATTACCGAAATTCGACGCCTATCTGGCTCGAAGATATCCATTGCCAAAGCGCCTCACGACGACACTGGCGAGCGTATGTTCACCATTGTAGGCACCCCCGAGGCCAACGAAAAGGCGCTTTTCCTGCTATACAATCAGTTGGAAAGTGAGAAAGAGAGACGGGTAGGCAGGGAAGCTCAGCAACAGGCTGAACTTCAACAGCAGCAGGAGTAAATCTTAATAGACGTTGTGCAGTCGATAGGATATCGACGATTAGATGTTTCTTGATGAGAATCTTTGCAGTTGCTGATATGAACCCAGGTGTATTCGTAGTCCCCTCCCCGGTCTCCCTCGTTCTTGACAGACATTACGCGCCCCAGAAGTCCGTTTATCCATGTGCTTAGCTCCTGTACTAGCTTGTACTCGTTGTACCACTTGCTACCTTCTCGTATAAAATCTTGCTGCATTACTATTGGCATCCGAAAATTTCTCGGCGCCTGAACTTGGCGTCTGCCATCAAGCATTCCTCTGATTACACCTCCTACCCCACAATAGGCTCAGCAGTGGCAGTCTCATATCATCCTAATTCTTATCTACACGTATATTCGCCGCATTAGGCACAGGCCTATTTGCGGTCCCATCTTTCACCAGAACCAACGATGGCGTCGTCTACGACCAGCAGGTTCATGCCTACAAGCTTTACGGGTTCGCACAAGGCTGTTGAACTAAACGTGACAAACTGTCGCCTCATTTATACTCTTATCTGGGAGAAACGACCAAAAAAGAACGGTTTGCTGATCCAAGCTTGTTCAAGCCAGAAACGCTAGAGGCATGGATTGCCGAGCGAAGAAGAGTCCCCGACTGAGAATCGCGTGGAAGGAAAATGGAGGAAGCTATATCTTGTGGACAGTTCACTGCGAAGGATATTGGTGCTCGATCAGTCGAAAGGCGTCGTACCGTGACTGACCGACCCAACTCTCATCCTGGTGCAATAGAGGGAATACAGACAAGCTCCGATATCGAATTGCGTCCTACCATAAGCCACTCCACAAGAATCGTTAGCGAAGGTGGACTCGTCGCCACCCATCGACGATGACCGCAGGAAGCTCTTCAAACGATGGCAACAGTATTGGGCACAGAGGCTTACACTTCCAAAGGAACATTATCGACGCCTTCACCCAGAGTTCTGAGGCTCTAGAAGAGTGCACCCAATCGACGAGCGTACGGATGGATATACTTCCCCTAAAATCACTCGCATCTGAGGCTCTTGAAAATATTCGCCAATCGGTCAAAGTACCTGCTCGTCAAATGGAAACATCCCGAATACTAGCGCACCTTGCTAATACTGATATCAGGCTGTAGTTCCAATCCCTGGAGAAATTGCCATTGTTCTTGTACTGCGTGCCACCATGGGTGTTGCTGTGTTGCTGTGTGCCATCTTCCCAACCGTCTTCGCGTCACAGCTTAATACCTGTCTGTCAAAGTTTCCATCATATCCGAAGGGGGATTTTGACGTCTGTCTCACGGCAGCACTCATACGACATGGGTTAATGGATCCCATCTAGTGTAGGGGGCATAGACAGCATGTTAAAACGATGGGTAGTCAGATTATAGATGGGGTTGCGCGACTAAAACGTTGATAACGAAACCTTTAAGAATGTCTACCTACTACTGTCACTCTCACAGTCACTATCTGAGTCTTCGGATCCTGAACTCTCCTCCATCTCACTAGGGTCCACTTCCAGAGTTCGTTGTGTCACATCGAAGCCTTCTGCTTGAAGGTTCTTTGCTACCGAGTCAGCCTTTCCGGGCGCTGTGACAACGACAGCAACGGATGTTTCAGCGTTGAACAGGGGGAGGAAATATTTTCTAAGTGCCGCAACGACGTCTTCTTTGGAGATTTTCTGGTACTTTTCCAAAAGATCCACTTGGTATCGCTGGGGAAGGCCTTTCAAGCCTTGATTTATAAAGGAAGCAAGAGCCTTCGAGAATTGTCAGTTAAAACTCAAGATGGCGAACAACTCCAAATTGCATACCGCACGACCGACGGTTGACACATTTTTAGTAACGCCATAGACGATTGTGCTCTTCGCCGCATCGAGGGTAGAGTCTTTGAATTCGATCTACATCACTCTTCAGAAAGGACCTGCGCCTAAGGATAGCAGAACTACTCACTGTCCCGTCAGTCAATCCTTGGATCACTTTCTTCGCCTCTTCGAAGGCCCCGGTGCTGTTTGAGCTCTACTGGATAATCAACGGTAGCCATAAATTATCTCGACAGAGAAACGTACTCTGTAAAGGGAAAAGCTGAGTAAGCCTGACTCGGTATCGAGGGAGACATACGCCCCATAAGCCAAGCCGGAACCACGGATGTACCGCTAATGGATACCATTAGTCGCGTTCAATGCACAAACTAAGCAGATACGCACCCACAGGTAGCTTTCAGTGGCATTCAGAACCTCAGCAGCAAGGCGTATGGCAGGGTATTCTGGATGATCGAATCCTTGGATAGCTTTCGCAGTGTGTGACACGAATGAGCTTTCGATCGTCGCAAGGCTCATGACGATGGCCTGGAAAGTGGGTTAGAAAATGAACTAGGAGCGACATCTTCGTCCATACTTTCTTGGACAGCTGTTTTCCAGTTTCACTTAGGGTCTCAGACGCTAGTGGGACAGGTGCAAGCTCCACTGGCTGCAAGGTAAAGTTAATCATACAAGGAGTATTTCCCAACCAAAACGTAACTGACCGACAAATGAGTGAAGTACTTGGCCCAAGTGCTCCTAGGTTTCTTGATATCGAAAACATTTCCAGTAACCGAGAAGCGGATACCCGAAGGATCCGCAACTGTCAGAGTTTTAGTAACAGTCGAGAAGCAAGAGGAAGCGGAATGGTTACCATGTTTCCGAATCTCCTCAAACTCTTTCACAACCTCTTCAGGATTCTCCTGCAGGCGCTTGGCCAGCTGAGGAATGAATTCGGTCTGTGATAGAACACCAGCAGCTCTTGAAGTTGATTGATCGTTATAGATGAGGTCGTTCCAAAGCGAGCTAAGGACGTTATTTCCATCACGTTTGAGCTCAGGGAGGGATTGTTGAATTTTTGCCACAACAACTGCAAGTCTGAGCGAAAATCAGCAAAGGTAGGAATTATGATAAACAATACTTACCGTTCCTTGTCAAATTCGGAGTTATAGAAAAGATCGTTCAGCCAGGAGATAGCAGTCTCATACATCGCCTTTTCCACTTTAATGCTGATCCGCATGAGATCCGAGAAAGACCCTGAAAGGCCTGTCGCGACTTCGTAAGAAACAGTTTCGTCTTCAAGCTTATTGATGACTTCTTCATGAGAAAGACGCTCCCCAGATGACCTTCTGACCGGAAGAGAGAAGAACGAAGACAAATACGTAGACATAAGCCTGATCAAGTAAGTATCAGCCTTTTTTTTAAGATATCGGAATGGCTGAGGGATGCTCACGATCGTAAATGATTGGGCACGGTGTAAAGCGAAAAGAAGGCGTTGATGGTTGTGAAGTCGGACTATAGAAGCTTGTATTAAAACCACACACAAGAGGAAGAGGACTAACGAACCTCAACATGGTCATATTCAACGAAGAAAGGGAGCGAATGTCCATCCGAATCGATATACCGAGCAAGTTCAGGTGATTGGTTCACATACTTGCCAGGCTGACGGCCATCGCCGGGTTGCTGCAGGGTGTGTACCGGAATCCAAGAGATACTCTCGACGTCAGGAACAGGGAAGGTAGAAAGGATGTCATCAGGAATAGGTCGATCGTGTTCCTCTTTCGCGGCTTCGAGTTCGGCTTCCGCTATTTTAAGACCTTCCGGCCCAAGTTTCGCGACTTGAGCTTCTACGCGTTTAGCCTCCTCTTTCTCAAGCTTCTCTGCAAGGTCTGCAGACGGTTTTCCAACGACAATAACTGAGGGGGGGTCGATGAAGAACCTACACAATCAGGCATTAGTGATCACAATGTCATTTTTCAGCTACGAGAACCTGACGCACTTTCGCAGAAGGTCAGCCCATTGTTGGCCTGTCCACTGGCGGAGAAGTTGATACTGATTGATTTCATCCATGGAGGGGCCCAATTCAGATCCGTCTTCTTTGCCGTACAGGACGTCGCTGATAATGTTGCCCGAGAAAGTATCGCCTTTGGCTGCTTCAAGTTTACTCCTAAGCTAACCATGCTCTCAGTCCTATTCAGTTCAAAAAAATATTAGACGTACCTGTCGCTCGTCCCGATTGATCAAAACCTGCATTCGGTCCATATCAATACCGTCTTCGTTAACAATGCACTTGAGTTTCGCCTTCAGCTTCGCCGGGAAAGTGCGAAGGTGCTCAGTCGGCACTGAGCCGACATAAACAGGCAAATCATTGCGAGTGGCACGGGTGTCCTCGCCGAAATAGATATAGGAACTATTGTTGAGGATTATTGGTATATGACGCAGCAATTTGTCGATAAGATCACGCACCAGAGGGGAGACTGGATTTCGACAAATTCCTTGTTCAGCGGGGCCACCGGAGAAGATGTGAGATAAATGCTCAGCATGTCCAAAGCCTACAAAGAGTTAGAGCAACGCTTTCGGAACGCAAAAAGTAAAACTAGTGACCTTGCGTTCGAGGAAATCATTCTGAGATGGTCCAAGGAAGCTAATGATTAGTTCACCCATACCTGGTTTTGCAATTAGAAACTCCCAAAGGAGGGACACAAGGGGATCATTTACTTTCGTCTTTTTCAGGGAACTCGACCACTTCGGAAACTTCCTTTTGAATCGGGACACGGTTCGCGCTTGGAGTCTCAACGAATGGTCGTTTCCAACCCTCTGGACGTGAACCCTTGTCTTGACCATGTTCAATGAGGCTTGGCTCGACTTGGTTTTGAACAACCCGCAATAAAGCCTCCGTGCCCTTTGAGAATCTGCCACCAACGATAAGTGTAAGGTTATGGGGCACATAGTAAGTTGAATGATAATTGCGAACTGAGAGTGATATTAGCCCACGTCTAGGAGAGGGTTGGAATCACTTACTTTGCTCTGGCGTCAAGACTCGCAATGCTTCCATCAAACCGCCGGTTTCACTCCTATACCCACTTCCGAGAGGGTGTAATAAACGCTGTAATCTAGACAGTTGTTTGAGAAGATGTCCATATCGTTTTCGATTGAGACTTACTTCAGAGCCATTAGATCCCCAGCCGTGTTCTCTCGACCTTGCATTTCGCTATAGACAACACCAGAATCTTGACCTTTCCCATTGATGTGGTGCACCTAGGTTATGAAGATGTGAAAACATGTTGGAACATCATTATGGTTCCCAGTACCTCGGTCACAAAACTAAATAGAGGCCATATAAGAGATGTCTTTCTGAAAAGATGTCTCGACTCACCCCGCCTTAGTTATTGTAGGATAGAGAATGTGGTCAATGTAGATGGGAAGCAGTTGAAGGAAGCCCTGTTCCCCGGCAGTGGAAACGGTATACGCAGTATGGTCTGTGTCCGTCCATGCGTTTGTGCCATTTGAGAAGCCTCTATTTGCGAACAGATCGAGGATGCCTTTGTAAGGGTATTTCTCTGAACCCATAAAGACGAGACTGAGCGGACGAAATTAAATGCGTAGTTCCAATGAGTGACAAGGGTTATCTTACTGTTCTAGAGTGTGCGGACAACCCGAATCGTCGAAAACTGATGGTTTGTGTGAGGGATAGTTCTGCGATAGAAAACTCTTCAAGACTGACTCTCGGTAGGGACAACGAAGTATCCATTGATGATGGGGGCTTTACAAGAATCAGATAAAGTTGCAGCGAGATTATGAGGAGCAACTTACCCTCATAATCCAGGTGAATAACGGTCAAACCAGTTACATGGCTGCGCCATTTGGAAACAGTCACATCGGTGAAATCCAACTTGAGTTCCTTGACCAAGTTGAAGTTTCCAAACTGTTGAGGAAGAGGATGGCCCATTGGAACAGACAAACGAGGAGAAGGGACTGCTGAATTTGCGACTGTGCTTGCTTCCCGAAAGCGGAAGGTGTAATTTGCCTGAGGTGATTTCCAAGCAGACACGGCTCGTGACAATCTCCTCGCACCTGGATTTACAAGGGACCTTCGCCACAAATTGGACAAGCTCAGCATCCAAGCAGGCCAGAAGACGGTACAGAGACAAGAGAGGTGCCGACCAACAGCCAGCAGACGTTGGCACCGTCAAATAATGGTCAACAGTCGTACTCCGCCTCTGTCATTTCCGTCCTCCCTCAGTCACGTGCATACGGGCGCTTACGACTGCCAAGATCAACCATTCTCTTCAAACTTCTGCCAACATGGACCCAAAGCCCCGCGGCAGATTCACTGCTTACAGGTCTGCTGAAGAGATAGCCGCCATTCAGGAGAAACGGAAAGCCAAACGACAGGCCAATCTTGACCAACCCAAGCCCAATGAACTGCCAGACACTCGCTTGCTGCAACGACCCTGGCTATCTTTCGATTCCATACAGTCGACCGTGGACTTCAAGATCTTGACATGGAATGTCAGTTGCTGACAACTCCTTTATACTCTATCAGAGATTGACCGCTTATTAGCTCCTTGCTCAATGCCTCGTCCGTGAGTGATATATCAGGAAGTTGTCAGTAGGGTCTAGAATTGAATGACTATGTGCAGGAAGGGAACTTTTCCCTACCAGCAATTGCTTGAAGTCAGGGCAGAGAGAGCCATTGATACACCAAGAAATCCTTAGACTTGATGCTGATATTTTGTGCCTCCAGGTGAGCACAAGGAACGGCTTTTCTTGAAGAGTGGCTTATCCTACCGCAAAGTAGGAGGTGGATAGAATGGATAAGTTAGGGCCAATGCTGGATCAAGCTGGCTACTCCTATCGCTCTGCCACTGGGCCTAGGAAGCTTCATGGATGCCTGATCGCATACAAATCCGCACAGTTTCAGCTTGAATCAGAGAGGGTTGTATTTTATGATGACGAAGAAGTTCGTTCGGAAGGTAGCGAAACACAGCGGCGAGGAAAGTCTTTCCAGACAAGAAACATTGGCCTGGTTCTGGCGCTACGCACACTGGACAACACCTCCGGAGGCGTGATCATCTCTACCACGCATCTATTTTGGCATCCTCGGTATGTGTGACATGCATTTACCGTTCATAGAACCCGTCTGACCCGCTAGATATTAGCTACACGTATGAGAGAGCAAGGTAATATCTGAATCGTTACTACACACGATATCTCGTAGTAATCTATCTGCATCACCAGACAAGCCGGAATTCTTGCAAGGGAGGTATCGAAATTCCGACAAGAAGAACCTGTGCGACATACGTGGCCTTGCATTTTAGCTGGTGGTAGGAATGTTCGCATACACATGATGCAACAAAACCTAACATCGTGGCGTCGCAGATTTCAATTTTCCACCAGATGATCCAGGCTATGCTCTTTTGACTGGGACTCCTTTGCTACCCGAGCAAAGGGAGCGTTTGTTGCCTTCTTACGTTGTTCACAATTCCGTAGACCCAACTCAAGTACAAAACGCCGTAGTTGTTACAGACACTGACGAAGCTGGAGAAGCCGTGGATCCCGATAGAGTCATCACGAATGCTCGTCCCGCTCAACCAACAGACGGCCTCTTGGACATCAACGAACTCATAGATCTCTTCTCTCGTTCCAGCAACATGGGCAGTAGTTATGAAGTGGGACTACGCCAGTATATCACCGCCTCAGACCAGTCCAATACCGACCAACTCTTTTTTGGCGCGAATGGAACGATTTCAACCGACAGGCCCGGCTATTATGAACCACGGTACACGAGCTATACACATTACTGGAAAAGCGTATTGGGTAAACCCTACATTCATATCTACTGAATTTGCACTTCTGATGTGGTTCATTAGATTACATCTTTATCTTCAGCGATACCTCTCCGCGGGTTCATGTTGCAGGGCTCCTCACCCCTTTGCATGGGAAGGTCCTCGAGCCTGGCTTACCCAAGCAGGAAGTTTGCGGGAGCGACCATTTGCCACTCATGGTTCGGCTCCAATTTCAGATGGTATGACTATTCCTACGAATATCGGATACATAGATCATGATACAATCGAATGAACGCTTTTCCGCCTACATTATTATAATCCACAATTCTAAGGATAATCGATAATCGATAAACCAGTGCCATGTCTGATATTAAAAGAGTGACTAATGACTGAGTACTGGACACGGAAAATGAGGGAAGGTCGAAAAACTGCATTAAGGAAAGTGAAGTATTTTTAGGTGTCAAGCGTTCGTTCATCACCGAGAAAGAGCTTGATTATTACTGGCCAATCATGAGCTGCGATCCCACCACTTGCTCATAGCTAAGAGTAATAAGGTAAGGGAAAAAGGAAACCCGTGCAAATGTAGAGAAGATCGTCCGTCTAGCCTCGTCCAGTGGATCTATCGGAGCCTGCTAACAGGCTACTGAATAACCCACCAGCGGAATCTTCGTTTCGTAACTGAATCATATAAATAATCCCAGTTCGAGCACCGTTGTTGCTTAGCTCGATGGCAACACCAGTCTTTCCAACACGCTCTACACCATCAGTGAGAACGATGGTCGATATCAGGATTGACTTGTCCTTGTTGTCGGCTTCAACCACAAGTTGTTTAATATTCGTTGGGTCTTGCCGGTACAGCTTAAGCTTGGCCGATCCCAACGACTTCCATTGAGCATGTTGCTGTTGTAAGAACACCTTGCACTTCATTTGCGCGGATATAACAGAAACAACTGGACCAGTATGTTGGGGCACCTCAGGCACAGGAGAGTTTGGAGGACTGGGTTCGTCGAAGGAAGGATCTACCATGGAAGCAGCGCGAGATGCCGGTTGAGCAGACGGTAGCAAGGGCCGAGCTTGGGGAGCATGCAAACTTGGTTGTGAATGGTTGCGCGCCATATTTCCACCATAGAATGGCGGGATCGGGGGTATGGGACCACGAGGGTCTTGTTGAGAATATTGCGAATTGATGGACCTAATGGAAGGAGACTTGTAAATGGTATTCATGGTGGGTTCTGATGGCGGTCGAGGAGGCAAGCCATGTCCAACGGGAGGACCCATACCAGGGGGGAAAGCTCCCATAACTGGAGGGCGACCCGGTCCCTGAGGAAAACCGGGGCCTGGAGGCAAACCCGGTGTAGGGCGTTGTCCGTTCATAGGGTGCACAGGGAAGGGATGTTGCATTTGATGCTGTGGAGGACCCATGGGAGGACCCACAGGTGGTCCACCACGAATAGGTGGGCCGGGGGGTCCTGGCATACCACCTGGCAGGCCATTTGTGAAGCTGGTGCTACGAGGGGCGAATCCAGGACCCGGCGCATTACCAAAGGGCTGTGCAGAAGCCGAGGGACGTAATGACTGAGAAAAGTCCGTATGAGGGCCGCCAGCAGGAGGGCCGCTGAAGCGATTGGGAATGTCCTCTTGATAGTCAGGAGGTGGAGGGCCATCAACCTGCCGTGGAAATGGGCCGTCAGGCCCACGGGAGAACGGAGGGAGAGAAGGAACAGGAGGGGGAGGAACTTTCGATAGTGGAGGCACTAGACGCGCGAGTGTTAGTTTGAGAAGTGAAGAAAGAATATAACAGCCTTACGAGATGCAGAAAATTCGATGCACTCTTTGAAATGGGCCATGAGTTGATCCCTGCGCTGTACGGAATCCGTCTCTAAGATGAGATGCTCTTTTCGCATGATCGCTACTTGGAAAGCATTGTCTAGGATATGATTGCCTCTTCAATAGGATGCGATACGAGGATAGAGATGGCGACAACAAACCTTGTCCTTCGATTTCGGATACTCTCAGGACCTTCCCAGCCAGAGGCGGATAACAGAGCCACATGTCAGCGGAGTCATCTCCGGTATTAGCTTGGTCTTCCGGAGACATACGCTCGCAGACAAGGAACAGATCTGAAAGGAGGTAAATATGACCTTGGAGGTGAAGAACTTCTTCGTTGGTAGCACGGGGCACAAAACGAATGACAACATCTGCAGACGTCCGCAGCTCTCTAGTGAAAGTGAGACCTGGTGGTGACATCTGCAGCTTGACAACCTATTGACAGCTAAGACACCTGCCTAAAACGCTAGGAATTGCACCACCTACCTTCGGGTTCATTGTGAAAATGTCAAGAGTCCTTGCAGTGGATAGCCGGCGCTCGAGGCTGCTGATGGGCATCGATAAAGTAGCATTGGAACCTCTGCTAATAGAAGTGTTTGCAGTTTCGCGAGAAAGTCGTTCACTGCGAAAGGTTTGAGCAGGATATATGCCAAGTGAAGGTCTGCTACTTGCCCTGCTGAAGTCACGCTGCCACGAGCGGAACCACTATCACTGCCCGGATTGGAAAAGGGCTCATTGAGCCGCAAAGGGGGCGGAAAGGACGCCTGTGCCAAACCTGACATCGGAGGGCTCATAGACCGAGTCCGCATATCAATAACAACTTCATCTTCGGTCGCGACAGTCGGGTGCGGAGAAGAAACAGATGTTGACGCCCGATTATCAAGAGTGTCGAGCAAACGATCCAAGGTTTCCAGGGCACTGACCAACAAACGATGGTCGCTGCGTCCAGGTGCTGTGCTTTTCAAAAGTCGGCTGTAAAGTTTACGGTAGTACTTGAGTCGAGCTTTGGGAAGTAAGAAGAGTGCATCAAGGGTCCAAATTTGAACATCAGGGCTTGTAGAAGGTGGATTGGTAGCCGAGAAAGCCTCGAGGACAGAAGCAAGTTTGGGATTAGACTGAACGGGCTCCCACGTGTCGAATCCAGAACAATATTTAGCGCAATATGAGCTGTACGGGGCTTCCAAGTCATCGATCTAAAAAGATATTGAAGGCGACGATGGAGCAGATGGGGTAAACCGGACGTACCCATCGCATCAACAGGTCACCCAATGCTTTGGGATTTGAAGGATTCGCCCCAATTTCCTTGAGTTTCTGGAAACAGACACGTTTCAGTCGAAAATCTAGGACTTGGAGAACAGAACCGTACGCCATGGAGGCCGCGATTTGCCTTGTAGACGCCTTCGATACTCCTGAACATGGTGTCCAGCTCTGGAGGTGGCAGATTTGACCGCGACCATGCTCCTGCTACTTTCTGGGAGAGACATGAGCGATTGAAATATGGGCTGGAGAAAGGGTACGGACCCGAATGATGCCTGTAAGATGGTCAACATAGGCCTTTTCTGTCTCGATGAGGTCGATGAGCGGGTTGGCCTTCTTGGGCTTTTGTGCTGGCGACTGGGGCGTTGTGGGCGTGGTGGGTGTTGTGGGGACTGGGAAGGAATTAGAAGGACGGAGAGAGTGAGTGGGACGCACGGACCTTCGAAGACGGGGAGGACGGCGGTGTCAGTCATGGAAGAAAGAGAGAATGAAGAAGCCGTGAGAACGCGCGCCGATCTTTGTCCCGCACCAGTATGCCGTCCAAGCTCGAGTTCAATTTAATATGGATCGAACGTACCTTTCGTTCTCGCATTACCACCGAGCAGCTCCTCAGCCCAGAGCGCGATGCAGGCGTTGTCCAGCCCGCTGACTACGACGCCGCCCTCGCTTTCCTCCCCGGACCCCATCGTCACTATAATGTACGTCCACCTGCTCCCCCCAATCTCCCCCCGTTTCACACTCCCAGAACATTGGCACAGTCTTCGGGGCTGGTATGGGCTATGCTGCCCGCCGTCCTTCCTGGACTCCAGGCAGGCTCGGATCAATCGTCCTCTTCGCAGCACTGACGGGACGCGCCGCAGGAAGCGCTTACGCCGTCTTCTCCTTCTACAGATTCCTCAAAAACCTTAAGGACCCTGAGGGTTTCGCAAAGGCATTGCAAAACATTCATCACAGAATTGAGAACCCTTCATCAATCCAGCAGACTATAGACGCCCCTCCGGTGGAAATGAGTTCCCCGTGTGCGTACTTTTTAAACTTCACACCCGCATGCCAGTTCCTTACACGCGCAACAGCCTCACAGACAACTGCGTCGGGACCAGCGCCAGGAACACCAGCACCGGTTAGTGCATGGGACAGAATTCGTGCAGCAAACTCCAAACAAGTTCAGCATTCATCCTGGGATGCTTTGCGTCAGTCCCATGAGAGATCCCGCATCCCCCAGAAAGGCCAGGATCCATCCCCGCAAGCAGACACAAACAGCAGATTCTATGATGACAACGACAGAGCAGCAGAGCAAGCCAGGTTCGATGCTCTTCTCGAGAAGGAAAGAAATTTTAAATGAAATTCTCCCATGAAAATCAACTAAACTACGTGAATTATACAATTTTAAGACTAGCAGCGACAGCAGTAATAATAACGGTACTAATTGCCCAATCCAATCAGCGGCTCATTCCATAGTTCGAAGTGCCCGGCAACTGCTCCATGTGCGGCGATCGGGACAGGTCTCGCATGGGCCAATTGCTGCTGGATGTTCCGTTCGATTGTCTGTGCATGTTCGGAGGCGACAGTGTCCTTTCTGAAGACTCCGCACTTTGCGCGGTGTACATCGGTGGGCCGTTGATGGGCAGCGGTGCCTGTCCTTCACGCTGTCCTTGATTAGGTTCATCTCGCTGGAAAAGCGACCTGTGCGAGAACGGGTATAAAGGAACGCTGACTTCTAAAGGATGCTTCTGAGCCGTCATTCTGACAATTTCTCGCATCAAACCCTGCAAGAGTCGTTCTTGCCGTGCTAAGAATCATTTCGTCAGTTGCACCCGGAGTTTGTCACATAACCATTACTTACTACCAATCGGGGATCGACTACCGTATTCCAGCATCGCAAACCTGTACATTTCGTTATTAGCTCTTGTGATTTGACCCGGCCAATTAATAGACTAACCGAAGTACATTTATTTCACCCCAAATTCGTGCTTCCTCTTCTTGCTCATCTGTCTCAATATAGTGCTTGCACAACTGAACCAGAACTACGGCGGCGAGGTACCAGCATATCTTCCAACCTCGTGTGAACTTCTGATATAGCTTTCATATCATCAGAGGCGCTTACCGTTACAAATGGGTGAAGCCGGGTGATATCAAGCGAGGCCTGGGAGAGCGTATAGAATGCGCTCAAAATTTGCTTGGCCGAGTTAACGCAGCGCGACATGGATATGTTGCTGGCATCACCGAAGTCAATATACGGGTTGTGGAGGGTGATGGTTGCACTACATAGAAAAAAGATCAGTATTGCAAACGCTATAGGTAAGCAAGAACTCTTACGCATGTGGGATGATGTGGACCATGTAAAGGTCGGTGTCCAGCGTTCTGCCGCCATCGGGTGTCTCGAGTACAACATTATTCATCCGGAAGATTTGTGGAAGGTTAGCTATAAAGTCTTCGCACACCAACTGGTCAAGCTCTTTGAAACCGGTCAGGTGGAATGGATTCTGGCTTTTGCTGGGCGGTGTTGGAGCACGAAGATTTCCGCGGACATTGAAATCTGTCACTTTCCCAAATAACATAACGGCCTTGATCAATAGCAAAAACGAGTCCGTATACTGCGGTGGATGGCGGGTATAAACGTCCGCTAGTCCTAAATGCTGCATGTTACTGGGAATTTGCCTCTGCAGGAAGTGTCAGCTTGAATTGAAAAGCACCAGAGAAAAAACAGTATGCTCACTCCAGATTCAAAGTCTTCAGTTCTCAATGGTAACTCTGTACCGAGATCCCTCTCATCCACAGCATGTATCCATCCACCTACTGAGGCTATGCGATCAAAAAGGATCGTCATCCACCACGTCCTCCTTCTTGATTCCAAATCACGGAGATCTTTGGGAGGAGCCAAATATGCGCCAGGGGAATTGTTGCCATGAGTGGAAAAGGTCCCCGGATAGTTGAGGCGTAACGGGACGGCAACCCTAGTTTGGAAACCGGCAAATATCCACACTTCAACCCAACGTCCTTCCTGGTAGAAGTACCAAGAGAGAAGGATACAGGCTTGCATCACAGAGAAGATGTCTTCACCGCTGGCCATCGTTTTGTCGATATACTGTCGCGTCTTGCTTGCATGGAATTCTGCAAACTGATCTCGCCGCGTGCTATCCGGGAGGGTTATGACATTCTGGGGATACCAACGTGAGGCTGATGCACACTGAACAAGTCACAAGTCAGAACATTGGGATCTCAGCCTGAAAAAGGAAACAAGGCTCAACTATAGCGTGGAGGATGGCTGAGTGAGGGAAATCGGGATCTTTGGGCGCCAGCTTCATCGCTGCTAGGAATGATGGCTTATGCAGCACCCGAGAGCCACAAGGATCGCATTTGAAGAAGACGTCGATGCTGCTTTGCCGTAAGGATCGGAGTGAAGTTTGAGCATGGGACGACGTACTAATGATCAAGAACGGAGGGCTCAGGAAGGTCAGGATTCCATCCAGAAAAGAGTAAATCCATGAAAGGGTCGGCATCCCCACTGCCAGTTTGTTTACCCGCCGTCATGTCGGGACTGCCCGTTCCACTTCTGAAGTGCGATTCCGGGGTTTCAGGTGCGATGAGGTTCATGGCTAATGACGCTCGAGGAAGAGTAATGCCCGTGTCTGAGCCTGGACCAGCGCTAAGTTAGATATATTTGACATTGACACGTAGAAGGCCATGAATACCATTCTGACTGGGGGTAATGGACCGATTTGTCCCTCCTTGCTCATAAAGCCGCTGCTTCAATTGACCTGTGGGCAGAGATGAGACAGGGCGCAAGGGTAGCAGAATTGAACATACTGATTTGGTCCTCCAACTGCTTGATCTTCTCCACAGGATCAGTGTCAGGGGCGAGTGTTAGTCCCTCGATGGGATCGTAAGAACACTGGGGCTCTGTAGGGTGACTGGCAACAAGTTGGTCAAAGGAGGCCGGCGGTCAATTTGATTATACAACGCACGCATAGCCGACGGGAGCTGGGACGCTAATAGTAGCCTGCCATTGCCTAGAGAGGTTGAGCGCGCTCTCCACAACGTTGGGTAGAGGGACCTACTTTACACACGTTCCGCAATGGGGTCTTGCAGCATCGCATTTCTAAGAGGCATTAAACGGGTTCTGTGTGCGACACGAAGGAAGAGGGCACACCAATTTGCGCTTCCGACATGTCCGACAGGCCTAATGTTGGTGGAAAGATGAGAATGACGGATAGGGACGGTGCAAGGCGACTTGCCTGGTTCCTTCGAAGGGCGGGGCGGCCGTTGCTGGTGGCGGGGGCCTTTGGCATCGTGCCGACGGTGAGCGAGGGAGGAGGAAATGGGTGGATGTTGTGTGGTGGAGAAGGGGCGGTGCTGTGCAGGATGGGTGAAGAGGTAGAAGAGAGTGGCAGAAAAGAGCCGAAGGCCCAGGACTTTGTGTGAGCAGTGTACCGGTTTATCTGATCGGCTATTTACATGAAATCAATTATTCCTAATGGTATCGACTTCTGTTGTCAACCTATCCTATATACTAGTCCTTCACCATCTGATTGTATCGCCCGTCTCAGTCCTTCCTCAAACAGGTACAGCAAATCATCCTTACAAGATCGTCGCAACAATTCTTCGTGAATGTGCAAGGTGTCGGAATTCAGTCAGGTATATACCTGCCGTTACAGGTCAGTGTCCATGACGGCAAGCACCAGGTCAACACGAACCCTGCCATGTGCCAAGTTGTAGTTTCCCTCCAGAGATAGGCATGCTGACTGTCGATCCCACGATTGATGCTTTCGTGTGTGAGACGCTGACGCCCGACGATCTGAATACAAACGGGCGGCATGTATCGAATGGCAACTTACGAGTCACTGTCATGACAAAGGATAAGCAATACTACAATGAGTCTCGGACTCGCCCAATTGAATCATTCACGCACTCAGGACCCTCATCGGTGTGTCGCCAGTTCAGCGACTCCGGAACTATGTTGTCGAGAGCCATATCCATGTCTAGATCGCGATACCAGGTTGTGTTTTCCATGCAGATGGAAGCAATTAGCCGCGTACCTGTGCGCACATCTATACATAGAGCAAAAAATCCTCGTGGATAAGCTGGTACAATCAGGGATGACGACTCGCCCTTACCCTTATCGAAGTTCTCGTTCAGCGTCAAGGCAGCTGAAGTATGTTGACTGTACGACATCCGGGTCATCACGGGCATCGTATCCAATCCAAGTCTCATACATGAACAAGAAGAGCATTCCAACCTGAGTGAATGGTCACGATTCACATCGACCTACGCTTCGTGCCCAAAACTTACTTGGACATCCTTGAGGCCATCCTTTATATGGTTGAGAACCTCGTCGGTGATTAAGTAGCAACCCTTGGATCGCTTTGCGAGAGTGAAAGTCTTTTGCCAGCCCATATTCAAGTAAAGGTGGAGCAGTAGAGGACGGAATTGAAGGCTCAATTATGAGGATATCATATTACTATCAAACAGACATAAACAATGAACGAGTAGTAAGTACAATCAAATGATTTATCATGATATCAAATGGAAGACGCAAGAGTTCAATAAGTTCAAGACGAGCTTATTCTTCACCAAACCGTTTTGAACGTTCCACACCGCCTCTGTTTCCAGGGACATTACGATTGCGGCAATGATTGGCATAATGACCTTTCTCCCCACACTGAAATCAATCCGATAAACATTCTGGTCACAGTTGAAAAGGGGCTCTCGCTAACCTTGAAGCACATCACTTCATCAAGATTTCGCCTGGGGGGCCCTTGAAGAGTCGAGAGGCTCGATTGACCGGGCATACCGACACTGCCTCCAGGCCCGTCGTAGCGACCATAGCCCGGAGGCGGAGGGCCTACCTCTCGATTCGTCAACGAGGCTTGGTTTTCATAGTCCTTCGCAGTAGGCAAGCCTGGTTTGGGACTAGAAGACAATAAGGATGCGACCCGTAGAACTCTCAACTGGTACTTACTGGCCCTTCGGACAGTCGGGTCCAGCAGGACAGAAACCAGATAAGTATAATTGACAGGCGACTTTACGTACATGCTTCCTTGGGCACAATGGACCTGGAACAAGAGTCAGCTGTGTATTCGGGAACAGATTATATTGGACTTACCGAGCTTGCAAAACCCACGGTTATAGTCCGGACACTCGATCCGCCGTTCTTTTGGATGCGCATACAGACATTCGTCGCCTGCGGAGCAGTAACCATATTTTGCAAACCACCAACACTCGGGCATACGCCTAAGATTGTATTCGTGCAAGAATTCGCAGGCATCGCCCTTCTTGCACAATCCACGCAACCAATGCTTGCAAACAGTTGCGAGCCGCTCCCGTTCCCTCGGATGGGTTGGGAGTTGCCTCGGGGGTTGGAAGTTCTGTATTGAAGGCGTCGTATGGCGTAATGGGCAGTGCAAAGGTCCCAGTGGGCATCCGGCGGGTGTTAGAGCAAGTCTGCATATCTGGTCATCTACGAAAACATGGTGTCAGAGCAACATATTACTTTCAAATAGACCAACCTTTATCTAATTTGACTCCAAGCTCTGATTTTGCATATATTTCAGCAGGAAAGTTGTTTTGGTGAAACTGAGGGTTTATTACATCTCTGAGAGCGGATGGACCTATGAGAGGATTGGCAGCCATGATGGTGGTGCAAACTCAAGAACAATCTGCACCGCGTGTGAATTCTGTTGAGCGCCAATCTTATTTATTTACTACCACGCCCCAATTAAATCGACTTCTAATCCTAGCTCCTCAAACTCTTTGGCCTTTCGTTCAAATTCTCGTTTCCAACTTGCTCCGCTTTCCTGTTCCCTGGTCTGTACTTCTATGAAGTATACGAAATTGAAAGGCAAGCCAGCGTATGGCCTCCGGTCTATCCGCGTTACTTCTGTCTCAAGCGCAGAAATCAAACCGTGAATGCCCGGAGACTTTCCATGAGAAGTAGACGTCCCATTCCGGATGAACGTTCGAAAAAGCCCCTTCCTTAACTTCGGCAGATCAGACCTATTCACTGGATGGTCTATGCCTTGGCTTCGTGCAAGGACATAGAACCTTGTATAGTTGTCTGCTCGTATTTGTCAACACTCTTTCTTTCCAGATAAATCAAGCATAATTTACTGGACTCCGCTTGGATGGCTTCTTTTAACACTTGCAAGCCTTGGAATAAGGTTGTACAAACGCGAGAGCAAATGGCTGCATGTCCTGGAGGGCGATCAAGGAGTGCACGGGCAGCTCCAGCGGTAGACGTAGTTCTTTCAGTGACTGCCTTCGGAAGATGGGTTTCGAGGAAATTTCGACATTGTCCCAAGGCCTATATGCATGAGCACATGAGCATACTTCGAGCCGTGGATGCGAGTAAGACTAACCTGTTCATGGCTTAGCACGGTGTGGATTTCCTCCAGTTGCACCCCAGCCCTTGCCACCAGACAGTGGTCTATGCGTAGGACTATTTCCCCAACAACAAAGCTTTGGTCTATGTTTCGCAATGAATCATAGGTCTCGACAACGCTCCCGAATATTGTGTTTTCCTGAGGAACAACGCCAAACTCGGCGCTGGAAGAAGACAAAGCATGAAAGACATCTGCGATTAGCTTTGCTACAGCCGTTCGTTAAACTGGAGCTGGAATTCGAACCCTTTATCTCCATCTTCTCCTCATAACGGGTATTTGGGCCAAAGTAACGGTCCGCAGCCTGCAAGGTAAAGTCAATATTATATTGCATACGATTCATCCGACTCGCTACACTTTACCTCGTGACTGTATGTGCCAAATGGTCCGAGAACGGCGACTCGAGGTAGAGAATGTCCACCCAGAGGCGTGGAGGCTGTTACCATTGTTCAGGAAAGTCCCGCTGTAGGAGTTTTGAAGTGACCCGGGTTACGAGAGAGCATTGGAAACAGAAAAACTCATTACAATTGATGACTATCATCCCGATCGGAATCGTTGACGCAATCGGTAGCCTCAATAGGGTTACACACACTAGCCTAGCTACTGTCAGTCCATAATCTTTAAAGAGTACAAGAAAATGTCCATATGTTACAGAGGTAAATACAATAAAGGAAGTCTACGCTATGACATTTGAATGCGGAAAGAGCCTGATTCGTAAAGGGCCTGTTGCAAGTTCGTCATTTCGTTTTCGGAGCCTTCGCAGTTCTCTTCAAAAAGTGTTCTAATCGTGGCAGTTGCATCACTTGAACGAGCGAAGGTGAGATTCATCGGAATGGAAGACAGAGGGCCACATCGCTTCTTGAGCAGATCTTCGAGCATTCGTGCAAAGCGATGGGCCATTGGTATTCGCTGACCGACTTTCGCAACTGAAGTACTACACGGGTGTTATAAGCCAGTAGCACGAATGAGACGAATCATGGTTGACATACTGGATGAAATCAATCTCCGCCTTCAAAGTGGAAACTTGTTCCACAGTGCCGGTGCGGCCGTCCAATGCGACCTGGAGGAAACGAACTAAAACGCGGCCGCTAACAAACCAGCAGAACTTTCACGGCGGTGAGACACTACTTGGATCAAGGTTAAAAACCACGCTTACTGAGCAGAAAGAATCTAATAAGGTGATATCGAAGCTAGTTGAGGACACGCTGTATATTAGGTCTAGGATGGCCCTAGCCGCTGTGAGGATTTTTAAAGCCGAGATGCAGCCAGACTGTCTGACTTCAGCATGGGGGTCATGAAGAACGATCATTGCCCTGGAGAACATGATGAGAAAGACGGGTATTGATGAGAAAGACGGGTATTGGTGACCAGAATAAACATAAACTGACACATGAGGTATTAGGAACGCAGTGTAAAGGTGATTATCGACAATATTCTCGTGGATTGGCGTCTTCAAATGGGCAGGGAAGGAATTCTTGAAGGAGGATATGATGTTGTCGAGTTCGATGAAGGCAGGTGATCCACGGGGGTCGACTGGATCAGGAGACTGAGCACTCTCGCTGAACGAACAAGCAACAGCAGCGTCCCCTGCAAAGTGTCTTGATCTAAACCTCAGATTGAATGCCTTGACACGCGCTGCAATTGGCTTAAATCGGTGATCGGCCTGAGCAAGAAACTGTTGAGCTCACAAATCAAAATGTTCCCTTTGATGTATAGCATAAAAGCGTCCGTTTGGGGTTCGGGATGAGTGAGTAGAAGATCGCGAGTATGTGCCCATTGACGATCTAGAGGCGGAACGAGAGTCTGTAAATGGTCTCTACATGAACTTCAATGCGATGGCAATGATGGGATGCGCCTTACACCTTGTTCAAATTGATCTCCTCTCACAGGGAGAAGCTGCGAGATATCTTGATCGTCCAAACTCAGGGCCCATCCATTCCCACAGCCGTGTTGACGCTCTGTAGCATATGCTAACCAAAACGCGTTCCTCCTGGTTTCATCTTCAACCACCGTACGAGCTGGAGATAAAATGGAAGGTGGCCGCTCGGATTTGGTAATGGAGTGGAATGGAGGACACATGTTCAAGCCCAACGGTACACACAACCGCATGGAATGCGCAGACCCGAGGAAAACCTAAAATTGAGATAAAATGAGCGGAGTGAGAAATGATGTCAACGAAGAACCCTACATCTACCCATCTGTTTCGGAGAACATCAGTCGTGGGACATGAACTCATGCGGTAAACGCCTTACCTGCCGTGAGACCAGTAGAACCAGGTTAACACAATGTTAGCTTTGGGAATCTGGTATAAGCATCGGATGGTCAAAACGCATCGAAGAAAACAGACCCTGTAGGACTTGAAAGAGATTTTCACCGAGGACGTTCATTTGCTCAGCTGTCTCTCGTGCCAACTTCGCGTGTTGCTCTGCGAATGAGTCCGGGCGCTGTTCCTTGGCACGCAGTCGCTCCAGAAAGATCTCGTCTGGAGTAGCGGGCAGGATGGTCGTTAAGTATTTTTCGATAGATTAGTGCTGTCCATCCTTACCCGGAGGAACTTCGTCAAAGTTCGGGAGAGGTGGTGAAGTCACAGCAGCTGTGTAGAGACTGCCAATAGCGCAGATGGCATGCAACACCGGGGTAGCTGGAAATTTCGGATGGGTAGGGGGAAGTGCAAGGGAGTTCATGAAGGTGGGTACGTGGAATAATCGAGATGCGTGTGGATGGAAAACGAAGAAGACTTCCACTCTAAGAATAAATTAGAGCAAGATATTTGTTTTCGATTCCACACTTACAGGTGTCTCAATAAATCCGGTGCAGGGAGTCGGTGCGGCCAGTTGGGCCATATTAGGTCCAGTCCCGGTGAAGGGTTTAGATTAGACGTAGAAGCCAACATAGATGTGGGACTGTTGCCTGCTTCCGAGAGGGTCAGGCTATATTGCCTATTCTCGTTTCCTTTTTTCCATGACATTAGAACATTAGACCAGAACTTGTTCGCAGCGGAATATTCATACCAGGAAGGACATCTCCGAAACTCCCTGGATTCAGAGGCCGCGAGGCGGCGCGTGTAGTGCTCAGCTTGTCATCAGAAGGTGGTTGTCTCGAGTTGAGAAGAGCATTGTCTTTCTGCCTTAACAAAGTTTCAAGTTCGTCTAGAACTCAGGTAAGACATTGCGATATAAATAACGACCAAAGGCTTACTTATTCTGTTTTCCAGTCTCTCGTATTTGTTTTTCGGCCCCTCGGAGACAGTTGTGTTATGTTCAGCAACTAAGTGTCGTTCAGAGTCGTTGATATTCCTTATTGCACGGGACAGACCTTCATCGAAGGTGCATTCTGGTTTCGGAGGCAAATTTGCCCCAGGAGGCGCATGCGACAGCGCATGAGCATGAGAGCGGACACACGTTGAACATGGTCGTTTCGCGTCACTGGTAGAGAACGTACGTCAGCTTCTGCTGCTCTGACACGGTCATCGCGTACCATTTCTAGTAAGCTATCTTGAGTCGCAACACTCGACCACTGCCAATGAACACTTACCAGTTTTCTCCTTCGGCACTGGTATCACACACATATGAGATATAATGTTTGGTGATAAACGGCAGGCAACGTACCTGATGACATGCCTAAAAAGTAGACATGAGGTCTCACATGAGAAACTAGGGCCTAGGGACTTACTTGATTCCGCTTGAGGACATTTGGATGCTGTGGGGGCATTGTGAGGGGGTCCGTCGACAAAGAGGGTTTCGTCGAGGCAGTAGAGGAGCGAGGCATGGGGGGGGAGTGGGAGGGGAGGAAAAGGGAGAATATGGGAGGTAGATAATAGAATCAGAGAAGAAGAAAGCATTCGCTCAACAGCTGCTCTGGGTAAATATGCCAAGCACATGCAACCAATACACTCCCTGATCGGACACGTGCCGAGCCTGATTCCGACACGGAAGTAAGTGGCCTGCCTAATTCGGTCCTCACTCGGTGCCTCGGTCCAACCGCGACCACCGGATGATACAATGACGATTTCTACCTCGATATAATATTCCATGTTATGCCAACGAAAACCCATATTCAACCAAAGAGAACGAAAGAAGGACAAAGGTATATGTACGTGGTTCACTCCGGAGTGAACTTCCCTGTAGATTCGAGACTGGCCACTAGGGCCTCGCGCGTTCTCGGCGCATTTAATCGAATGGAGTCAGACGTTGCCTGCCAGGCTCTGCTAATGATACTGTCATTCAACGAACCGTCCTTCACTATCCGAGGCGACGTTGCGTTTTCCGCCCAGGATACAGAGCCTCCATACGACGATATCGACCATTGACGGAAAGCAGCGCCAGCATCTGTCCCGAAGAACAGCGCTTGCGAGCTACTATTCAGCGACGACACAGTGCCTGAGACGTCGGCTGGCCCAACACTCCCAAATAGCGCGACCTCGAGGACAGGGATGCTGGACAGTTTCGGAAATAATGACGACGAATTATCAGGAGGTACAGGAATTCGGTTTCCCGTATCCAATACAAATTTGACCAAAATGGTCGCCGTTTCCACGGGCATAGAGGTGAGGTATTGTAGCACAATGTGATTAGGGAAGGCAAGTGTTCCGAATTGGCGAGGGTCAAGCTGAGAGGAGTTAGAACTCGGTGTCGAATTGGTACCGGGGAAAGTCCCGCTGAGCATTTCGCCCACATATATCACGGCTCGCGGAACTGCGTCACTGCGGAGGATAGTTGCTTGTCGTGGGGTTCCCGTTCGCGAATCTAGGAAGGGTAGTCGGAGGCGGAGGACGTCCAGAATACCGTAAACAGGTCGATCAGGGTAACACTCCGTGCTGAAGGTGGAGGCGGGCGTGGTCCGAGTCGGTAATTCAAACACTGACGTTTCCAATGAGTTAATCAGGTCTGACTGCTGTGAAGACAGACCTGGATAGCACGCCAAAGGGGGAGGAAATGTCGACGGGGCAGAATTTGAGAACAGGTTGCGGATAGAGGAGGAAGATGCATTGAAAGGAAGTAAAATCGGCGAGACACTCAGAAGTGCCTTGAAGATAGGAAGATCGTCACTCCTCTGTGACAATGTGGTGGTCCAATAATTCTTCAAAGCGTTCTCGCGCTGAGCAGATGACGCTGATAAAAGGCCTCAGGTCAACTCCTTGTTGATCGTTGATACTGCAGCGAACTTACCTTGGGCAAATGTGTAAATTCTGTCAAGTGCTGATTGTGCTGTCAATCCGACTCGGCCTATCTGGTCTCTTGTCGGTTGCCCTTGGGAGATAAAGGAGGCTGGAGGATGAGTAATTGTCTGCGCCGCGAAATTGAAGGTGTAGCCTGAAAAGGTGGCGGTGTACTTGTCCTCCCCGTTATTGGTGGGACCGTCGACGGAAAACCCACTCCAGGGGGCCTTTTGAACAAACCTCTGCATTTTGTCGGCGGCTTCCAGATCCTGGCTTTGAATAACATTCCACAACAGTGCTGCTTGTGCCCAACGTGTCCTGTTAGGGAATTGGCTTTCCTTAAGCCCTTTGCCGACATCGACCAATAACGATTGAGGGGAGCAATCATTACGTGAAGTGCTGCCCTGTGTGTACCAAAGGCTGTTGTAAACGTCATTTCCTGTGAAGTTACCAGAGAAAGCCTGGTTGACTGATGGGATCAGGTCGACGAGGTTCTGTGCAATGCAGCGGGATTCAGACAAGCAGACGCATGTAGAGTCTAAGTCCCTAATGAGTTAGTCCACGGACATGAATCGAATTGTGTGTGTACGTACTGAGATTGCAGGCGGCGCCTGCTAGACCATCTGGACAGTTTGATGAGCCGGACTGTTTGCGCTTGACGACGACAATCGCAGCAGTAATGATTCCAGCAATGACGGCAGTCGTAAAGATTGCAATCAGTATCTTTGTGCGTCTATTCACCTGAATGTTGCACGCAGCAGGTGGTGGGGAGGCTTCATTGCGGGATAGAAGGGAGGGTTGGCTTGAAGGCTGGCCCGCGACATCACTATAATAGAGTGGTCTCAATGGTCGCCAGGCCTCACCATTATACAACCCATCCTGAAAAGTCGCTGAGGGCACCGTGACCATGGTGTCAGAAGGAATTTGCATATGAGGCCTCGTATCCTGATATGTGCTGATACTATGATGTGGATGATATCCCTTTTCCAGAAGAGCATGCAACGTCTCCGCGCGAGTCGCAAGATCGGGCAAGGGAGCAGACTCTTCTGCTTTCCGTGTTTGATTTTCAATAGCGATGGGGATATCTGGTATCCGCGGGACAGGAGGCAAAACCTTCTTATGCCGGTTGAACATTCGCTTGACCGACGTGGGTACAGAGATACGGGAAACAAAAGATGGTGCCAAGCTCTTCAGGGAATACGTTGATTGTCGGGTTTGGGGAGTTGGAGGGGCTTCGGTATCTCTGATTCGTCTCTGCACTACACTCGCTTGCGATTGAGAATACGGTTCTGGTTGCGGCGGAAGTTGGCCCTGAGCCTTGAATCGGAGAATGGAGTCATCGTCCATATCATGGCCAGAAAGACCATATTTCACGTCTTTCTCCTCAATGGACATGGGGACCGTCTGGGTTGAAGGCGGACGGCTGCTACCAGGGATTGTGCGCAGGGTTGCGGGTGCGATACCCACGACAACAGGATTGATTGTAGATGTGTTGTAGGACGGATTCAGATTTCTCAGGACGCCAGGATATCCTTGAGCAGAGTGTAGAGTGTCTGAATCGGAAGACATTCGATTTGATGACTCGGATATCGGGTTGAAAGCACTAGGTGGAGCCTTTCGCGGACCCAAAGGGCGGTAGGGATTCCCATATCGAGGTTTGGAGAACTCGTGCTGGTAAGGGGCAGGTGGTGGATAAGTCATTTCAGAAATACCACTGAAGGCATCACTGGTGTATGAGTTGCGATTTGCACGACGCAAATCCTTATTTTCTTGCAATAAGGATGTGATAAAGGAGGTTGAAAGCAGTCGGGACTCCGTGGGGTCAACGTCAATCCTGGAGGACCCATCGTGCCAATCATACGGGGCTAGGGAACGTTGCGGGTTGGATAACGACTCGGATAGTTGCGCGGTTGCGTGAGTTGCTTGAGATGCAGAGGACCCATTCCTCGACCTCACTGAGGTTGCTCCAGGTCGCTTTACAGGTTTGCGAGGAACCAGAGGTTGCACCGGAGATAAACTGGTTGGCGTGAATCCTGTTCGAATGGGTGTAGTAGGGATTGAATCAGGTGGGGAAGGGAATTGGGAGAAGCTAATGGTGCTTTCAGCTATGCCTGACGCGTTTGTATCCACCGAAGGCTTCGAGATATGTCTGGCAGGTTGTAGACTACCATTTGAAGTGGCAGCCCCTCTGTTGCTAGACATGGAAACGACAGCAGCCTTGGTGAGAGACAGCCGGAATTGGAGTCGTTCACGGAAGATGATATGATGAAAAGCCGATAACTGGCATAATCAAAGCAGTCTGCGCAGTTAAACGAGCACCCCAGATTCCGGATAAGAAATGGAGAAGGAAAGCTGTAGGGACCGTGTATTTTCGCCGAATGTAGGGCAAGATGCTGATGGGAATGGCTTGTGAGTCCGTCAGATGGGTGAGAGGCTTTTGTGATATAAAAGTGCATTTGATTTGATGTTGCTGTTCCTGAACCCACCATCATTTCGCTAGTATCCACGTAGACAGAAAACTTGAAAAGCTGCAATTTGGAGAGTTTAGAACCTGTCATATGTAGTCCAAGGGAATCTCGAACTACGGGACTAGCTATGGTTCAAAAGTATAACGAGCCATCAATTCATCAAACCCTCTTCATAGTTATAACTTGTCACCCCAATCAATGTGAGGAGCGGAATGAGTTGCGGACGCGGGAACAGAGCTTTCATCTCAAAGGCATTATGTATAGAAACCAAATTGTTGATAGAAGATACAAATCGTAACGGACGGTTTATAAGACTGAGCAAAAAAAACATAAATGGCGTGATATAGCGAAGGGAGTACAAATCCAATCATGAAGGGCAACATCGGAAGATACATATCTATAGAATAACGCAGCGTTTACCAGGCTTCTGGGTAACTCGAGGTGGGGGGTTCACTAGTGACGAAATGTCTCAGAACGTTTTCCATGGCGCAAGCTAATTTGGACTCACAGACAGCTCGAATGGCTTCATCAAAGACGGTCTTCAAGCCCTTCTGGGTAAGTGCAGAGCACTCCAAGTACTTCACTGCCCCGATATCTTTGGCCATAGCAACTCCTTGAGCGAATTGAATGGGTGCCATGCGGCTGCCACAATGATATCAGTATTCAACGACAGAGAACTGTGGCTCAACTCACCGCTCTCGCAACTTCTCAATGGTGCCCGGATCTTCGCGCAAGTCGAGCTTGGTGCCGACGAGTACGATAGACGTCGACGGGGCGTGATGTGAGATTTCTGGGTACCACTAGTAAAAGAAGTCAACATGGCGTCTGTTATGCTGTACAGAGGACATACCTTTGTCCTCACGTTCTCATAACTCGGGGGACTGACGAGCGAGAAACAGATCAGGAAAACATCTGTCTGGGGGTATGACAGGGGTCGGAGACGGTCATAGTCTTCTTGACCAGCAGTATCCCACAATCCCAAAGAGATGGTCTTTCCGTCGACCATTACATTTGCAGAGTAGTTGTCAAACACTAGAGGTGAGGGAATGAGTCGAACGCCATAAGTGGGGGCTGGGGGACGCTGAGCGTACCAGTTGGGATATACTCGCCCTGGTAGCATTATCAGAGTTGGTGATGGGTAAAGGGAATAAAGGGAGAGGCTCACCGGGAAAGCGTTTGTCGTGTATGAGATAAGAAGACAGGTCTGTTGAATGCCGGAGTTCAGCGACACAAGGCCACCCATGAGATGGAACGACGCACCTTCCCTACGGCTCCGTCCCCGACAACAACACCTGAGAAAGGGAGAATGAGTGACGACAGCGGGTGGCGAGACGGCACACAAGGGCGCACATTTGATTGCTTGCATGGTGTCCTATAAGCTCCTGAAAGAGGACGAAAAAGAAAGAGGGAAAATAGGGTCGTTATCTGGGTGAAACAGCAAAGCGAGGCGAAAGCTGGCGACGGGGCGAAATGGGGCAAGCACTGGGGTCAGGTTTGGGGGGGACAGGAGGAGGCAATGGGCACCTTGAGGACGGCAAAGAACCAGGGGGCGGTGAGGGTATCAGGCAGGAAGAAAACAACGCTGATGACTGCACTGAATCCGTTGCTGAGCTTGGTTTGAGGTGGGCAGCCAGTCCTCCGTTCCCACGCTTCCACAGTCATGTGTGTCGATCATTCATATGCATCCTACACGCCCGCATTGGCAAAATGGCAAGATAATTCAACAGATACACTACGCTAACTACTAATGTTACAACAGGATCTAGCACTCGCTCAAAAATATTAGTAGATACATATATTCTCATCCATCCAATGATACCCTCCGCTTTTTCAGCGGGGGACTATCTACCACCCCACCCGAAGGGGCCTGCTTTCTCGGATTGATCGTTAAATCCCGCTTTGCTCCCTCGTCAATGGCATTAATTTCTGCCTCAATGTCATCGCGTGAGGGGATTGCTTCTGTTAGGACAAACGGATCCATCAGTCCAATTCCAAGGTTGATGCCGCTGGAGGTAGCCCTGCGAACCACTGGGCTCTCCGGTTCAATAAATGAACGAGGCCTTTTGGAGGGACTAACGTCGTCAGCTAAAATTGTTTGCCAGGGACTTTGCAATTGGGCAAAGTCAAGGTCGCCCGATAGCCAATCATCGGGCCTGGAAGGCGTCTTTCGATGGAGACTGCTACCAAGGGAACCCCGAGAAAGCGGGGAGAAGTCTTTGGGTGGACGTTGGGAATGCTTTTCGAGGGGAGAACCTAAGGGACCTTTGACAACCCAACTTCTTGGGAACCCCTTGGCCGAGAATTGGGAGGTGGAAGGTGTTTTCAAAAGAGATTCATTCGGTGTCGAAAGAGGGGAGGAGCGTATCACCAACGGACTAGAACCGAAACCGATTGAGGCGTTCGCCAATGGACTGTTAGTCTCCTGCACGAGCATAGTTAGGGAAAGATCCCTGGTCGCTGAATGGAGAGGATGGCTGGGAGTCCCAAACCGCCAGGGCCGATCCGAAGGAAGTCGGGGTGGCGAATGGCGGAATGAGGGAGCAGTCAGCGGGTTATAAGGAGAAGCCGGGATCGGCGGTCGTGGAGATGAGGGGGTATCGGTCGCATCTAGTTTCGAAACGACGTCCGCATCGGAGTCCAAAGCGGTTTGGGGCGAGGGAGGAGGGCTGGGAAGGTTTGTATCTGACCCCACTCGTTGAGGATCATCTTGAACGGACGGGTGTACTGTTTGATCAACTGGATTGGGTTCAGGCACAGCCAAATTCTTCTTTTCGCGAGTGCCCTTGAGGTCGGTCGGCTTGAATGTTGAACGGAATCTTGACTTGTGCGAACCGGTATGTAGCTCCGTTTGAGGGGCTACCTGGAGAGATAATACACGGTCATGAGGTTCTTCTCGCGGGACACTAGTAGCTTTCTTGTTTTCCTCTGTCAGCAATGGGTTAGGAACTTAACATGATTATACAGGAAAGAGGGACTGACTCCCGGTACCCCTGCCTCTTGGGCGGTCATTTCCGTCACGTCTATTAGACATTGCAATTTTGTGTTTTTCGTAGACGTGTCGCCGCCACATACTCTTAGCGTTAACTCCCGCATATGTTCTTCTGCAGAAAGTGCACCGGAGTCGCGGTTCTTCACCTTCAGGCCATCCTTCCCCTCCCCGTTCCTTAAGATCCTTCTTCTTTGCTGGGCACCAGCCTCTGGGGGGTTCTAATATAGTTGGATAGGCGACAGCCTGCGGATTCGGATTGGAGGGCGATATGAAGTCGTTTGGATCTAGGAACCACTCTGGATTATTCGCCATAACCTGGTACGAGAGGCCTTCTGGGTGGCGCTCAGAATTGGGGAAGGTGGCGAATGGAGGGTGTATGAACACAACGTCTGGATCTGTGAGCTGGGGATCCATGCCTGGGATAGCCAGCGAATCATGCGGTCTTGATTGATGACGCGGGGGGAATCCCTTTGCACGGGTTTCTGATTGGCCATAGGGAGCATGGGGAGTATATGGAAGGGGCTGAAAAGATTTTGCTGCTGTAGCGAAAAATTCGAGGGTAGAAGAAGACGGGGCACGACGCTTCGCCAAACTAACAACAATACTTGATGATGATGGTGGTGACACTGAAGGCAACGACGGCCCCAATGGAGACCTCGGTTCAGACATGTTACCTATATGATACAAAAGCAAGGAGAAACGAAAGCGATAATAGCAGGAGATCGACAGCGTAATTAGCAAGAGGGACGATGGTGGATGTAGCAAACAAACCCGCCTCGAGGCCAATAAACAGACTCATAAACACAATGCGCGCGCATGTCACGTGATCGAGACTAATAGTTCCGCATTGACCTTCCAAATTAAAACAACAATGATATATACCTGAAGGGCCAGGTAAAGCGCGAGCACTCGATGAACCATAAAAGACTTACCCAGCAATCATCAGAGAGCCACCCAACGGGGTGACCGGGCCCAGGAACCTGAATCTGGTAAAATATGCATAGCCCATCGCTGGCGACAAGAACCATTGAACGACATACCGGTCCTTGGCAAGTACCAGGGCGATAATGCTACTGGAGAACACCAAGCTCCCTGTGGCAATAGCAGGCCCAGCAAACCTATTGACAGGGAAGCGAGGATGAAGAGACACTAACATCAGCCCTAGGCCGTTGTAAATCTTCTCAGCAAAGTTGATATAAGTGAAGATTCTGAGAAATTAATATTCAAACACCCACCAAGTAACTGGCAGCTGTTTCCCAAGCGTGAATCGCATCAGGTGTGATCTCTGGCCGCTTTCGCAAACCATGGGCTGTTACTGCGATATTATTATCTGGAGAGTTTATTGCTGAAATTCTGACCTCCAAATGCACCGGACATCATGCCCAAGGCAGCTGCGGCTGACAGATGAGAGTCGTGTTGTATACAAGTGAATCACGCACCGTAGGCCGCTCCTGCTTTCCACCAAAGAGACTGTTGAGCAGTTGAGGAGAAAGAACGACGTAACAATGGAGTAAAGGAATCGGAATTTACCATCGTGCAGTATTGAATTGAATAATTTCAGGAAAACGTGTGCGACCGGGTTCAAAAGGGTTCAAAACCCTGACAAATAAGTTTGCCATCACCGCATTTTCAAGTTCTATCTACATACAGTTCCAGTTTCTTGAAATTGTCTATACCCTCATTTCCCCATGGGCAAAACGCAGAAAAAGACTGGAAAAGGTCGGTTGGATAAGTACTACAAGCTAGCCAAGTGAGTTCATTTCTCTCGCTCCGTACCTACAGTTCTCTGAAGAGACAACCCACAGGGAACAAGGCTATCGTGCTCGTTCCGCTTTCAAACTAATTCAGTTGAATAAGAAATATTCATTTTTGGAGGGCGCAAGATGTACTATCGATCTTTGTGCAGCCCCAGGTGGTTGGCTGCAGGTTGCAAGCAAATATATGCCTCCCAATAGCCTGATCATTGGTGAGTTCACCACCTAATTAGCCAAAGCCCTTTAGTTTACAGGTGCACAACACAGGTGTCGATCTCGACCCTATCAAGCCTATCCCTCGTGTTATCACTTTCACAGCAGATATCACCACTACGCATTGTCGAAATCTTCTCCGAAATGAGATGAAGGACTGGAAGGCCGACGTCGTCCTTCACGATGGTGCCCCCAATGTTGGTACTGCATGGATTCAAGACGCTTACAGTCAATCCGAACTCGTCTTAATGAGTCTTAAACTTGCGGTCGAGTTCTTGATTAAAGGTGGAACATTTGTCACCAAGGTCTTTCGTAGCGTGGACTACAACAGTCTCATCTGGGTCTTCAGCCAGCTTTTTGGGAAGGTCGAAGCTACAAAGCCACCGTCATCAAGGTAAGTATCAAACGGCCTGTTAGGGCTTTCAGATTCTGACCATTCTTAGAAACGTATCCGCTGAAATTTTCGTCGTCTGTCGAGATTTCCTGGCCCCCAAAACCATCGACCCAAAATTCCTTGACCCTAAGCACGTCTTCAAGGATCTGTCATCCCTGGTGTCCGACAAAGGCCCCTCTGTCAACGATACCCAAGCGAACGTATTCCACCCAGAAAAAAAACGAAGACATCGAGACGGTTATGCTGATGGAGACTACACCCTCTACCACACCATTCCCGCATCCAAGTTCATTCATTCCCAGGAACCTATCGCTATACTCGGTTCCTACAACAGAATTTCTTTTGAAACAGATGAAGAGAAGAAGTATGCACCTGCCTTTTAACCACTCCAAAACTGGAACTAACGATTTTTGCCAGATGGCTGAAGCTTGAGATCACAAAGGACGATGTGAAGAACAACTGTGACGACCTGAAAGTCTTAGGCAAAGGTGATTTCAAGGCACTTCTGAAATGGCGGTTGACTTTGAGGGAAGAGGTGGGACTTAGTTTCATTTCCATTTTTCACACTACACTAACTTTTCCCTTCCAGTTGGGCCTTGATGTATCGGCCAAAAAAACGGAAGACGCAACAGAAGTCATCGATGTTACCGAAGAAGTGGATGAAGAGCAACAACTATCAGAAGAGGCGAGTTGCCTCACTCCTAATCCTTTCAAGGCGATTCACATCTTTCTCTTCTTTAGCTCGCAAGGCTCAATGCTGAAGCTGCAGCACGACTCAAGCGCGAGCGCCGACGTGCCAACGAAATCAAGACTCGAACCATCCAGCGAATGCAATTGCAAATGACTGCACCCCTTGACATCGGCCTGGAACAACATGATGCTCAACTCAACCTTGGGCAGGAAGATATATTTGACTTGGAGCAGACTCGAAAATCTCTGAGAAACCAACAGCAGTTCATAACTGACACCGACGGGGATATCATCGTGGAAGATGAAGATGAGCCTATTTCTGGGCAGGATGACGGCGATGAGATTTTAGATACTGACGAGGAGAGGGAACATAAGGTCGCCCAACTGGAAGCGGACATTGACAGCCTATACGACGCATACCAAGAACGTCTCCGCGAACGAGACTTAAAATTCAAAACCAAGGAATCCCGGCGCAAGAATGCGGAACGAGAGGAATGGAATGGCATTGCAGCCGATGAATCGGACGAAGACGACTCCGATGGAGGATCGGAAGGCGGTTACGACTTATTAGAACGGAAGAAATTGGAAGATACCGATTCTTCCGACGAATCATCAGACGAAGATAGTGACATCGTTCCTTCCAAGACTCAAAGCAAACGGCGTAAAAATGTTGATCCTCGTCCGGATGCGAAATCCAAAAGAAGAAAACTCTCGACAGCGCCTGATTCAGACGCAGTCGGTGCGGGGCCCAGCAATGCTTCCTTGTGGTTCAAGCAGGATGTCTTTTGTGGCATTGGTGGACTTGACATCTCGGATGATGATATGGAAGACGATGAGGATGTGTCTGAAGAAGAGGACAAAACCATGGCCGTTGACGATGACGAGGATGCAGAGGTAAGGTCTAAATATCGTGTCAACGTTATGATTTACAAATGGACTACAGTCGGATGGATTCCAGCCCGAAGATGATGATGACTTCGAGGTGGTTCCACAAGAACAATCAGACGACGAGGTGATGTGGGATATTGATGGAGAGGATGAGGATGAGGCTAAGCGGACCAAGGTCCAAAGTACGTGGATGCCTCGCTCTCCTTAGACATAAACCAACCCTCGCTGGACTAGATCACGGGCTTGTCACTGCAGAGGCTATCAGTCTCGCACAACAACTCGTCAATCGCCAAAAGACCAAAACCGAACTCATCAACGATGGCTTCAACCGTTACTCGTTGAACAGCAAGGATGGATTGCCATCTTGGTTCCTAGAGGAGGAGGCCAAACATTATAAGCCCAATATTCCTGTAACCAAGGAAGCTATCGCAGCTCTCCGTGAAAAACAACGGGCTTTGAATGCTCGACCCATCAAGAAGGTGGCCGAAGCGAAGGCAAGGAAGAAGATGAAGGCTGTTCAGCGACTCGAGAAAGCTATGAAGAAGGCCGAAGGAGTGGTTTCAACGACCGACATGTCGGAACGTGAAAAGGCCCAGCAGGTCGAAAAGCTTATGCGCAAGGGTGCTGCGAAGAGACGTGAGAAGAAGGAGGTCAAGATTGTAGTAGCTCGAGGTACGACGAAGGGCGTAAAAGGTCGACCCAAGGGTGTCAAGGGACGTTATCTCATGGTGGACTCAAGGGGGAAGAAAGAGGTTAGTATTTTGTCTCTTAACTTCGGCGATATCAGAGTTGCTTACATCGATATAGCTCCGGGCCAAAAAACGGAGAGAAAAGGCGAACCAAAAGCGCCGGTAGACAGCCTTCCCAAGTTCCATTATTGCATCTGAGATAGCATTACCAGGCATCGTAGCGTTGATCTAATCTATGGAAAGGGCGGTAACGATGCAACGTATATCTCTATGGATTGAGGCTGAAATATTAAAAACTGAGATGGGGATGGATCAGGATACGCGATACCAGTCTCAAGGCCAAGCCACGAGAGAATCAGGATTCCGCAGTGGAGGAACAAGGTCAATCAATCCGGTAGCCTGTTGAATGAATTGTTTCCAGTCCTCGTTTGTACCGTCGGATGGAACAGTGGTCTGGCAGGGACGTTAAACAGAGATACCCATATCACTGGCCCACCGGTACTTACATGGCAACTCGCTTCGGACCTTTTGGACTGTGTGTCCAATGCAATCTCAGTGAAGATTTGTTTAGATGGTGCCAAGGACTCGGAATGAAGCTCCTTTATCCCGCCCCGGACAACCTGAGAAGAAATGAGTACATATAAGTCGTCGCCATGGCCAAGATAAAGAGGGGGTTCAGGAAAATGCAAGTTTTCTTCTTCAGCCCTTGATGAACCTGGCGTTAGTTATCAGGGAGTCGAGAGAGTTAGAGACCCTTACCCTTCATTCATCTGTTCAAGGTAGGTCTGCAACACGGTTGGTGGTGTTCGAGGTGTCATTTGGCTAGCAGTGATGCGCATATCAATCGGGCTGTGATTAATGTAAGTTTGGAGTCCTGCTCAAATCCATGGGCGATAACGTCACCAATCAGGAAGAAGCAAATCTGCATCTTGTTTCCAGCCTTCCTCGCATAGCCCATAGAGAGTATGCTTTAAGCCCGCAGCTTTGGCAAGCGATTCTGAAGACATATTCTTGACAAGATCTGGATATTGGCGACAGATTAACGAGTTTTCGCTGATATCTGGCGCTATCATGAAACGGAGCATCCGTGCTCGATGGGTTTTTTGGGAGGAAGACCCTGCGGACCCGTTAATGGCACCGTAAACAATACGCTGGTACGTCTGAGACGATAAAGTTGGCAATTCCAATACGCTTTTCGGGACCCTGATCGTGAGATGGTGAGCCGTCACAATTATTACACCGTATAAGAGACCAATTCCTACGAGGGATAAAAGGCACCAGCTGCTGGCAGACCGTCCTGTATCTTTTCAACTCCATTTTTCAAGTCAAATCCACCCCGCAAAGTAAAAGGATTGGTTGACTTGTGAGAGTTTTGATATAATTTATGGCCTAAACTGTATCCGAAGTGAGTTATCGAAGCTATCGTATTCGACAATCCAGGAGCAAACCCACGTTGCGTCAATCGTGAGTTTCGAGGCATCGTCCCTGATATACTCTAACCACTTCCGCAAGGTGTCAAAGGTCCTTTCCTCGAATTTAAGCTCTTGCAGAACAGGTAGAAACAGCGACCGACGTACGTTGGTGCTAATGAACCAGACCCATGTCCTGACATTCGGTAGGTGTCGGCATCCCCTTTGATACCAAATGAAGCTTGCACTGGGCTGAAGGGATAAAGGAAATATAAAGCATCCTCTCCGCCAGTAGATACAAAGGCAAATAGCGAGTCATGCGATGGAGAAACGTTCTGGGAGTTGTTTAGAGGTATAGTCAGATAATAAACAGGACCCACCGCATATCCAGTTTTCATAATAACCTGTTTAGCTGCTGACAAACTATCAAGTGATGTTTTCAGGTACGATATTCGAAGCTAAGAAGTCTCGTCAAAGGTCGAAGTTCAGCGAAGGACGTGAACATACGTGGGATTCGTCAACTCTGTCCACGAATGTGCCACTTGCGCGGGATATGTCCTCTAACTGGGCATCCGAGTATACCGCGGTGAACGGAATGAACATAGTGTGCTCTGATATGCCCTGCAAAAAAGATGAGCCTGGCTGCTTTTCTTGTAACCAGACATGACGGGAAGTACCTGCTTGAATAGGTCGATAGACGAGATGATATCTTCAACAGCCGTGTTCTTCCCCTCTAGCCTCAATTTGAGAGCTTCGCGCGTATATTCCAGCCTAATACCGCTCTCACGAGCCTGGCGTATAATGTTTCGAGTATCTGACCGGGTTCAGCATGACTACTCATGAAAAGAATCCGTTCGCCAGACCATTCAGGATTAGAAATGCTTCACTAAGTTTCAGAGAGAGGTCTAAGTGCTTAAATCAGTAAGGCACTCGGTTGCTGCGGGTCCGTAAACGTACCTCGTTGTACCAATCTTTTCTTTGACCGTTCCAACTCGACCGGAGGCCAGCCCCATTTTTGTAAGAGCAGTTCCACAAGATGGTCTTTGGAACGAGATGTGGATGGGGGAACAATTTCATATAGTCCAAGGATCTTATATACCTGGTCTTTGTTGAAGGACCTGCGAATATTGCTTGCTATAGCTTGATAGCGCTTTTCATACCGCGGACTGTCGGTCCTGGGCGGATGACCGGACGGACGGTAACGCTCCACATCTTCCAAGGTGATTGCTGTAGACTGCTCTACCTCCCTAACTTGAGCCAATATTCTGTGCTCAGGTAAGACGACCTTTTCTACGATAACATCCGGGATAGGTGCAGATGGCTTTGTAGTGCGAGCCTTGCGTTTCTTCAAGACGTGGACAGAAGGTTCGCTATTCTTTTTTGCAATGTCTTCCAGACGAGATCTTGAAACGTGAATAGACCTCTGGGCGATGCGGAGAGAGACCAATGGACGTGTCTTCAACATGCTGACGAGGAACAAACCTCCGACGCGGCGCGTCAGAATAGTCAGAACATTATGCCATCATGATGCTGCCCGTTTAGGCTACTTGGACTCTTCACCTTCTCGAAATTTTTTCTTAGATGGCCTTGAGGCTACATGAATACTAGAATTATGATATATAGGGGTCACTCTGGTCTTAGACTAATTCATTGAGGCTACGACAGGCTGCAGACGACGAGGATGGCTCTATGACCCGATTGAGAAATGAGCACAACAAGAACAAAGAAAAATCAGCAATCAAAGTTGGCGGGAGGCAGAACTTGGACAGTTCCTTCCTCCGAGTCCAATATGGCTTCTTCAACCTTGCAAAATGTCGAAGACATCGACTTCTCTGATATAGAGGCAAAGTAAACGCCCCTAATCACCTTTGCTAACCATGGGCGCTAATCTCTGAGTGCAGATACCAAGTCCGGTTCGATGATAGCCTGGACAATATCATCGTCGTGGACGGCCTTCCAATCATCGACAAATCGAAACAAGAAAAGCTCTTGGCCAAGTTTGCAAAAGAATTCTCGCGAAAGGGTATCGCAATTAAGACCGATGATATCTTCATGCCCTGGGACGATAAGACGGGGAAGAGCAGAGGGTGCGTCCTCGTCCATTCCATGCTTTTGGGGGGGTCGAACTTAATTACTTCGAAATGCAGTTACGCATTCGTCGAGTTTCGCAATGCGGACGACGCTAGTCTCGCCATAGCTGCGATGGAGCATCATCCCTTCGACGCAAAACACACCTTCCGAGTGAACAAATTTACAGACGTCGAAGCCCTTGCAAACATGGATGAACACTACGAAGAACCTGAAGATGAAGAATATATTCCTCGGGTAAGTATCCTGTACTACTATTCGTTCATTCACTGATTTCAACGCAGGAGCACTTGCGTGCATGGTTAGCGGATCCCCAAGGCAGAGATCAGTATGTCACCTACCGGGGCGATGAAGTTGGAATCCATTGGCACGGCAAGCCTTCACAGTGCGAGGTTGCTCATAAACCCGTGAGTCGCTAGCAGAATGGTCTGTTATCCTTATCTGGTATCTAACCCTTTTATCTAGGAATGGAAAGACTTCCTCTATGTGGCCTGGTCTCCTCTTGGTACTTTCATCGCAACTCTCCATAGGCAAGGTGTTCGTCTCTGGGGCGGCCCTTCTTGGAAGCCTGTCCAGCGGTTCGCTCATCCTATGGTAAAACTCATCGACTTCTCCCCCTGCGAAAATTATCTCGTTACCTGGTCCAATGAGCCCATCGTCGTTCCTGAAGGAGCTGTGCAAGGACCCCAATACTTTTCCCCGGATGATGAGGGCAACAATATGGCAGTTTGGGATATCAAGTCTGGTGACCTCTTGCGGACGTTCTCTACTCTGCACGACGGCGAAGCTCCTACCAAGAAACAGATGCAATGGCCAGCACTCAAATGGAGTCCTGATGACAAGTTCGTTGCTCGTCTCACTCCTGGACAAATGATCAGTGTGCACGAACTCCCAAGCATGTATCTCCATGGCAAGAAGAGTCTTAAAATCGATGGCGTCATAGACTTTGAATGGTGCCCTCAAGGTGACAAGGACAGAGAGGACGCTGAAAAGGATGCCAAGGCTGCTGAGAGTGGCAGCAAATCCGCGAAGAAGGCCCGAGAAAACATGCTTGTCTACTGGACTCCTGAAGTCGCCAACCAACCTGCTCGTGTAACCCTCATTGATTTCCCCACCCGGGCTATTCTTAGGCAGAAGAATCTGTTTAATGTCACCGAGGTGAGTCGTTGAAGAAAACATTGGGCGGATTAATCTAACTCTTTCCAGTGCAAGCTATATTGGCAAAATCAAGGCGACTTCCTCTGCGTGAAGGTCGATAGGCATACCAAGACCAAGAAATCGATATTCTGCAACCTCGAAATCTTCCGCATGCGCGAGAAAGACTACCCCGTTGAGGTGGTGGAATTGAAAGGTAAGTAAGGATTTTGGCTAATGTGATATTCATGTTAATAGTTACCCAGACACCGTCCTTGATTTTTCATGGGAACCCAAGGGTGAACGATTTGCCATCGTTTCCAGTTCTGACCCCAACCTTGGTAATCCTGGGCCGGGTATAACTATCAAAACTGATGTGGGCTTCTATCAGCTGGACCGAGCGAAGAACGACTTTAGATTGCTCCGTATGCAAAAGTCTTTCGTTGATGGTTAGTGCGATTACTGACACAAAAACCTAAGGCACACTTCCAGGCCGGACAAGCAACGCTATCCGGTGGTCACCTCGAGGAAGACATGTTGTGTTGGCCACCGTTGGATCGTCGACCAAATCGGAACTCGAGTTCTGGGATCTCGATTTTTCAATCGACGACAGCAAGAAAGAAGCGTCTTCAAGTGACTGGGGCAACAATATCCATCTCCTCGGTTCAGCAGATCACTACGGTGTAACTGACGTCGAATGGGATCCCAGTGGCCGTTATCTTGCCACCAGTGCTAGCGCGTGGACGCATACGGTAACCCTTATTGTATTAGCTAGGGGATCATTCTGCTCACACTCGATCCTGTAGCTCGAAAACGGCTACGCCATCTGGGACTTCCGTAGTCAAGAGCTGACCAAACAAATCCAAGATCGCTTCAAGCAATTTATTTGGCGTCCCCGACCTCCCACTCTGATCTCTAAAGAGAAGCAGAAACAAATTCGGCGCAATCTCAAAGAATACAGTCGCGCCTTCGATGAAGAAGATGCCGCAGAAGAAAGTAATGTCAGTGCTGAGCTCATCGCTCTTCGCAAGCGCCTTGTCGATGAATGGAATGCATGGCGTACTCTCAGAAAGAAGGAGGTTGGAGACGAACTGGCAAGGAATGATTCCAATGGCGAAGATAAGGAAGAGATTGAAGTGTGGGTTGACGAAGTTATTGAACAGATCGAAGAAGTTGTCATCGAGTAGCCTGTTTCCAAGCTGCGGTTGTACTCTATTAAAATGGGCTGTTTGTCGTCAATTGATTACAGTAACACACCGGTCCGTTGTACGCCGGGGTTATATACATGGTGCTTAGCATATCTACACACGTGTTAGCTGGTAGAATCTGAATATTTGGTCTGTTTATTATTGGAGGATGTCCCTGTCACTGAAAACGCTGAAAACTGATTTTATACTGTAATTCACTCGTCAAAGGCATAATCAGATCTCGTATAGCATTGCAATTGTAAATTAACTATGCCTTAATAATTTAGAGCATGAATCTCAATTTCATTTGGATATAAGTATTAGAGCTTTGAGGCCACAAAAACAGAGATTATTGGCTGGAGCTTCCGCAAGATGTCACGCCGTGAGATGTCACAACCATCAGTAATGTCACACATCAGACTGGGACTTATGTGGGTTGAATGAGTTTTGAATATTGTATTCAATCAAATCAAGTGTTGTCACGTCTGTAACGCTATCCATGTCACAGGCAGTCACGGCGCCGGTCACACTGTCCAGAGGACCTTGATCGACTCGCGCAAAGAATATGCATCGTGTTGGGGAGGTAGCTATGTTGATACTGTATAAGTTATACATACCAGTCAAGTCTTAGGACCCTCTGTTTTTCGAAAATTAAAGTTTGAGGTCCATCGGAATAGTGTCCCGTCGGGAAATAGGGATTTATCACCCAACCGTACAACGGACCGGTGTATCTCTCGAAGTTGAGCTCCGACTTCGGCCGAAATCGAACGACATATCTTATAAGATTAGATTGAATCCACCTTGACCCCGCCCTTCCCGTTGTCGGTCCTTCTCCATGTCAAGTTCCAGTACGTTGTGGGCAACAGGTATGTCCTTGCACCTCCCCCGCTGCTTTTCCCTTAGCATCGTTTTCAGCATCCAAGGAATGGGTTATCCCATCCAAACCAAAGCCTGGTCGCAAGCCTAAAAAGGACCCACCGGTATCCAACACCGGCGTGCAGGACAAAGATGAGGTACGCACCGATAAGCATACATGTGCTGGTTAATTCATAATCCCGTTATTCACAAGGCGGACGCAAAGGGCCGACGAATACAAAACAGGTATGCGATTCACTATGTGATACTGTTCTTTACTCCTATGCTAATCTTCCATTCACAGGGCGGCTCAGCGAGCTTTCCGCGAACGAAAGCAGTCCCAGTTAGCAGAGCTTCAAGCTCGCATCCTCTCCTACGAACAAGGAGAGATTGAACGCAACGTCGCACTCCAGAAGATTGCGAAGCGTTTGAAGGAGGAAAATGACCGACTACTCCAGGAAAACGCAGCTTTGCGAGAAAGGCTTGCAAAGGTCGAAAGGCAGCAGCAGCAAAAAGAGACGGTCCCAGACGGTGACAAGAAGCGGTCCAGGGAAGAATCACCCATGGCCCAGTCACAGGCGAACAAGCGACCCAAGGCATCCATGACCCCAGATCTTGCGGACTCACCAACCCCTCCGTCCGCGCATAGTCCCGAATCGATACCAACGCCTGCCGGTGACTCACAGGGTTCCCACCTTCCAGCATACCCTGGTCAATATGATATGAATGCTCATTCCCTGAATAGTATCCTTGACTATTCTTCCACTATCAAGGTTGATTCCGCTCCTCCCTTTGCTCCATTCGACTGCGGCTTCTGCTCTGACACCACACCATGTGTTTGTCGCGACATGATAAATAATCTCAAGGCAGATTCTTTCGTTGACCCCTCTTCCCTGGTTTTGCTGGAAGTGACACCTCAATCTCTCAACTCCGTCTCGGACATATCTGTCGCCCCAAACCAGCCTCCTATATCGATTCTAGACAATCTTCCCGCTTACCAACCCCCTGTTCCCCTTCGCCGTAGACCAGCGAAATCACAGGGAAACTCAATTTTCCCAATTTTCCCGATGTCTTCGGATTCCGAAGGACAAATCGCGTCCAGTGCTCCGACTTGCTCTGGCGATCCTTCAAACTGTGCTGCCTGCGGTGATGACAGTTTCGGTAAAGCTTTCTGTTCAGCCATAGGAGAGACCGTCACGTCTCATGGCCTGTGCGAAAACTGCCCTTCGCGCCAGCTTGACGGAACTGCGAGAGAAGGTCGGGCAGGGGGCGGGTGCTGTGGTAATCCGACATTCTGTCGCGGTTGCTCGGCTCCCCCAGCTCAGACCAGTGGCAACGGAAGTCAAGATTATATTCCGACCAACCAGGCTTGGCAGCAGATTAAGGAACATCCCAATGTCCAATTTGCTGACTTGACTCTCCTCGCTGAGGTTGTCGCCAGTCGCTCCAAGTGTTCTGGGCCTCAAGTAGTGATGTCCCCTCCTCCGGACGGGAATCGTGCTAGCCAGAACAATTCCGATCATACGCGCTCATCAGGTTTGTCCAGCCCTCCAAGGCTCGTCCCGCAGGAGATCCTGTTAGAATGTGGACGCCGAAGAGTGCGAGAGGTACATTCTGAGGCAGTTCGCGATGCTCTGCGATTGCTAGACGCGAAATTTAATTGATGTACGATTACTATTAACCACAACCAGCACGTTGATTAATATACTATTGACTACGGTTCCTCACCCCTCCCTCCCCCTCCATGTTTAGTACTTCTTTGGCGGAAACTGGGCGGCCGGATTCCCTCCCAAGGGATACGGGCCCTTGGCGACCTGTACGTTGCCTCCCAATCCTTCGTCAACTCTCTTAGTTCGAGGTGCAATCGCAAACGTCGCTCGCTGGGAATAGAGTCTAATTTCGACCCGGGTTTGCGATGAAGCGTACGGAAGTGAGCTGCCAATTCAAGAAGGGTCTTCGATTCGAGTTCGGCAGGAAAAGGCTGAATGAAGTCCCACAAGGAGATTAACAAACTTTTGGCCATACGGCTGGCACGAATAGCATAGTATGCACCAACGACAGCGTCAATCGATGGAACATCGGGAGCGATACCCTCATCAACCATTTCTTTAAACGCATTCAAAGCCTTCCTCGGTTGTCGCTGTCGTGCATGTGCTGCGATGATGTTGGTATACATGACAGGGTCCGGCGCAATGCCCGATTGCTTTGCCGAGCTGAAAGCACCGTAGAGCCCTTGCATATTGCCAGAAAGAGCGTAGCCTTCCATGAGGGCGGTATAATGATAGGCGTTTGGTTGCATTCCTCGTGCCAGCATGGATTGGAAAATCTTCTGGGCAGCCTTCATATCCAATCTGATCACCGCTTCGTACCGGATTCGCATGCCAAACGTTGCGTAGTCGGGTTTGACACCTTTCTCTTCCAAAGCTTTGAAATAGGGCTCCGAGAGGAAGTCATAACGCCGGAAACTGGGGAAGGTAATTCCAGCAAAGTCATCCAGGTCGGCACTTTGCTCAACAGGCGATGGTGGACCTTGTTTCGCGAGACGTGGATTTTTCCATGCATTCCAGCCAAAACTACGGGTCAGATATTTTTGGGACCGAAAGATGCATCGGAAAATGATGCGCAGATGTTTGGAGGTCGGTGTGATGCGGGCATGGGTGAGGGTGTGTAGCAGTCGAATGAGAGTACGGGGATGAGCCTTCTCGACGAGGTCAACGTAGGAGAGCAGCAGGTCAACTGTCCTAGAATCGGGTTCGACTTTGTTGACTCTCATCACACGAAGGACGTGTTTAGCGCCATCAACCCCATGCAAGGGCAGTATCCCTTGTAGGAGGGAATTGAAGATCTGAACCGTGGGTTTCATGCCGGGGACATGTATTTCAAACCGGGGCTCGTCCCAAGAGCCTGAAAAGATCGGGTCGAATAGCGAACGTGGGGTTGTCGCTGAGTCGCATGTCGCGGCCACGAGCTGGATTGCCAGATCTGGCCTTTCGCCTGTAAAGCAGGCATGGACTAGCGCCGTTATCACTTGCACTGAGGGTATGACCCCTTGAGACATCATACAGTGTAAAAGCTGAAGAGCTGCTCCGAGTTTGTCTTTGCCACTGCAGAAATGGATCAAAACGGCATATGTTGAGGCGTTGGGCGTAGGCGGGGTCGCGAGAATAACGGGAGCCATCGCAAATAAATGCGCCGATCTAACCGTCCGCCCATCGGTGTCGTTGCCAAACAAGACGTCTATGACGACCTCTACGCTGTTTCGTTGGAATAAGGATAGAATTCGTAAAGCTTTCTGTAGATTCTGGTTGTCCAAATGAGTGCGCAGGAGGTTGTTTAAGACTGCAAGCTGAGTGGACTCTGGCAGCAAGGGCAAGTGTTCGAGCGCCTTTTCTTCGACATGTTCGTCTATACCAAGGGAGCGATAGGAATAGGCGATGATGGCATGGGTCGAGGCATCCGCAGGAAATCCTGCACTTTCCATTTGCTGGAGACATGTTTTCGCACCTGCGATGTCGTTGTTGCGAAGATAGCCTTTCAGAAGGAGGTGGAATGTGATTCGATCGGGCACGAGCTGGAACCATTCGAATTCGGTCAGGATGAGTTCCAGTTCGCGGTATCTGGACAGCTCCAACAAAGCACGGGTGCGCCAATTCAGTAGACGGACGCTGCAGCTTTGCGTGTACTTTATGGCGAGTCGTACTGTTCTGATGACGAGCTTCCACTTGGAGGCGTCGGTCAATCGGTAGCAGATGTATTGGTAGGTGGTGTGATTTGGGCGCAAGCCATAATCGTGGGCGAATTCCAATGCGTCGACGGCAAGTTCTGGTGTTTCTGACAGGACAAGCTTGTCTGTGAGAAGACGAAAGTGCTTCAAACTGGTCATGAACGGCGGCAGAGCTTGAGTGGACTCGACGAGTTGCCGAGCTGTTTTCTTGGTAGTTGGGGACTTGTATTGCTTCAGAACACGCGTAAACTGTGCGAGGGGGAGGACAGGCTCTGTCTCTGCGACATCTCTTGGAGGGACTGGTTTCTCTGCAAGGGCGTTCTGAGGTACTTGGGCTGCTCCAGGAGTATGATGGTGAGCCTGTCCAGACGCGGTCCATGCAAAAGCGGGGTTCGACCGCGGCCGTGTTCCAATAAAAGCTTTCGCTGCGAGATTGCATGCTAGAGAAGGATCCCAAAGCTTCAGAGTCTGCCTTTGCGCAAGGAAGATAGTCTTGAGCATGGACAGCAGGGACGACGTCCGACTGCCTGTTGCTTTTCTGGGAGGCTGGGATTAGAAAAATGCAGGACGAGGAGAGAATTAAGATTACCTTATGCTGAAGATGGTAGCCTTCGCATAGGATCGCGAGACAGAAAGCGAAGACAAGAGCTCGTCGACCGCCTCAACAGTGCTCAACCTTGCCCTGGCCTCCATTTTCCTCCGGACATTCGTCACGTGCTACCGTGTCTGGACAGCACTCGGTCGCGGTCTCATCAGAACTCAATTCCGTTTGTATTCACTGTGTACGATATTCTACGTTCACTGTCGACAGATTGTACGCGACCAATGTAAGTACCACTGCCTTCTGTCGACTCTCCTGTAGTGAGGTGGAGATCTATGGAGAATGCCGACGGATTATTGGATCCGGCCGGGAAAGGATTGAGATGCTGGCGGAAATGTGCCGGTTGCGTTGTCAGGTCGGCCGGGACGAGGCCCCAGTTGGAAAGCACTATAAACGGCGCGAGGGAGAGTCGCAGAGACTGCAACGCGCCGAGGACGTGACGAAGCGGATTGGGTGGAGCAACCTGGTCGCTGCCGGGGACACGTTCAGCAAGAAAACGATCTGGCCAATAAAAAGTGCTGAGAGAATCTATGGCAACGATCCCCAGTTCGTGGTCCGGGAAGTGAGCAGAGATGTACTTTGGAATGTTGGCGAGAGACGTCGCCAGGTGAAGCGATGATGCCGGGCGAAGAATGCAGAGATGATCAAGGCAGGTGCTGATGAGTGGTGGGTTGGACAGACGATGGGAAAGAAGGGTCTTGAATTGAAGGATGTCGAAGGTGGCATCTGTGTCGAACACGATGGCGATCTTGCCCCATCCTCCGAGAGAGAGCGGCATTATGCAGGTTGCGAGGAGAAAGTAGATGAACTGTGTCTTGCCTGATGCTGGTGGCCCCTGGATGTGGAGAACACGAGCATCCGGGTGGTCATCGAGGGCTGCTATGCCGGTGGGCTGCGCTACGGGTGATGTTAGGCCCGACGTCGTCTGAGGCAGCGAAGGGCGATACCTCGTGCAGCGACGGCTGTAAGCAACTGGGCAAGTGAGCACAGGGATAAATGGACAACACAGGATTTACATCGAGCAGGCATTCTTGCGGAATTGTGTCTGGATAGAAATCTGACATGATGGCGGAGGTGAAGCTGTGTTGCCATCCACCCTGCTTTCCTCCTTCCACCTCAATGGCTACCGTCTCCCAAAAACAAAGGCGTCCAGTTCCGTCGTCGACACCCCCAACCTCAAAGCCTCTGCCCTCGCTCTCCACACCGGCAGCACGCAGGCGTCCCCCGTCCAAGATTGTCCAGCCCAGTGCCGACAGTCGAGACTCTCTGTCTGCCTCCCTCAAGCAAGAGACTGACAAGAATGAGCAGGTCAGTCTCATCCCCCTCTCCGTCTAGGTCCTCGTTGACGCCCCGTCCTAGTTGCTCTTGCAGGTCCAGGACAAGGAGCAGACCATCCAGACATTGACTGAGGAGAACACTAAACTTACCTCTGCCCTTAATGCCGCTGAGACTCGTCTCAACGAACTTTATGCTGAACAGTCTCGCTGGGAGATGGAACTGGCCCAGCGGATTGAGATCGCCGACAAACTACGCGAGCAGGTCCGCGAACTAGAAAAGGAGAAGAGGGATTTGCAACGTAGATACAACGAACAGGTACAGCCTCGAAACCGTTTCAATATTGCCTATATTGATCGAGTCAAATTCAAAGACGGCTAGTTTCGACGCCGAACGACAGTCCTTTTACGATAACGAACAACACCTCAAGTCACGAATTCAATCTTTAACGCAAGCCCGCAAACGTGCAGAAACTCTTGCCAGCAAAGTCGACATTGTACCCGTCACCCCCGTCGTTGATGAGGCAGAGAAGCCATCTCCACCTGCTCCCAAGCCACCAACCCCCGATTATAACGACCCCGAAAATGAGCCTGCAGAAATGACTGCACTGAAATTAGAGTTATCCACATTATCAACCTCTTACGCCTCTATGCAGAGCACACTCGTCATGTTACAGTCTCAATTGGTCGATCTGAAGCGAGTCAATCAAGGGCTGCAAGAAGAAAACGAGAGCTATATGATACTGCTGAGGGAGAAGACCCTCAGTGGTCAGTTCGATGTACTCAGACAGGTCGGCGGAAGCAGCAGCAGAGGCAGCGACGACGACGAAGACGATGAAGACGAACGAGGCACAAGCGCAGATGGACGAAGCCTTCGCAGCGCTGGCAAAAGCCTTCTTGATAGGGTTGACGAAGAGCCCGAAAGTTTAACAATTAACACCTCTATCGACCCTGCATTCAATGACCTCGATGTACCCACGACTCCCCTCAGTTCCCGACAACCCAGCCGACAGGGTAGACGGCGGACGATGTCAGCTTCTACTCCCCGTGGTGAATCGCTGGCCGATTTACCAATCACCGGCCCTGGCCTTGATCTTGCCGCCGAACTTGGGCGTGCTCAAAACAAGGATATTTTGGAAGGCATTATGATTGATGACAACGACGACCGCAACCTTCTTGGCAAGGGGAAGCGATCTAAGAAGGTTACCGACGGTCGTAAAGTTTCTGGAAGCGACGACAAAGCTTCAGCAGACATCGAGGCACTTCGAACCGAAGTCAAATCCCTCAAAGATGCCAACAAGGCCCTATCACTTTATGCTTCAAAGATCATCGACCGTATTATTGCTCAAGAAGGGTTCGAGCATGTTCTCGCTGCGGATTATGAGAAAGAACCTCAGGCTCCACCTACTTCTGGCCCCGTTGGCCCACCCAAGGCTTCTCCCGCAAAACCTCGCCCCCAGTCCGTCCTCATCACTCGTACTACATCATCTCCTGCACCCTCAACGGTAACTAAACCGATGTCACCTCAACCTAAACCATCTGCCAAGACTCAAAGACGTTCCCTCTCCTTCGACTGGAAGTCCTTCTCCTTCACGACGGAGCCCAAAAAGCCCGAAACTAACCTCCGTCCTCTCACTTTGAAACCAGGATCTGCTGTCACGGGAGGCCGTAAGCTTGACACTGAGGAAGATGAGGAGGATCGGAAAGAGAGAGAAAGGCTGAATGCAACCATGAAGCTGATGGGAATTCAACCACAGCCTGCCCCCGTTCGCCCCACGACCGTCCGAGTAGAAGAAAGGCCCTCCGAGCCCGCTCCTCGAAATGCACAAGCCAACCGCCGCTTCTCGCTCTTTGGCGGGGGCCAAAAGAGCAACGCGGACAACTCAGACTCGAATCCGAACGCATCCCGGCAGTCCTTGGATTTCGCCCGATTGGGACTGGGTTTAGGTCTTTCTGACCTCACTCAAGAGGCACTAGCTCAGGCGGAGGCGCAGAACTCTCTCGCGGCACTTGATGCTCGTGAACGAAATCTCACAGAAGAGATTGCTAAAGGAGCTAATGGTGGCTTCACCGAGATATCACGTCGCAGCGTAGGGCGCCGTAGTCGACGAAGTGGAGGTGGTAGTGGCAGCGGAAGCACCGTCTTCAGTGCTGGGATGAGCGGAGCAGGAGATGATGACTAAATGAACTGTGAACCACTGCTGTATCATTTCAGGCTGCAATTTTTTCCCTTGTAAAGGTATTTATTCGTCTCGAGGTTTTAGAAAGAGGATTTCGAGCGTGTTGTGGAATTCAAGGTATTATGCTCATGTAACGATACCCCCCCTGCATTGTTGTTGGATTACGCTACTTGTCTGAATGTATAATGGCTTTTCGTTAACAGACCGGTATTACATTATACAATATCGATAATACATGTTGTATTCCATGGAAACTAGCTCTAGCTTCAGGATTGTGTGTTGTGCTTCAGGAGGGTATTTTGGGCGTGAAGTCTGACCGTGCTGAATGGGTTGGACGAAAACGCAGGATTTGTGAGAATAAGCGGTTGCCGGAGGCGCTCCAATTGGCTATAAAGAGGAGAATTTAGGTATGACATTTGGTGACGCCCTTGAAGAAATCTTACAGTGCCCTCTTTCGCTGGGATCGACTGAGGGGTTCCGATTTCCCTTCCCCGATCTTTAATGACTGAGTGCCTGCCCTATTACCGCCTGTGGGCTCTTCCTTTTGAGCGGATGTAGCTGTAGCAACGGAATCGGAGGCCTCTTCGAGAGCGGCCAGTGCATCTTGCATGTCCGTCAACCCACTGGCTAACTGCTCTTTTGCTTTCCGCTTCATCCTGCGCTCATGGGATTTAGAGTGTGTCCTCGATAGCTCTAATTCTGATGTAATGCATCGTCAAGAACATGGATTTCGAGCTGCTGCTGTTCGACATACTTTGAAGAAATGCTTCTCTTTTCAGGGCGAGTTTGTCCTTTTTGGTCAGGGAAATCCCTACATTACTCTCTTCCATAGATTTAAGGATTTCCTGTGCCTGAGATCGACATGTTATGCAGTGTGCCTCGAGAGAGAGGCCACTGAACGCACCGATGCATCTTTCCCTGAAGCAATCTCGACATGCTCTACAGCCTCGCCTCCAATGGCGTATGTGCGTTTTGGGAGTGTTACCGATGGCTGGTGGCCAGTGGCTCGCGAGCGTCGCTCCTTAGGCTATGAAAATGTTGGGAGCTCGAGATCGACAATGCGAATTTACAAGAAAGCCTACCATCACGGAGGAGGGTGTGGTTAAGATGGAAAAGCATGAAAGCGCCCGAATACGCCGTATTATTACAAACTACTGGGACATCTATATACAGCCTATTAAAATAGTAATTGCTAATCAAATCTTTCAGAAACCACTGATAATTTTTCCTCTTCCCTGTTGCCGGCAATACCGAGCACAATAAAGCTAATGAGGATCAATACCGCACCGAATACCACTTGGATATTACTTGTTGTCCCTCTGAAGAAGTCCCCAATCACTGCAAAAGGTATTGTCAAGCTAAGACCGACGGTGACAACCAATGGTGTCGTTTTGAGCATAGCGAGGACATATAGGTAATCGCTCGACCATGTTATGAACATCTACCAGGGCGATCAGAGACAAAGATAGACAAAATATAAAACCAGGACTCACGTTGACCAGAACCCCCAACCAGAGCGTCCTGGAGTTCGGAAGTTCGAAGACTTCTATTCCAGCAATATGAAGGATGACTCCAGCGGGCCAGCACAATATAATGTTGAAAAGTCCCACAAATCCGAAGAAGAGCTGCATGTCGATACGTGATTCCGACTTGATTCTCAATTTCAAAAGGATCACGTAAAGGGCGTAGAACAGAGCTGATAAAAGAGCAAGGGCATCTCCTAGTAATGGATTGTTCGCGGAGAAGGTAGAGATCCTGGTTGGCCGAGCGGTGCTTCCATTTGCTTCCTTGTTCGAGTCGGACCATGAAACGAGTATGACGCCAAAGAAGCTGAGGAAATAAGTCAAAAAACGAGGATAGAAACATGCGGTCTAGGCTACCCAATAAAGACAGTACCAATCTTCAGCAAGGATAGCTGTTCAACCCGGAATAGCCTTCCGATGGCTAGAGTGAAGAAGCCTGGGACGGATTAACACCACGAGGTGAGGGACCAACGCAGCCTCGTACCACTCATGCTTGACAGTATGGTTGCGCTCGCAACAGTCGTCAAATCGAGGGAAGCGTTGAGGGTCCAGTTCGCAATAAACCAGAGTATGCAGAATACGGCGGCAAGGTGGGCTGTTTCCTTCTGTGTCAGCTTTGGGAGACCTGAATCATTTGAATGGGATTTGAGGACAATTTCTTCTGCTGGGTTATCATCTGTGGCTAGAGGCTGATATTCAGGCGAAGGTCTGGGGATAACTGAATGAATAATAGGTTCATGGACCGAATACAGGGACGGACCGTATGAGCTCTCCAGGTATTGTACGGTATCTGTGTAATGCCTTCTTGACGAGCCTGGGTATCAGGTAGAGAGTGAAGGCACTTGTATTCATATATGTGACACTGCGAAATGCCTCAAGTCAGTGTCAAAAAGGGGGGCCACTGGGGAGGTGCAATCACAAGAAAGGTTTCGCAAACCCGCCTTCAAATAGGTCCTGTTCAAATCCAGTAAGACTAAAGAATGTCATACAAGCGGCAAGACTCGCCTGGGTGACAAAGCTGGACGCTGTCCATAGCACCACCACGCAAAATAGAAGCGCAATCCCAACCGCATATTCCTTATTGTTCAGTATGGGTTTGCCAGTCCGCAGCGGTGTCCGGTCAGTTACATCAGCGGACGACTGGCCTTGAGAAAGGGTATCCATCTCGTAAACTTCTTCGCTGTGGTCGTCAGTCGGAAGGTCGGTGCTATCGTCGTCGCCGCGCAGCGAGGGCATTCATGGGTAGTCACAATGGCGGCCACTACCATCGACCCCTTCGTGACGCGATATCAGGAACAGATTTGACAATATTTGTACGCGATAAGACAACGATAAGACTTACGCTAATACGAATATAGATTGTTGTGGCTACAAACTAGTAACAGTAATTTAACTTCATTTAGAGTAGCTGTAGGATAATAGCGGAGGAAGATATAGAAGGAGTGTGAGTCGGCTTTCAATGAGGCACTACCAATACTAATACATCCAGGTGAAAAAAGCCCGGGCCTGGTAAAGTCGACATGTACAAAACGAAATAATGATGTCCGATGCTGCTAACTTGTCCGTGCAGGTGGATGATACTTAACCTTTTCAAATATCCGGTAGAGGCTGATAATGAGGTTGGTGCAGTATGCGATTAGGCCGACGCCAACCAAGCATATGAGAGCCAGTTGCGAATCGCATATTTCGCGCCCTATGGATCCTGCCAGGGCCGGTAGATTGTATTCCCGAGGTAGTTCGTTATACCAAGACGTGCTAGATTGTGACGCACAAGGCACTGACGATGTGAAGAAATTATCAAAAGAAAGGGAGAGCGCAGCGGACCAGGCGCAGATAAAGAGGACTTCAGAGAGTGTGTGAGCAAGCTTTCCTGATGTTCTCCACAGGCCAAGAGGCCGTCCAAAGTATTCCAACTGTCAAAGGATCGTCACGAAAGGCTGCAAACGGGCAATTGTCGGAGTACATACGTAGATGGCTGCCATCACATGGACCAAGGTCAGCGGGGCAAATATGATGACAACAGTTCTAGACGATGGTTTGGATAGTGGCTGGAGAGGAGAAAGAGAATACGCACGGTGAACTCCCGACAGCGCCCATTGCTTGGTTGGCGAGCTCAATTTGCCGTATGTGGATGGCCATTCCAAGTGCAGCGGTGGTAAAGGAAATGTTGATGAATCGAAACAGCTGTGCAGAGTGAGAAAACTCGTTAACACCGAGTAAGTCATTAATGCAAAAGGCGATGCTAACCAAGGGGACATATGCATTGGTGAGGATGAACGAGCGTATCCGCTTCCTTCTGGCGACCCAACCGATTTCCCTTGTCTGGGAACTGGTTCGGTCATCCTGGTCGGAATCATAGGTGTCCTGCGAGTAATGGGGGTGGGGCCCCTGTGCAGCCAGTTTGCTCGACCATGGGGTATCCCAGCCGGGTGTTGCAACGTGCGCTGCAGTAGTCGACGAGGTCGAGTGAGCTGGAATGGGTGCAGACAGCGGCGACTCGCCGGTCTCTACGTCCTTCTCTTTCTCCTTTTCCTTGTCCTTACGACTAGATGAAATGTTCTCTCGTATACTAGTTGATGCTTGTAGCCAGGAGATTGAACGGTCTCTGAACCCCTTACGCTCCGGACGATGGCCTGGATGATGGCCCAAGTCAAGATACTGGTCTCTGGATCTTGGAAGTGTGAAGCTCCACCAGCGAGAATGATCATCGGTTGTGGTTTGGAAGCTGGCGGCGTCGGAAGCGCGTGGTTGAGATACTGAAACACCCTCAGACACCGAGCCTGCCTGTTCCTTGGGAGAAGGAGGCTCGTCGCGGGCCCATGCTACAAGACGATCTGAGAAAGGGAAAGGAGGAAGAGGTCTGAGGAGACGCACGAGGAACAGTGACGACCTTTGCCAAAGGAGGTGGTGGACGTCTGGAGGCCCTGGAGCCTGAGGGGTAGTTGAGGCTAAGCGTAGAGGGAACCGAGGGAGCTCGATTCCTGGAGGATACGGACATGTACAGAGGAGAGAATGATAAGGTCCACAGCTAAGTCATGGGAGATTGTAAACAAGTCGGTCCAACACGCGCCAGTCCGCTTTTGGTCTTCTCACACGACCATCATGGACTCAATTCCCTCTCTCTCAGACGGCCTCATCGGCTCTCGTTTCGTATCTCAAGACGATATAGACGCTGCTAGGGCACGCAAGGATGAGCAATGGAAGGCTGCATATGCCAGGCTTGGCCAGGAACCACCCCAGCTACAGCAGCATGACGAAGTCTACGACGGCCGCAGCTTGGCAGAAGTATGTTCACCCGTCATCGCCGTCCACTTTGCGTTATTGACTCTTCCAACGATCCTGGCGTCTTGTAGAAACTAGCCGCCAACAAGGTGTGCAATTATGGCTTTTAGCCTTTGACCCCTTCATCAACACCCCATAGATCGCCAAACAAGAGGAATGGGAGGAGAAGAACAAGTTAGGTACGTGCCCCACGCCATCTCTCTACGTCGTCTACTAAGGGTGTTGTACAGCGAACCAGTTCCGGGCTTTGGAAGAGGATGAGATCATGTTCCTCGACTCTATCCGAGAGAAACAGGAACAGGAAGAACGGTTGCGGAAAGAAACAGAAGGCGAGGAGCTCAAGAACTTCAGAGAGTAAGTCTATCAGTTTCTTCAAAGCAAACTCAGCTTATTGTCTCTTCGTTAGAGCGGTTGCAGCACGTAACAGCACGACAGCCAATCCTCCTCCCTCTCTAACCCCTTCAGCAAGTGCTGCTACCGCTTCAAGATCGTCCCAAGGCCCTCCGAAAAAACCAGAAGGTAAACGCCTCCTCAAAGGTATTGTCGTCAAGAAGAAGGTGGCTAAGCCGGCGGCGGCAAAAAAAATTTCGCCGGCGACGACTGAACACGATAGTGCCCCTGCGTCGCAGGCTGCAGGATCGCCAAAAGAGAAAAAAGGTGACGACAATCTCCCAAACCCAAAGCGAAGAAAAATCTCGGCAGCCCCTTGATTCATGTATTAGTGTCTCTGCTAATATTATACGCAAGTCATCTTCTCGCATTAGAACCTGGTGTTGGCGTCCATCTCACACGGTTCAGCTCCCTCTCCCCGCTAGAACCATTCCATGATGCATTGCGTTCCATGGTATCTGCCCTTCTCAATCCCGCCGTGCTCATGGTCGTCCGTTGTAGCAGCCTTTTCGCGGCCGGTGTCAGATTACCGACAGCTTCAGCTTTCCTCGGAGTCCAGGTCGGTGGCGCCATATCACCCCGTTTACCACTGACTTCCGCTGGAGTTCGATTTAGAGAGATGCCAGGAGTCCGCAGGCCAAGCATCTCGGCTTTTACCCGTAAACTTCTTGATGCTTTGGTAGACAATTGTTGTGCAATGGCTTCACGATGGCTGACTCGGGGAATATGGAATGGTGTCGCAGGAGTAACAGCCTCGCTGTCGTCCTCAGACTGGGATATTACTCGAGGCGTCGCATTCAGTGTCCCCCAGGTCATTAGTTGTTTCAGGGCGCCAGATCCAAGCTCGGCAGCCGATGGAGATGGAATGTTGGGTACAAGGGAGAACCCGTTCTCCTTTGGAGACTTCGGTCGATCTGCAAAAGGGTGTCAATTCAGCATGATGCAGAACAAGAAACGAACATACACGGTGTCCCAGAGATAGCTGCGTCTATCCGACTGCGAGTGGGGCTAGGAGGTGCAGATATGGAACGAGAAACAGCGCTAGATTCTTCTTGGACAGGAAGCCTCGTATTCATGTATTTGACTGTTTTAGGTTTCTTCTCCTTTTCTTTAGAAACTGTAACTTGATGATAGGGTGATATGTCTGCATCTGGAGTAAACATTAACGAATTCCGAGCCTACACAAGTGTTGTCAGGGTGTGCATTGAGCAAGATTGGGTCGACTAACCTTGAATTTCCAACCGTCAACACCTGCAGCACGACTGTCTTTCCTCGGGGCCATAACGTCTGTCGCCGTCTCTCCGTCGTCTTTTAGGACCAGGGCACTTGTTTCCTCTTCGTCATCTTTGTCGAGCTTTCGCTTCTTTCCCTTGACCTTTTCGCTCTCTTCGGCGATTTCCTCCCCATTCGTCAACAATCCAGCAGGATTCGGAGCTTCTATCCTGAATTTCTGTCTAACACCAACTGCAGGGGGAGGCTCAATGAGCATGCGTTCTCTCGACTCGACCATCTTCCGTCTCTGTTCGTCCACCCTTTTCTGAGCATCCCATGCCCATCCGTGCCTTTCCTTTCGCTCCTTATTCTCCTGGTCAAGGATTTGAGTAAAGCTTGAGTTGTCCTCGGACGTATATTTCGCTTGGAAGGCGTCCAAACTCATATTCATATCATATTTCTGGCGCTTGGAAGGCCTCGATGCTTCACCCGACGAGTCGGCCCATGGCGTTGGTGTCTCGAACTGCGCTCGGCGGCTGGTAGAAACAAGAGGTGTGTCACTGAGTTCTTGTAGTCTTCGCACAGATTGTTGAATCAGGGTAGGGTCTCTGGAGGTAACAGCATCAAGGTAGTCGTTGGTGGCGTCTAAGTGAACAAGGGAAGGGAAGAAGTCTCGAGCTATGATCTTGGAGAGAGCCGCCGTGTATTCATCTTCTTCGAGGACTACTTGGCGGTTGAGAGACCGTTCAGGCGTCGGCGTAGCATCTGACATTTACTAGCGTTGTCAATGGTGCGGCGTGGATGTGGTTGGAGACAGAAGCTGCGGCCCGCTAAGTGCCACTGCACGTGTGGCTAGTGTGTGTACACCGACTCCAAAGCAAAGCACTTAGCATTTAGCATAATAGAATAATGTCATAAGGGTAATCGTAACAGTGACAAGAGGGATATTCAGCCGAATAAACTATACAAACGGGAAAGACAGTGATAACGAGCGGCATGATTAAAGTAGTGTTCCGACACTAAGAGTAATTGGAAACGGCTGGCCATGGGCGAGAGCAGGACTATAAGGACTATGAATTCAAAGGGAGGAGTTCAGTCAAAGTAGAGCAAGTTATTTGCCAGACTTCCCGATGCTACTTCCAGATCTTGGCCGTAGATCTTTCACATCCAACACACTGCTCGGATCTCCGGTGCTTCTTCTATTACTAGAGCTACTCGGGGGGCGTCCAATCCTGCTCTTCGAGAGGACATTGCCGAAGTTGTTGCCAGAGCCGGAGGCCTTTGACCGCAAGGTAACATTTGAATGTGGGGGTAAATCAGGAAGCGCTTTGCTATCGGGTTTGTCAAATATAGGTCGTGGAAGTGGTGGCTGCGTCGCGGAACGGTCTCTTCCACCGCCAGATGGACCTGTACTTGTCCCAAAGGACGATCGCTTTAATGGATTGTAGGACGACCCACCAGGCCCTGTCGAGCGCTTCAATGCAGAGGAATGCGAGTATAATCCGCCAGTGGGTAGAGGCAAGAACGTAGGGGTTGTTGGCCGGGAAACAGGGGTGGGTATCGAGCTACCAGTTGTTGCGGTACTTAGACTCCCACCTGACATACGGGATTGTGGTCGTCGGTACCCGGTAGCCATGGTGCTCTTTGACAAAATACTCGGGGGGCCCGTACTTTGCGAAGGAGATCTCGCTCGGCTGGTGCCGCGGAATGCTGTTGGGGCAGCTGGATTGGATAATCGTCTTTGGTCTTTCTTCGATTTCTGCGGCGATGGGGAGTCTTCCATGATGAGAACCCAACCTGAATCCCCCCCAGAATCCTTCTCCTTCTTAGATGATGTATTGTCGAAACTCTCTTGACTTGTTCTAGAACCAACAGCGGGTCTTTGAGATTCCCAACTCGTTTTCGCAGTCGAGGTATTGGAAGCTACAGACGACGAGCTTCCGGCAGCACTTGGCGCACTCGATGCGTTGGAACTCATACTGCCGCGAGTAATGCTGGCCATCCGCAGGCGGGGGACCTTGGTGTGTATCCTCTGTTCAAGATTTCGTACACGAGCTCGCATTTCTGAAACCATCTGGACACCCTTGTTCTTGGATGCTGTTGTGCTTGTGGAGGAGGTGGAGTTTGAAGCACGAATCGGTGTCCCGCGAGTGGGGAGACGGGAGCTAGACGCTGTTGGGCTATATAAGGATGGGACCGTGGCAGACCGTGTAAATCCCCCGGTCCTGAGTGCACTGAGAGGGCTCTCCCTACTATACAAGGAAGCGCGTTGCAATGCACTTTGGGTAATCGACTTGGTCAAGCCAAAGGTTTTCGGTGTCGAGAGTTGATTCGATCGAGGCGTTTCCAACGTTGGAGAAAGGTCCGCGACATCAAGATCTGGAGGAGGTGCTGTCTTGAGGAGATCTTCTTCGGAAGGGTGTGCCATGTGAGGTTCCTGATTCTTAATGGCATGTCGAGCTGCCTTGTCGGCTGCGGCAACTTCTGCGGCAGTGAGCCTATTCTTCAGGACGGAGTTCTCTTCATTGGCATCTGGGATGACGGTTGAGTAGCGATTCTGTACCTCAATCAAACTGATTACCTCTCAATTCATCCTTCAATCGTTGGGTCTCCTCTTCCAAATGAACTTTCTCTAAAAGCTCCTGCTCTAACAAGATCTTTTCTTCTAGTACACGAGAATACTTTGCCTCCATGTCGGCCAGACTTGAAGATATGGCGCGTTCGTTTCGCTCCAAGTCATCATTCCCCATCTCCAACTCGCGCAGCTGCACCTTGACCGATTGATACTCCTGCCGCAATTTGTCCAACTCACGCTGCAGAGAAGTAGTTGTGGTGTTATGGGTGGTTTGTAGCGACATGAACTTGGACTGCCGGCGTCGTCGTTATGGTCAGCTCCCGTCGCAGTAGGAGGGTGCGCCCAATCGACCCACCTTCCAGTCATCCCTCTCTGATTCAGCGCGCGATACCTTGATCTTGAGGTCTTGCTGGGCCTGTTCAGTTCGTGCCAATTCCGACTCAAGCTCTGCTTCAAGTTCCTTGCTGGCATGGTGAAATTCGTCGAGTTCAGCCTTGGTTTCTGCGAGCATGTCGAGGACCTAGGAGGGGGTGTGAATAGGAGTCCCATTGGGAGGGCATGAAAGACGGACTTCATTGTACTTTGACCTCCAATCTGTACCGCCAGGGGAATAACTTTGGGGAGGGTTAGGGTCGAGATATGGTGGCATTAATAGGAACATACTTGACGGCGTTATCGTCCAAGGAGATGGTCCTCTCCTTTCGCAAAGGGTCCATGGCTGCGAGGACTGCTGTCATGGCCTTACGAGAGCCTGCTCAGAGAGGGAGAGGATCCTGAGAATTGGCCGTCCTGACGGTTCCGCTTTGGTTCGGTTGAAAGTCGCTCATAGACTGTTTGGGCCAGTTGGCTGTGTCTTACATAACTATCGTGGTACAAGTACTCTACACGCCCTCTGGCTTTGCACATTTGCGTTTTTCTATTTTCCCTGTCTTTGGGCATCGCATCTCCTGCCAGGACACTGGCTCCAGCGAAGCACCTGCATATTCAACCTTTAATGCTGTCAGCTTAGAGTCAACAGAATCACTTGCCAGCCTCGCTAGTGGCGAATATCACGCCCAGGTCGTTGCGCGCCGTGGTAATAAAATAGCTGCGCGCGTCACCGAGCGAGATCTGCAGCCTATGTCAGTAATAATCCAGCTGCTGCCGTCCGGTACACATACTACGACGCCTCGAACGACGTCTCCGCCGCGGAAGCAGTCGCCGATTTTTACTCTGTCTTTTTCGGTCGCTCTCACGTCCTGCGATCGAATGACACCCGTAAACTCTTCACCCGCAGGAAGTGGGACCCCATCGACGACCGATATTGAGATGAATGCCTGTAGCGGCGACAGACGCGTTACTGATCCTAGAACGACAGAATTTGGGGCGGGCGGGTGTGGCCGCACTCGGGGAATCGTAAAAGTCTAGTCCCAGGTGAGAAATTGAAATACGGGATCAAAAGCAGACGAACAGAGCCATCGAGCTTAGGGACACCGAGAAGACTTGCTCTAATTTGAGAGTCTCTGGCATATGTACCGGTTCCGAGCTGGGGGGCCGGTGCGCGGGGAGGAATATAAATCGGCTGGCCAGGGAGGACAGTTGAGGACATGATGATGGGCGGTAAAGGGTCCGCTTGCCTCTGTTTGGCCAGCTCGAGGTAAGCCAGCGATCCCCAAAGAGCCGACAAGTTTTCCGCTACCACCAAGTTCTTTCTCGCCGTCATCCATGGTCCTCCCTCTTGCTCGTGTCCTTTCCCGTGGTAAATCTCCTTGTTTTCACCCTTTTCCCTCTCTTTTCATTCTTTTCTCATCTAGGCCTCCACGCATCGGCCCGCAGACATGCCTTGTCCCAATTCAACATGCCAGCAATGAGCCCAACAATGACCGAGGGCGGGATTGCTTCCTGGAAGAAGAAGGAGGGAGAGTTGTTTTCTGCAGGAGATGTCCTCCTCGAAATCGTGAGTATTCCATCTTCATTGAAGTCTCCTCGTTAACCCTTGGCATAGGAAACCGACAAGGCCACCATTGACGTAGAGGCCCAGGACGATGGAATCGTCGCCAAAATTATTGTAAGCTCATTTCCCAATCATTCTTGTTGCTCTCTTGACACGCGTTCCAGGCCCAGGACGGTTCAAAGAACGTTCCTGTTGGCTCCGTCATCGCCATCATTGGTGAAGAGGGTGACGACTTGTCAGGCGCGGATGCCCTCGCAAAGCAGACTGGATCCAAGCCCGAACCTGCAAAGGAAGAAAAGGCTCCCGAGCCACCCAAGCTGGAACCTACCCCCGCACCACAAACATCGGCCCCTACTCCTGTTGAAACTAAGGAGTCTCTGCCCAAGGGTGACCGTCTCTTTGCAAGTCCCATTGCAAAGAAGATTGCTTTGGAGCGCGGCATTCCCCTGGCTAAGATCAAGGGTACTGGTCCTTCTGGCCGTATCGTACGAGAAGATGTCGAAAAATGGAAAGCACCTGAAGCGCCTGCTGCTGCACCTTCTGCCGCAGTTGCTCAACAGCCGTCGGCTGCCCAGCTTCCCGACTACGTCGATACACCCGTATCGAATATGCGTCGCACCATTGGCTCTCGTCTGACCCAGTCTAAGCAAGAGATCCCGCACTATTATCTGACTGTAGAAATCAACATGGATAAGGTTCTCAAGCTCAGGGAAGTGTTCAACAAGACCCTCGGTGAAAAGGACAAGTCAGCCAAACTTAGCGTGAACGACTTCATTGTGAAAGCCACTGCATGTGCTCTGGCTGATGTACCGGAAGCCAACTCAGCTTGGTTGGGTGAGGTCATCCGAACGTAAGCCACTTTCCATTTGTAGTTCGGGCCTCCGATGATAATGTTTTATTAGATACAAGAAGGCTGACATCTCGGTGGCCGTCGCAACCCCTACCGGTCTCATTACTCCTATCATCAAGGACGCTGGAGCCAAAGGCCTTGCTTCGATTTCGGCTGAAACTAAGGCGTTGGCAAAGAAAGCTCGCGATGGAAAGCTTGCACCATCAGAATACCAGGTAATTTCAAGAGTAGGTTTCAGAAATCCCGTCTGACTGCAAAAAACAGGGTGGCACTTTCACTATCTCCAACCTGGGAATGCATGGCATTGAGCACTTCACCGCCATCATCAACCCACCTCAATCGTGCATCCTTGCTGTTGGCGCCACACAAGCGCGCCTCGTCCCAGCACTAGAAGAGGAGCGTGGCTTCAAGACTGTCCAAGTCATGAAGGTTACTCTCAGCTCTGACCACCGTACAGTTGATGGCGCTGTTGGCGCCCGATGGTTGAGTGCCTTCAAGGGCTACCTCGAAAATCCTTTGACCTTTATGCTCTAAATCCTTCTAATTTCACTCTACTCCTTCCTATAGACATTTGAATTATATGGTCGGTACTGCTCGCAATAGATTTAAACATGGCTTGAAATTCATGGGGAGGATTGTCGGAGTCTGCCCGCCCGTGTCGCAATTTTTGTCGGATGAGTTCAACGTCATAGATATGAGGGACACCGTCACGTGAGAGCGTGCCTTTACCGCGTCTCAAAGAGGAAGGACCTGGACCGTGACCGTTGGCATCTGAACTTCAGGGGCAATACGCTGGAAACAGTACAGAGCATAACACCACTAGCCTTACCCTTGAGAAGCCTTCTCTACTCTTCCTCCCGCTGTGAATACAGCAGGATCGAGCGCTGTTTGCAAAATGCCCTTTCAGAACGATCCGTTCTGGAATGAGGTTCTCAAACGTTTGGCAGTGACGGGAGAGGCAAATATTAAGCTGCAGAACGAGCGGGAAGAGCTCGAGCGGGAAGTATGCTGCTCATATGGGTCATATTTAGGCCTGCGCTCACCGATTTCTGTTTTTCTTCCCTAGAGAAACCTTTTACAGAGGCAAATCGACGAGCTAAGAGCCTCACAAGTAACTCCTGTTCAGGAAGCCCGCGACGTTGATTGGAACAAGCTCAATGAGCTTGAGCAAGGCCTCAAACAGGCGCAGAGCAGTTACAAGAAAATTGAGAACACGGTGCGCTCCTTTCTGTTACATATAGTCCTGCCGCGTCCCCTGATATCCCTCCGCCTTCGTAGTTAAAAGAAAACAACGTCAAGATCGAAGAGCTCTCTGCGAATAACCTGATGCTACAGCAAGAGCGTAGCGACCTGTCCACTCGATGTGGAGCCTTGAGTGAGACCCTGGCGCATACTGAAGCCTGTCTTAAAGACGCACTGTCCGATAATCGTGCCCTCCGAGAACAGGTGCGTGGAAAAGTCCATAGTATACTCGGCTATTGAAAAGAATCAGCTCTCTCGCCCCGCTGAGCCCAATGAAACAAAGCAGGAAGAGCTTGGTCATGTTGCGACAGTAAATTGCCTTGATTGTTATAAAGAAATCCAACTGACTTATAGCATAGCCCTCCCTTTCCATTGAACTCGAACAAGGGTTCAAGGACCGCATCGCGGCGTTGGAACTTCAAGTGTGTAACCACCCTGCTATTGTTAGCCTGGAGGGTAACATACACCTACAGGTTGAGCAGTTGACTGCTGCGAAGAAACTAATAGAACAGGAGAAACTCAGCTATCAAAACGGCCTTGTCGCTGCTTCGCAGAAACTCTCCAAAGTGAAGTCCAGCGAGCAGGATCTTCGAGGCAAGCTACTAAAGTTGGGCGAAATGGTAGCAACCCGAATCATATCATTATCACGTATCTTCATTCACATTTCGCTCCTACAGGCGCGTCAAAAGAGCACACACAGCCGTTCTTCTTCAATTGCTTCCAGCGGTCAGATAGACACGGCCTCAATTAGAAGCGAACATGCTCCAAGTGTTTCCTCTAGGGTCCCCTTCCCCTCTGCGTCCACATATACAGTAGCCCAGGAGACACCCATTGGCCCTAATCGAGTCACTGTAGGCCAAGCGGCTGTTGAAGAAGATCAAGCACCTACACCTCGTCCAACCTTTATAGCACCAGCGAGAATGCCCTCTTTCAGGCAGAACGAGATTGCGGGATTCCTGGCAGTCGCTCCAGCCATCGCTGTCTCAGAGTCCGACAACTGGTTTGGTCGTGGGTTCATGACCACTATGCTGGGTGGAAGCATCCAACCCCTTATCGTCCGGTGAGCGAATGGACTCACAAGATGGTGGGGTCATGAAGGGGTTTGCTAATAGACCCCGTTTCTAGAGTGGGCAAACAGGGTCCTCTCGCAAAAGAACGCGAAATTCGCACCTATCTTTGTCCTGGACTTGACCATAATCCTTGGTGCCCTTCTGAAATTGGACAACATGGCTACATTTTCGTTGGGCTCGGACGGGAACATGGTACGTTCTTGAATCCCGAGGTTCACAACATATTTGTGGGCATAAAGAAAGGAAAGGATAACCGCCGTTATCGATACCTTGGCAAGTATCAGGCGGTTCGAGTCCATTCTCTTACGCAGGGAGAATGGGCTTCGTTGGATATAAAGGTCTGTTACTTATAATGCCTCCACTCCACATTTTTTTCTGAATCCCTGGATCGGTAGGTCCGATCGACCTATGCGAAGACTACCAAAGAGAAGACAAAAGATTCTCGGTCGGTCGAAATGATCATGGAGGCATATGATGCGGGACAACTCGTCGTTCCTTGTGTGAGATTGCAGTGCATAGGCTTCGATGAAGGCTTGTATTTAGCCATGATAGTTGAGGCTGCAAAGTCGCCTTCGCGCAATCAGTCCAATAAAAGGGCTTTGGAAGAGTATGAAGGTGACCATGAGACCATTCTAACTCGCAAACGGCGCACCACGGTGTTGTGAGGGAAAACAACATGTAGCTGTCATATCTCATGGACTGTTCTTTGCAGTGTATTGCGAACGCGCTATCTTACGAGTTGTTAATATTCTGCAGTACCCGGATGTCGCGTCTGGAATGATAGCATGGCAAGGCGGCTGGTGTTGGGCTTTTTTGATGTCATCATCAGCCTTTCCGCGCCTATTTAGCAGCTCTCAAGCTTTAACCACGACTATGCCGGGATCCATCCGGACACGAAACCACCTCAAACCACAAGGTTTCACCTCGTTAACGTCGATTTAACGTCTCACGCTCACAGGAGAACAGATCGGTCGTATCTGGCACTGGGACTGGAAGGTTCTGCCAACAAATTGGGAGCAGGAATCATTCGCCATGACCCGGATGGTTCTGCAACCGTTCTTTCCAACGTCCGGCATACCTATATCACACCTCCGGGAGAAGGCTTCCAGCCTCGCGATACAGCCTTGCACCACCGGGAATGGGCCCTAAAGGTCATTAATGACTGTGTGCAGAAAGCCGGCGTTTCACTCCATGATTTGGATTGTATCTGCTACACCAAAGGCATGACCATTATCGAGAGCCTCCGTCTTGGCTGCTGATACCATCTGTATAGGGCCTGGAATGGGCGCACCTCTACAGTCAGTAGCACTGGTGGCAAGAACCATTTCTCTCCTTTACAACAAACCCCTTGTCGGCGTGAATCACTGTGTGGGCCGTGAGTCCCAGTTGACATGCCCTATGTCGTCGTTGACTGTTGATTCATTGCTCAGATATTGAAATGGGTCGGGAAATTACTGGCGCGAAGAATCCTATTGTCCTATATGTCTCTGGAGGGAACACGCAAGTCATCGCCTACTCCCGCCAATGCTACAGAATCTTCGGAGAGACTCTGGACATAGCTGTAGGGAATTGCTTGGATCGATTCGCCAGAGTGATCAATCTGAGCAATGATCCAAGTCCCGGATATAACATCGAGCAGGAAGCGAAACGGTAAGCCTTGAGGGGTATTACACAGTTCAGACTTTAATTAATTTGCTGAGGGATGTTATAGCGGAAAACGCCTGGTACCTTTGCCTTATGCAACAAAGGGAATGGATATCAGCCTTTCCGGAATTTTGACTTCTGTAGAAGCCCTCACATATGACAAGCGCTTCCGACCTGACGGTCAACCAAAAAATGCAGAAGACACCGACATCATAACACCTGCGGATCTATGCTTTTCTCTCCAAGAAACGGTCTTTGCCATGCTCGTGGAAATCACTGAACGAGCGATGGCCCACGTGGGTAGCAAAGAGGTGCTCATCGTCGGTGGTGTTGGTTGTGAGTAGTTGTACAATTAATGCTACTCTGCGCTCAAGATTGACCAACATAATGAAAGGCAACGAGAGATTACAAGAAATGATGGGTATCATGGCGCAAGAACGCGGAGGACAAGTATTTGCTACGGACGAAAGGTCAGACGATACTGTTCCACGCATATTATTAACCTCTAACTCCTGTGCAGGTTCTGCATAGACAACGGTATTATGATCGCACAAGCTGGATTGTTGGCCTTCCGTTGTGGAATTACGACACCGTTTTCAAGAACTACCTGCACGCAAAGGTATGTGCGCCCTTGTACACGCGCTTCAGTGAATCACAAACCTTGCTATAGGTATCGCACTGACCAGGTCGAGGTACTCTGGAGAGCGTAAAAAATCTCGAACCATTCTAGCAGAACAAACCTCGTGGATGCATTCCCGGTTGCCTGTAAACTCACCACACCAATGTCAACGAGATACTATATGATTTCCAAGTCCAAATTTACAACCATTCAAGGTTTCCATTGCTGGTCGTAATCGACATACTTTGAGACGAATGCTGCGGCGGCAGGGTCTTTATTCTGCAAATATTTCAGGACCTCGTCATATACATCCCACCACCATTGGTTAACCTTCCCAAAAAGTCCATCCTCTATCATCAGACGCGATTGCCATGGCTTGTCAGCCAGAATGTAATGAAGACATCGCACTTGGTCGTCGCTCCAAAGCGCAGGATGGATATTCCGCAGCGTACGCAGAGCGTTGTAATACCAGGGTAAAATCTTCCATTTTCCTTCGAATACCGCGGCCATCAGCTCCTGATCATTAAACACGAAGGTTTGCACACTGGGATCGTTATATAACCGATCGCAGAGAGCTTCAAATGTTTCTTTCGAAGGTTTTAGGGCCACTAGTCCCGAATTCAGCTGGCGATAAGGTCGCGGACTATCGGAGGTAACCACTGGAGGAGGGGAGATCGGTGTTGGTACAACGGAATATGGGCAGTTTTCCGGAACCCTTGGCAGAATGCATGAGGTCATCGTAGGGGAGAGAAAGCGGTGGCCCTACTTACCAATCTTTAGGATAATGGGGTATCTTTCTTGGATTACAAGCGCAGACATGAGCGGCTGCAATGTAACCAAGTGGTAACTCGAAGTTGTCCAAGAGCTCATCCATGTTTATCCGGATAATCATGTCGCTATCAAGCAGGACAATCCGCTGAGTTGTTGTCAGTTCGCAAGAAATCCAGGCGGATAAGGCAAAGGGCATACCTCATACTCGATCAACTCCCAGATTCTGTGCTCCTATCAGAGCAAAGCAATCGTTTGTACAACAGAGACATACCGCAGTTTGGTCCAGGTATCTTCGAAACGCTTGTCATTTTCGGATTTGACATTTTCGGGTTTGAGATATTCCACCTCCCGAATTATGATGTCTTGCTTTCGGAGGATATCCCTCGCCTCCTGGGAAAGTTTGGGCGGGGCCATGACCACTAAAGGATACTTGGACTTCACGGTACGGAGACCATGATTCAGAACAAGCACCCCTGGGATATATTCGTTCCCTGTGAGCAAGGTAGCGTAGGCGAACATTGGCTACTAATTGCCTGGCAGATGAAAAGTGGTGATCAAGATAAGATGATTCCTTGGAATTGAGGAAGAATGCTATAGGGTTTATATAAAAGGATCGATGTAGAATAATGCAAATATCCGGATATCAACACGCGGCAAAGGGAGATATAGGCAGTGCCCCGAGATACACACTGGAACGAAATCCCCGAAATTATGTGCGCGATCCGGGTCTAGGCAAATGATTATTGCCAATCTCAAGAATGCTGCTAATTGGCTCAATGACATCCTGTGTATGATCCAGCAGACGCGGGCTGAGCGAGAGAGGGATTTGTCTGCATGTACAGGTCTTTTTGCATTATAATAGCATGTGGCAGAATACAACATGGCAATCGATGAAAAATGAGACATAAGAAATAAAGCCATAACGACTTTAACGCAAGCGACTAGAATTGGGATCTGTGAGTATTGACATATGCGACAATAAGCCATCAGGCGTACCGAGCTTCACGTTCGCTCTCCAAAAGTGCGAGGATATCGTTCTCCCGCACAGGCCCCTTCACGTTCCGGATGATTGTCCGGGTTGTGTCGTCCATGAATTCGACCCGTACTTGGGTGACACCACCTCGAGAGCCAGTCCTTCCAAGGACCTGCGAATCAAATTGTCAGTTTTAGGGCGGTTCCTGAGGTAGCCGATGTCTGTACCTTGATGACTTTGGCGAGCTTAACTGGGGCTTTTGATGAATCCTAGAAAACGGTTATGATTCCCCCTCTATAAGTCTGGGAAGCAGCGTACCATCTTTTGTGTCGAAGCCGAGGACGATGTGAAGACCGTTTGTTGATAGGTCAGAATAAAGTTTGCAATCCTAGTCGTTTCATTCTCCGCTCAAAATCACGGCACTCTCCGTTAACCTGGCATGAATTTAGTCTATGTATGCAACGACAAATATATGAATAAAAGATGTGCCTCGCTACGCTACGGCGTTCGGCACTTTCATCAAACATTCTCAGTAAGCTATACGATCTGACTCAGAGGTACAACTTCTGCTAGGTCAAGGGCAAGTGTTGGAGGAAAAGCTGGAGAGAACTGTAACCGCGGGACGACATCTGAGAGGAATTACGGGACTGTTGCGTGCAGATGCAGATTATCTGCGTACTGTTACGACTGCTAGGTTATAGTTAGATATAGCACCTCAATGGAGGGAAGAATGACAGCACATACGGTCATTCTGGAATATCTGGATGGTGCAAAAGGAAAAAAGTATGCAGCCGGTTATGAAAGCTCAACTTATCTAAGACGGATGGCAAGATGAAAGAACAAAAAGGAATGTAGCTTCGGCGCCCCATATCATAGCAGAAGCTTAGACCATCTAGGACAGTCCTACCAAAAGTCCTAAACAGGAAAAAGCCTATTCTAGCAGAAAGAATCCAAACCGTTTTCAGAAATCAAGTGACAGTGTAACTCGATACAAAGACGGTGGTGAACTGTCGGTACATGGTCCGAGTAAAAAATTATGGAAAAGATGAGAGATGCACAGCGTACTCAAGGGAACATGTACAAACGAATGTAGGCAACTTCTATGTAATAGTAGTGATATTGTACACTTCTAGTCACTCGACAGAAAAAGGGGCATAGATCAAGGATACTTGGCGACAATGTAGGCAAGGAGCGAAGGCTTGTGCAGGCTTCAGTGACTCGTTATCTATTTGCGGGAATAAAGAATTGCCGTCGACGCAGCTATTGAGTCATCTATAGAGCTGTCGTTGGCTTCTTTAAGATTTCGGCATCCATAGCAAGGGTCTTCATTCGTTTCTCAGCCCCTTTCCCTCTTAGCACATTCTCGATATAGAACTCGCCCGCCTGAGAGTTTGGGTGAGTGAATGAGCAATGGCTTGTTGGACGGGAATCGGAAGAGACAATACCTTATAGCTACTCCTCACCAGAGGGCCACTGGCAACATACAAGAAACCAAGATCTTCCGCAACCTGTTTCCATCTATCGAACTCTGAGGGTTCCACATAGCGATCCACTTTCATGTGTCGCTTAGTCGGCCGCATGTATTGGCCGAAGGTGACAACGTCAACATCCGCACTTCGCAGGTCTAGACGTGGTGATCAGCAAAAAGTCTGCATCGTAGACATAGTATCAACTTGCCTTTGAGAGCAGCAAGAATTTGATCCTCTGACTCTCCCACACCCAGCATTATGCTTGACTTCGTGATTTTAACGCCTTCCTTTTTGGCATGCTGGAGGACACTGAGAGACTGACGGAACGTTGCACGTCTATCTCGTACGAATGGAGTCAATGCCTCCACCGTCTCGATATTATGAGCGTAAACATCCAGCCCCGATTTCGCGACAGTTGAAACGTGCTCAAGGTTTCCCGCGAAATCTCCAGTCAGTGCTTCCACCAGAATATGGGGTGCCCTATAGATGCACGTCAATTTGCAAAGACTATAAACCGGACAGAGCAGTCATACTTTTGTTTAATTTTGGAGATTGTCTCTGCAAAATGACGGGCACCTCCATCTGCCAGATCTACAGGGTCTTTCTGTCAGATTATATCGTCAATGATACGAAGGCAGGAGCTCACCGTCTCGGTCGACACTTGTCAGTACAATGTAACCCAAACCCCAACGGCTGATAGCTTCGGCAGTATTCTCTGGCTCATGTGGGTCAAGTGGGGTTGGTGTGCGGGACGTCTTCACCGAACAGAATCTGCATCCCCGGGTGCAAGTATCTCCCATTAACTAAAGAGAATTTAATTTTTTGTGGGTTGTATGGACAATCTGAGATACTCACCATGATTGTAGCAGTAGCTACACTCCGGCCTTCTGCTTCGGTAGCACCAGCTTTACCTCCCCAGCAGTCTCCAATGTTCGGGCATCGAGCCTCTTCACAAACAGTGTGCAAGTTGAGACCCCTCAAGTCCTTCTTTATCTTAGAGAAAGATGCTCCTGTTGGAATTGAAGTTTTGAGGTACGAAGGAAGCCGAGGCCTAGTGAGCAATATCTTATATGGAACCGTTGGAAAGCATTGGGGGCAGGTTTAACATACGCTGTGGTGTTTCCAAGTACGACTCGGTTTTGGACATCTCCAGCAATGAAGTCGTCCAGCGAAGGGCCCTCATCCAATGTCTTCCGAAAAGTCGAAGGCCGTGACGAGACCGCTAGAGTGGATGCAGTTGCAAGACACCGCTTAATCAAAGAGCGTTGCACCTTTGGTGCCCGGTACAACGTCGCCATCGTCAAATACGGAAATACCAGTATTGTGGTTAGTGTCCTGGGCTCTGGGTAAGCGGAGCTGCTGGTTCAAGGGAAAATGGAACGCGGTGAGTAATATGCTCGACTCGGTGCACCAAATGGGTCGAGGTTCTCCACCGCCGTTTGTCCTTGCTTGCCCGACGACGTATATGGCAACCAAACCGTTCTGTCCGCTGAACTGTTCCTTGGTCCGGCTATGAACTCGCTATCACGTCGAGAGGAAGATACCTTGTTGAAAGCGACCAAAGTGAGGGCTTTGCAGGAATGCGACAACCTTGTAAAACGTGAGTAATCTCCCTCAACGCGCAAAGTCACTAGACTTGACCGGAAAAACATAGAATTCGCTGCATGCGCCTCTGGACGCACCGTCTCCGTTGCATGGGCCTGCAAGGATAGCCTGAAGCTAGTCCAGGAGTGCATGGTTCAATAGTGAGTACTGCTCCACTCTGATTTGACTTTACTGCTCTTAACTATCCAACAGTACTGCTCCAGAGCCAATGGAAAAAGTACGCCAGGAGTACCTCCGGTTACGACGAGAACAACAAGATAAATCGAATCCATCTTCATCTGTCTGAGGCATTCACGACTGATTCATGGACTTCTGCGCCCTCACAGAAGGCATAACCTTGGATTGAATGGTCTTTGGGACATTGAAAGGATGGAAGTAATGCCTAAGTATCCGTAGATTTATAATAACCTTTCCAATAATCTACATAGATAATAAAAAAACAAATACAGCTAGGGGAGTGATTGGTTTGGATAGAAGGGGAACCACCAACGTCACTTTCACTTCTTCCCATTGACAGACTTCCATTGGTTTTGTCCCCCAAGGATGGACGAGACAAGACTAGTCGGATTATGGTCAGATTGTGGATATTCCAGAATCTACTGACGTACCCAAGAAAACCCAAAGCTCCTTCGTTAACAGAAATGATTTCAGCCCCAGTGGCAGGGATCCAGACATCAAGGAGGTCGATTATAAGCTGGTTGCGGGTAGACACTCGTGCACTGGAGTTAAATAGATGAGTATGTTTGTCTACGGGCAGAGGATTTCCTTACGCTTTGACGGCTTCGCGCCTGGTTTCACGAGCCGCTTCTTCAGCAAGTTCCTTCTCACCCCATGGCTGCGATGCTTTGAGTTTTTTCGCCTCGGCCGCAAGCCGAGATGACTTGAGAACGCCGTTAATAAGGCTAAAGACGATGCCGGCAAACCACAATCGGAACGAAGTCTTCGCTACCCGTTTAGCAGTTGCGGGAGCGAGGGTAATGAATTTGATGGTGTTGGCCTGCGGCGTGAAGTCAGCACCGTGACCCCAAAGGAAGGTGATAGGCAGGACACACCCAGACGACAACGTCATAAGAGAGGTATCCGAAGTAAGCAATCTGTCGGGCAACGCTTGCGATTGTTTCAGCGGCTGGCGCTGGTACAAATGCAGTTTTCAAAGCAGCTTGCAGATGCTCAATAGGCTTGCCAATACGCATCACTGGATAAGACATAGATTGTGACAGGGAATTCGAAAGAGGACTGAGTTTACTGACATTTCCTGGCCGTTCCAAGATGGGATTTCAGAGCCACCCATCGTGCAATGTCGAGCTTGTCACCACCTTTGGAAAGGAGATACCAGGCATAGAACCGAGCAAAGTATTGAACAGTTCGATAGACCTTTGTGAACCGTTAGCTCCCTTGACTCCGTCGAGGGGGTTCAGAGAACCGACCTTGTCTCGACCGACGGTGGTTGCGGCGAATTTCAAACTTTGGTTGACGGTCGGGTGGAAGACGAGTTGGGAAGCCACAGCAGCCATTGGGGTCGGACAGAAAGTCGGAATGGATCTGCTATGTATGTAGTCGCCTTGCTTAGTCTACATGTAGAGATGGTTTACACGTGATAATTGTCGCGCTAAACTTCGAAAAATATTGGCATCCCCGGAGGTAAATCCATCTACCCCAGACATTACAATAATTGCCGGACTTGTACCGGCAGATGACCCTGAAATCTCCAGACAGCGCCTAGATCACAGTGTCAGGTCAAGGACACGCGCTTCTCCAGCTGAAATACGATCAGCGACGATGTGCGGCTTCGACAGCATTCCGTTCCTCGTCGCTGCGGTCGACGACGAGGGCTCAGTATCGTTCCGGAGTCGCTGGCACCGGGAATAATCGGACGGAAAAGTCCGGTCGCTCAATGACATCGAGGACGAGGGCAACTTGGTCTGAATTGCTGGTAATCTTGTTCCGACATTTAGATCTAACCTCCCGCCGTCGTCTCTCTCTACAAATTGTCCACCATGCTGTCTACAGCTGTCAGCAAGGTGAGGAGCAATATCACCTGCTAACTCACCTGGATTCTAAATGTTCCCCCACGTGATGGTCCCGCTCGGACGGTATATCTCAGTTCTCGACTACAGGCGTATGCCCAAGGACAAACTACGTTAACTTGAGGTCAAGGGCCCTCGTTCCCGCCGCTGCATCCAGATATTTCTCCAGCTCAAGGCCCAGGATGGTCCGTTTCCTCGGTGAAACTTTGATGGCATTAGTGTCTAATTCTTACCACATAGTCCAAACAACAATATCGTATCGAACGCGATACTTTCGGTGAACTCCGAGTACCCGCCGACCGTTATTGGGGTGCCCAAACCCAACGGTGTGTTAACTAGAACCTTTCCAGTTGTGGTCCGCTAATCACATTCCCAGATCTTTGCAGAACTTCGATATTGGCGGTCCCGCCGAACGTCTCCCACCCCCACTCATTAAAGCGTTTGGCGTGGTTAAGAAGGCAGCCGCTATTGTAAATACCGAGTATGGCCTCGACCCCAAGATTGGTGAGGCCATCCAGAAAGCCGCCGATGAGGTGAACTTCTTTTGCATGTTGCTCTTCCGTGTTACGCTAAGCATGGGTGCAGGTTATTTCTGGGAAACTCATAGACCATTTCCCTTTGGTCGTTTTCCAAACCGGAAGCGGTACCCAATCGAACATGAACGTGAACGAGGTCATCTCAAACAGGGCTATCGAGCTCCTCGGTGGGCAATTGGGCTCAAAGAACCCTGTCCATCCCAATGACCACGTAAACAGAAGTCAGAGCAGCAACGATACGTGGGTCAGCGTTTTCGTGTTCCCCGTCTGTTATTCACAATGGGTCTTACAGATTCCCAACCGCAATGCATGTGGCGACTGTAACAGAGCTGAGTCGGGACTTGCTTCCTGCCTTGGAAGAATTGCGTGCCGCTTTGGAAGCCAAAGCCAAAGAGTTCGACCACATTGTCAAGATTGGCCGAACTCACTTGCAGGTTTGTTTCGGAAGTCTACTCTGGGAAGCTCTCTTAATCTTTTTCTAGGATGCGACGCCATTAACATTGGGTCAGGAGTTCAGCGGGTATGTCCAACAAGTGGCTAACGGCATTGAACGAGTGAAGGCTGTCATACCACGAGTGGCTATGCTCGCTCAAGGCGGTACAGCTGTTGGTACCGTAAGTTGCTCCCAATGCTATTATAGACATGACACCCGAACAGCTTGATCCAGGGTCTTAACACACATAAAGGCTGGGATGTGAATATTGCGGCTGAGATCTCAAACTTGACTGGACTGCATTTCGAGACAGCACCGAACAAGGTGAGATGGCTCCAACACCCTGGTTCCATAGCCTGATCTATTTTCTGCAGTTCGAAGCCTTGGCAGCCCATGATGCCCTCGTAGAAGCCCATGGTGCATTGAATGTTATTGCTTGTTCATTTATGAAGATTGCAAATGATATTCGATACCTCGGTTCTGGACCTCGATGTGGTCTGGGAGAACTTGCCTTGCCAGAGAACGAGCCTGGCAGCAGCATCATGCCAGGAAAAGTAAACCCAACACAGTGTGAGGCGTTGACCATGGTCGCGGCGCAAGTGATGGGGAACAATGTGACGGTCAGTGTTGGTGGTTCTAACGGCCAATTCGAGGTGAGTTTCGCCTCACTCGATTGATCGTATGTGTTCTGAAGTGTGCGATAGCTGAATGTGTTCAAACCGGTCATCATCAAAAACGTGCTGCAAAGCATCCGATTACTTGCTGATGGTAAGTTTGTGCCCGGAGGAGATAACGGTGATCAATGGACCTGACTGTCAACGCAGGTGCTCGATCATTCACGAAGAACTGTGTTGTAGGGATCCAGGCCAACGAAAAGCGGATAAACACTCTGCTACACGAATCCCTGATGCTTGCTACCATTCTGAATAGCCATCTAGGCTACGACAGTAAGTGGCATCAATGCGTTTGTGAAGGACCGTCTCTAACGGGAAGTCGTCATCAGATGTTGCCAAATGCGCCAAGAAGGCACATAAAGAGGGAACCACCCTGAAGGAGGCAACTGTTGCACTTGGATTCCTAACTCCTGAAGAGTTTGACCAGAAAGTTCGACCAGAACTGATGCTGAATCCGGATAACTAGGAGGGAGACGAGATAAGGATCTCGTCGAAAAGGAGCCACTGGACCCGTAGAGTGAGCTAGGAGAGTTGTATATAGTGATTACTATGGTACATATATTTTCTGAGAGTGAGCCGAGAGTGTGACATGGCCGAAAAAGGCGAATGAGCCCAGGGAGAGAGGAATATGGCTTGGGGTGTCAAGAGAGAAAACAAGTAGGGAGATGAAGAAATCGTTGGAAAGAATTAGACGCAGGGGGATTTCCTAATTGGGCGGGAGGAGAAATACAGTCAACGGCTGTTCATTGAAAGATCAGAGACGTGTTTGCGTGGCACTCACTTTAGCCAGCATCTCTTCCTCCCGCCATCCCGACGCCCCCGCTCTTTTCCTCCCGTCCCCAATGTCCCTCAGCAGGATACTCAACGATCCCGCCCCCACCGTCAGCCCCGACAGCCACCCCGCCTCGTCGCGCTACTTCCAGCCTCCATTGTCCACAGACGACTCCTCCCACCATTCCCCCAATCACGTCTGGGACGACGTCGCCCAGCACCAACAACGACGTCCAGTCCATTCGCCACCCCCTCCCCTCGCCGACGTCCGCAGTGGCCAACATGTCTTCCCGGCAAGCGACACCCATGGCTGGCGGTATTCAGTATACAACACCAACCCCTCGTCACCCAGCCATCTCCGTCGTCTAGACCAGGTCGAGGACTCGGACGACGTCGGCCGGTATGCTCCAGTTCCCGACACCACCCATCTCAGGAAGAAACGCAAAGGCACCCACGACGACAATGACTATCAACCATCTGGTTCTAAACGCGTAGGTGTCTGCCACTTTCTTTCTCTAGTTCTGTGCTGATGACATTCCAGAAGACTAAATCCAAACGCCGCATCTCCGCTGCTACTCCAGCCTTGGACGGCGAGGAGCGCCGCCTTGCCTCTTCAGACCTTGACGATTGTGAGGAGATATGGCAGGAAGAACTCAGGGCGTACATCTTGGAGACGAGAAAGAGGCAGAGTCATGTCACCCAGTATTTCTGGGATGACCTTCTTGTAAGTGCCTATGGTTAGATACATATATATGCGCCGGCGGTTAATTGGTGTCGTACAGAAACGCAACCAAAGGACTGCTCAAGACCTGGCCGATAACTACAATTTCAAGATAACTAATATTCCTCTCCGCGGGGGATCACCATTTCCTCCCTCCGCGAACTCGCATTATAGAACGAACGATCTGGGGCCTGGTCCATCGCGCGACCAACCTCATGCAAATGGGAACCATGCCTACAATACCGAGCATGGAAATGGTCAACGAGAGGCTGAATTCGACCAAGTCGCAGAAGATGCTGTCTTTGAGCTCCAACTTGGAGATGAAGCCTCGGGAAGTCCAAGTACCAGGAAGCGTAAGCCGGGTAGACCGAAAGATTCCAAGAAGCGTCTCGTGCAAGATGAGGACCGTCTATCCGGGAGTGAGGCAGAACCGGTGCCCAATCGTGGAGAGAGCCCAGCCGTTCCACCCCCAACGAAGAAGCGCAAACTCAACAAAGATACCATAGCTGAAGAGGGCCAAAGTACACCTGGTGGAGAATCAGCCATCCTCTCTTCCGTTTCTGCACCCACCAAACGGGGTACCAAAGGAAAGGGTAAAGCAAAGCAGATACAAGCCGCGGAAATAACTCGAGAGCCTAGTCAAGACAGTATTTCCGCACCTGTGAAGGGCCGCAAAAAGCCAGGCCCAAAGAAGAAAACGGGATTGGCACCGGGACTCGAGAGCGAGATAGCTGCAGCTGCAGCTATCTCCAATGCTGGCCTGAGCGACCTTGGAAATTTATCTGTTATACCTTCTTATCCTCCATCGATCTCTGGGGACGTGACACCGTCTGCCTCCCGACCTTCCTCACCGGCTCCGACCCACACGGGTGTATTGTATGACCTCGATGAGCTTATACCTCCCCTAAAGAAAGCAAAGAAGGTGGACGACAATGCGATGGCCAAGAGAATCAAGACTCTTGAGGAAGCCCAGAGGAAGGTCTGGACCAACATTGCCAAAAGGGATGTGTCAAAGGTATGCTTGCTTTTGGAATACCTTGCATTTGCGATATTTATTGCTGCCTTCCAGGTCTACAAATATCATACGCTCGGATACCAGACTCGTCTGTCACAGCTGGAGCGAACCGCCAAACTTGCATCGATACAAGCACGTAAACCATACACGAAGACGACGAAAGCGAATAAGGATATTCAAGCGAAAGCTAAACGTCTTATGCGCGAGATGCAAGTATTTTGGAAGAAGAATGAGAAAGAAGAACGTGATGTCAGGAGACGAGAACATAAAGAAGCCATGGATAGACTGAAGATTGAAGAAGAGAAGCGTGAAGCCGCTCGACAGGCCAGAAAGCTTGAGTTCTTGATATCACAAACGGAGCTCTATAGCCATTTCGTTGGAAACAAATTGAAAAGTGCGTCCTTTCCTCTCCTCCGTTCTTCATTTCAATGACCGTTTCTTTAGCCGCCGAGATCGAGGGAGATGAAGCAAGTCAGCAAGTTCCAGCTGGTGCTCAGTTGGAGGATGTAGACCGTTCTGCGTTGCCCGAAATTGACTTTGACAACGGTGAGTATATGCTATTTATGATTATGGCATTTCTGACAATCTTCCATAGAGGATCATACCAATCTCCATCTACATGCGAAAGCCAACGCACAAGAAGCCATCGCGCTCGCTAGGCAACGTGCGCAACAGTTCGACACACAGGCTGCTCTTGAGAGGAAAACGAACGAAGCACTCAAACTTGCCAAAGCTCAGGCCCACATTCGAGATGACGCGGACGATTTGGGCGAGGCTTCGGACAAGGCGCCACTTGTCGATTGTATGTGGGCACCGTCTATTAATGGAATGTCATACTCACATTCCCATTTGATAGTGGATTCCGATGAGCTCAACTTCCAGAATCCTACATCACTGAGTGGACCGCTGACTATTGGGCAGCCCAAGATGTTGATGGCAACTTTGAAAGAGTATCAGTTAAAGGGTCTGAACTGGTTAGCTACTCTGTATGAACAGGGAATCAATGGTATATTAGCCGATGAAATGGGTCTCGGCAAGGTAAGCCATATTCCAAATAATGCTATCGCTCTCGCAACAATGCTGATGCCAATTATGCAGACCGTTCAATCCATCTCTCTCCTCGCATATTTAGCAGAAACGCACGATATTTGGGGTCCTTTCCTCGTCGTTGCGCCTGCATCCACCTTGCATAACTGGCAACAGGAGATCACCCGCTTTGTTCCCAATCTCAGGGCATTGCCGTACTGGGGAAATGTTAAAGATCGAGCAACGCTCCGTAAAGTTTGGAGCAAGAAGGATCTCACTTACACTCGAGACGCGCCATTCCATGTCTTGATTACAAGCTATCAGTTGGTAAGCCACGGTTTTCATGCCTCTCCGCGATGACTGATTATCTCTTACAGGTGACCCAAGATCAACAGTACTTCCAACGCGTGAAGTGGCAGTACATGATTCTTGATGAGGCACAAAACATCAAGAATTCTTCTAGTGTTCGGTGGAAGACTCTTCTTGGATTCCACTGTCGAAATCGGCTACTGCTGACCGGGACACCTATTCAAAACTCGATGCAAGGTGGATATACTTGTTCTCTCAGTTGTCTCACGAAATTAACCGTGCTGTGCTTGCAGAATTGTGGGCATTACTGCACTTTATCATGCCGAGTTTGTTCGACTCCCATGATGAATTTAACGAATGGTTCTCGAAGGACATCGAGAATGCAGCGGAGAACAAGGGCAGCAAGCTCAACGAACATCAACTGCGTCGACTTCATATGATATTGAAACCATTCATGCTCCGACGTGTGAAGCGCCATGTCCAGAACGAACTCAGCGAGAAAATCGAGATCGACATCTTTGTCGATATGAGCGCACGTCAGCGTGCTCTTTATGCCGCACTCCTGGCAAAGGTTTCGTTACAAGACCTTCTGGAAAAAGCTGCGAACATGAGCGATGCAGAATCAGCGCGATCCCTTATGAACCTGGTCATGCAGTTCAGAAAGGTGTGCAACCATCCTGAATTGTTTGAACGGGCGGATGTCGTTGCGCCCTTCTCGTTCTGTAGGCCTGCAAGATCAGGAACGAGTCGAGAAGGCGACTTCGTCATCCTTCCCTATTCGGCGCGGAACCCTATCGAATATGAAATACCACAGTTGCTATTTAGCGGAGGTGGTTTGCTGAATGTTCCTTCGGAGGAGACTCTGCCTCAGCATTCTAGCGTCCTAAACAAACTGCTTAATATCTGGTCAACAGATTGGATTGCGCATACCATGCAAGAACCTTGTAGGTCTAATTCTGTTCAGAACAATGGACGTCCGAAGCTTACTCATCTTGCAGATTCATCGAGTTTCTCTTTTCTATATCTCCTAGGGCTGTCCCCGCAGGACGCCCATCGCATTCACACCGCGCCTTTGCTTACCCGCGAATTACTGCGTGCTGAACAAGATATCCATATGTTTGAATCGGCCCCTTACCAGTAAGGAGTAGTTCCATCAGGTTTGAGTAGGATATAGCTCACCTTCCTGCAGCGACCGAGACTTGGTGTTGTCATCGATTCAGAATGCGTATGAAATCTTGCTGTCACCGCCCTTAGCTGCACTCGACACTGCGGACGGTTTTCCCCATTTATCTGAAATTTCGACTACAGTATGGAGTCAGTCCAATCTTTCGAAACCCGATATGAAGTGGTACATCCCATCCGTCGTTGCCCCTCCCATCTCGATGCACTGCACAGACCGAGGGTTCAACGAAAAGCAAGCCATCATAAAGGAGGGTCCTTTAGAATCATTGGCGGTGTATGGGGTTCCAGAGCGTCTGCGCGACTCGGAGGAGGCTTACGCGAAGTATCGCAGCCATCTACCACTGGTACCCGTGTCGGGATTAGTATCGACTCCACCCCCAGATCAATTCCCGGTCGCTCCAATGCGCATCCCTGAAGCGAAGAGGCTGATATACGATTCTGCTAAACTAGCTCGTTTGGATTCTTTGCTCCAAGAACTCAAAGCGGGCGACCATCGTGTCCTTGTCTATTTCCAAATGACCCGAATGATGGACTTGATGGAAGAATACCTTGTTTACCGACAGTACAAATACCTGCGCCTAGACGGGTCTTCGAAGCTGGAAGATCGCCGGGACATGGTCATCGACTGGCAAACGAGGTATGGATTTTTGGGTTTATGTGGACTGAAATTGTTCTAAATGTTCTACAGACCCGATATTTTCATCTTTTTGCTCAGTACTAGGGCTGGTGGTCTTGGTATCAACCTAACCGCTGCTGACACTGTTATTTTCTATGATCACGATTGGAATCCTTCGAATGATGCTCAGGCAATGGACCGAGCACATCGGTTGGGTCAAACTCGTCAAGTAACGGTTTATCGACTTATCACCAAGGGGACGATCGACGAACGAATCATCCAATTGGCCCGTGTCAAGAAAGATGTAGGTTCAAATCAGATTAAGGTATGGGCTTTTGTTGATGATTTGAAATTTCCAGGTTCAGGACATTGTGGTCGGTAACAAGACATTGACGGACATTAGCAAGCCCAGCGAGATTGTGCAACTGCTGCTCAATGACGAGCAACTAGCCTCATTAGACCAGTCTGGTGGTCTTGCTGCAGCAAACCAGGTAAACAAGGGAAAGAAGGCGGAAAGGAAAGATGGAGACAGTATGGGTGATCTCTGGAATGAAGAAGGGGATGACTTTTTTGGGGCGAGTGGACCCAGTGGTGACAAAGGTGAAGAAGAGGGAGGAGCCAGTGCGCCTGCGAAGAAGAAATCCAAAGGAACAGGAGCGCCAAGGGGGCGCAAACCAGGTAAAAAGAAAGGCTCCGCTGGATCGACCAACGAACTTGCGGTTGAGATGTAATTTCATATAAATTGCTTTCGGACTATCTTGTAGATTTTTCTTGGGTTCCCGCATGCTTGTTTTACCTATTTCGGTTTGGAGCTATCGTATTAATATATGTATTGGTTATAGACGAGAGGAACAGGTACAGAAGATCAAAAAGTAGCAGTACAGGAAGGAAGAAGAGGGAAAAGAAAGAGACAATCACGAGTCGCCGCCGAGGGACTGCCTAGCTTTCTTTTCCTTCTTCAAACGTTTTCGTTCTCTTTTTGCCTCGTCTTCGTCGATAGATTTGTCGGGGTCTGCAGCAGCCTCCTCGGCCTCCTTGGCTTTCTTTTCCTTTTTTCGCTTCTTCTTCTCGGCTTTTTCAGCGTCTTCAGCATGTACGGTCTCATTTGCTTCCGACTTTCTCTTCCTCTTCTTTTCTTTCTCCTCCTTCTCCATAACCTCTTCGATCTTGGATGGAGACGACTGGTCTGGGACAGGGGCAGGAGCAAGGGAAGAACTTGGCCCGGCTTCGCGGGTAAAGTCCTTATAATCGCGGCTCCACTCAGCGGGAGTGACTCCTTCGATTTTTTCACCGTGCTTTCCAAGCTTTCCATCCTTGATCATCTTCTTTTTCTGCAATGCAACAGGACCTAGACCCCATCGGCGAGGATAGGTATCGCGCTCCATGATGCAACGCTTGACCTTGGCCACAACACCATGATCACAAGTTGCAAGTTCGACTGTGGACATTTGAGCAATGGCGATAGCAATAGCTTCACCTAATAGAGTGTAAGTAGTGTAAACGAGTAATGTTGAAAATAAATAAAAACCTTTTGTGGTCATGAGGACAACTTCCTCATTGAGAGCAATGTCGGCTTCGTAACGCAAAAGACCGGGAATCATCAACTTGGCGCCATAACATACTGCGTTGACGGCGCTGTCCTTGACTACGATTCGCTTGTAGCCAGTGAGGAGCGACTCGAGGGGACGAATGACGCGACGGAGGTATGATTCTACACGGGTGAGTACTCTGATGAAGCAGTAACCAGTGAGGACATACCATCTCGGGTGTTGTCGTAGACCCATTGGGCATCCAAAACATCGTGCATGGTGACCATGTCATCGTTCTCGGACATGGCACCGCTGCGCACGCGACGGAGTTCCTGCATGTGGCCTCCGACGCCGAGGATGAGACCGAGATGGACGCAGAGAGTTCGGATATAAGTTCCAGCCTCGCACGAGACCCAGAAGACGGCGAGGTTGCGCTTGTCGTCAAACTCGACGAGTTTCGATTCATAGATGGTACGGATGCGCAGTTGACGCTTGACGGCGGAGATGAGGGGAGGACGTTGGAAGAGGGCACCGCTGAGTGTCTGGAGGGCTCGGGGGAGTGCTGTTGGATTTGGGAGAGGGGCATGGAGTCGCAGTACACAAACGTATTCCTTTCCTGTTGGACGGAGGTAAGGACTGGGTGGGGGGGGTAACCGCTCTTGGTGAGACATACCTGCTCCCTGCTGGGACTTTACAAGACGTGTAGCCCTGTCGATGCACACGATGAGACAGCCGGTGACCTTTGGGTCGAGGGTCCCACTGTGGCCAGTCTTTTCGACCCGCAATATGCGTCGCAGCCATGCGACTACTTCGTGGGACGAGGGATTAGAGGGCTTGTCCAGGTTGATTACACCGGTTCTGTGGGACATCAGGGGGGAGTGGATCGCAGCTCAGAGGCAGCGAACGTACTTGACATAGGTAGCGATGTCGCGCTTGAGGGGGCTGGAGCCTGAGGGGATTGGGGTAAAGTGTGCAGACCGGACGAGGAGCTTGTCGTAATTCTTGAGGAGCAGCGGCCACTGCGACGTATCAAGCTTGGGCGTCGCATTTTCTGATTTGATGGTATAGTCCTGGGCGGACTCAACTTGTTCTCTGCTCACCGACATCGTCAATTCACAAGTCTCCCTTTTTTCACAAACTACACTGCCGTCGGTCATTCAATTCTCGGTGATCCCCAGATCATTCATCAAACCTTATTCCCCAACTCTAAACGCCCCTCCTCCTCGTCCGTCAGCTCTTCGTCCGCCGCCACCCGCAAGTCATCGCCATGGTCAGTACACCAGGCTACCGCTTTGCTGAGCTCCCTTCTCAGTAGGCTAATGCCGTCCTAACCCTTTCTTCTAGCCTAAAGCCGCCCCCGCCAAAGCCGTTGCTTCCAAGCACAAGTTCGTTATTGACTATTCAAAGCCTGCCACCGACGGTGTCTTCGACGGTGCCGACTTTGAAAAGTTCCTCCACGACCGCATCAAGGTCGAGGGCAAGGCTGGTCAGCTCGGCGACAACGTCAAAATCACTCGTGATGGTCGGTTCTCATTTTTCCATCTCTCCCCTTCTCTAATTTTTTTTTTCAGGCAACACCAAAATCACCATCACCGCCTCCATCCCCTTCTCCAAGAGGTACCTCAAGTATTTGACCAAAAAGTTCTTGAAGAAGAACAGCTTGCGGGACTGGATCCGGTACGTCCCCCCTTTCCCTTATTTTTACAATCTCTAATTTCTCTCCCCTAGAGTTGTTGCTACCTCCAAGGACAACTACTCACTCAAATTCTACAACATTGCGTAAGCCTAGCTTTTTGCGTTCCCGGTTGTGGAAATCTCATTCCTTCCCCTCCAGCGGTGCCGGTGATGATGAGGAAGATGACGAGTAATTTAGCTAGTGCTTCTGGGCCCCCATTTCGATGTACTTCGGTTTGCCCGCTTTATCTTATGGTCATAGGCATTTATGACAGTTGTGCGATTATTCAATTATGTCATGATGGTAATGGAAGTTGGTTCAGTCTTTGGGTCTACCAGCTTAATCTTGCCAAGAATCACCATCGCCAGTTCGTACCACTGCACCTGGCTTTCAGCCATAGCCTGTCCCGCAAACTGCATCGAGAGTAGCTTGTACAATTGCTCTCGCAGTATCTTGAGCGCAACGTTGGTCTTTGGAGGGACGTGGAATCTGATCTTGCGGTCGATGGAAACGCTGTCCGTCGACAACTGCAAACCCGTCAGTCTAGATCAAGCCTCAGCAAACGTTCAAGATACCTTGAAGTCGGGCTCTCCACAAAGCAGCAACATCGCCAGATCGTCTACAGGCCCAGTCTCCCATGCATACAGTTTCTTCGAATGCCTACAAGGTCCATCATTATTAGACTCAGTTGCAGACAGTTCTCAGGACTTACATTAGGGTAAAGTATCCCAGATGATGCACTCCGAAATCAGACGCCTTCTTCCCGAAATTAACTGATGAAGGATGGAATGCAACCGTCTGGTTGTTGCTGATCGTCTTCATTTGCCCAGTTTTCGAGTCAACAGCCAAAACTTTGGGATACAACCCAGCCACCAATGCCCCATTAATCAAGGCAACGTTCTTCGAATTCACGTCGTACTCGGGAGGAACGTTGACGAAGCGAGTCCGGTTGCGATTATAACGTGAACTGAAAGAAAACTGTGAGCGAACATACCATCCATCAATGCATCACTTTGCCTCACCGACTAAGTTCGCGAATGAACGACCTGTCTACTTGAATGAACGACATGTCCACTAGGAAACTGTCAGACAAGGTTGGTCAATACGTTTTGGCGGGCTAAATGGTCCTAAAGCTGACCCAAGGAACTGTTGCCGAAGTTCTTCTATCTGTTGTAAATTCTAGAGTAGAAGACGCGGTTAAGAACAACCAAAGAGACAGAGGACACTACTAGTTTACCTGATGGCTGAGATAGTTGGTGTGGCAATACTTGCGAATGCTGACGGCGGGATTGTTGCACGCTTTCCGCCAGGACGAGTAAGCATTATGGAGAGTAAGGAAGTCCGAATTTTCTGACAAGGTTGGTCAAAGACGTTGCTTTACGAAATGATGCGCCCCTCACCGATGCGGAAGCTGCTTTTAGCCCGGTCAGCCTCTTGCTCCAAACCAAGGGGCGTAACGAAAGGCGATTTCGAGTTCAAGACAGCTGCAATCGTCAAGGCCGGGTCCAAGCAACGGAACACAGTCGCAATGAGCAGGAATTTGCCCAGATGGACGTCCGTCGGCAACTTGCTCAGCAGTCTTCCGAGAGGTGTAATCTCTTGTGAAGGAGTCAACGCTCTCACTTCGACAAGCATCGAGATGGCTCTCTGGACGTTGATAGCAATGGGTGGATCTAGAGCTCGAGAAAGAACATCCTCGATCGACGATCCCAACTTGACCTTCATGATCTTGATCTTTAGAGCAAGGTCCGACAGAGATAAACGCATCATTTCGGGAAGAGGGCTGTCTGCCATCTGAATGTCATGCCGCATCTTCGTGAAAAGGTGGAAACAGAGACCCCGCTGGACACGACCAGCGCGGCCACGTCGTTGAGCAGCGTTACTCTTGGCAATAAAAGACTCCACGAGTCGACTGATTTGGCGCTTTTCATCGAATCTAAGGCTCTGTTCAGTGGAATGTCCGACAGTTCGGAAATCAAAACCGTTTTACCTCATTTCACGATGCTTGCCAGAATCAATAACACAAGTGATATCCGGGATGGTGATACCAGTTTCAGCAATGTTCGTCGCTAGAAACGTGTTAAGGTCCGGTTCACCCATTCAACTAAGCCTCACCAATCACTATCTTCCGTATACCAGGAGGTGGGACTTCGAACACGGCCCCTTGATTCTCACTCGACAGAGTCGAATGAAGAGGATACAGCCTGAAATCATTGGATCCAAATTGGGGATGCTCAGATAACATATCATGGAGACGCCGAATTTCGCCCAAGCCGGGCATGAACACAAGTATCGCAGAAGAGTAGGACAAGTCGTTGGGATCTTTAAAGCAGACATCTTCAAGCAGCCGTAAGATCAGGTCGTAAGGTATCACACGCTCGTCAATGAGGTTGAGAGTCGAAATCGTCGAGGGTGAATAACGCTTCTCGAGTTTGATTCCTTCTGTCTTCGGCACATCGTCAGAATCGTCTTCCTCGTCTCTAGATTGCAGCTCTTCCCTCCAGTCGGGCCGATTTTTTCCTTTGTAAAACTTGTCATCCTCTAAATAAATCAAGGTTACCACCGGCACGTAGCATAATCATCTCTACACCCACGTCTCCTTGCGTATGGCGAATTTTCAGAGATTTTCCAGTTTGTAAACTCTACAGCGTCTTCGAGAAAACGGATGTCGACAGGGAAGGTTCTGCCTGGCACATGCAAAGTTGGGCAACGGTCGAAGTAATCCGATATCTTTTCAGCGTCGACCGTAGCCGACATGAGGACAACTCTATCCAATAGAATTACATCAGGGAAAGTATGCGGAAGAACGTGAGAAAGTTATACTTGAGGTCTGGTCGCTCTCGGATAAGCGATTTCAAAACAATGAGCAGAAAATCGGACTCTATAGTTCTCTCATGAACCTTGGGGCGTGAAATGTCAATAACATGAAAAGAGTGTCTGAAAAGGGTCTACCTCATCGATAATGATATGCTAGATTTCAATCAGATGAAAAAACATTTTGGAAAGGACGAATAACTTACTGTAATTTCATCGAATGCGCTACCCTGTCCACCATTACCGGAACCGCCTTCAAGCATACGCAAAGCGATACCATTGGTGACATAAGCTAGTCTCGTATTGCGAGAAATATTGCTCTCCAAGCGAATGGAATAACCGACGAGAGAATTACCCGTCCCGACGGCATTCGCAGGTTCGCCCAGCTCGCGAGATACACCTGCTCAAAAATGAATAGAGCTCAATAGGGAGGCAAGGCAGCATACGTTGAGCCAGGGAAATAGCAGATATTCGACGAGGTTCTGTACAATAGACACGACATGGTTTGCCTTGCGAAAGGGCGTGCTCCAAGATGAATGCAGGGACTTGTGTTGATTTGCCACTATTGGACGAAGGCAATGAGCCATAGATTAAAATTGTCAGTGACTAGACTCACCATCCTGTTTCTCCGCTAAGTACGAGGACTTGATTCTTCTCCAGGATGTCAATTATAACGTCTCGGTACTGTGCGATAGGCAGCGCATTTCGTTGAACCTAGCCAATATTGGATGAGGCATTCGGAGACACAAAGGGTGGGGGTTTAAACATACAATCATCTCTTGGTAAGCCGAACTGGCTTGACGAGCTGCAAAAGCTTCTGCCAACTGTGAATTGGAATTGGTACCGTCTTGCTGTTCTGATACAAACCTTGACTTCCCGATTCCCTGTTGACCGAAGGCTTGCTTGCTGGATGGCCCTTGGACCTGCAGCAGATTTAGACAGCTGGGAGGAACATAGATGAAGGAGGCTCACCTTTTCCGCTGCTGCCTTTTTTTCCGAAGCTAGTGAACGGAGTTTGCACCACAGAGTAAGATTAATAGCATCATCCCGAACTCTACGTTCTGCTTCCAGTTCATCCCAGAGATCACGAAATGCTGCTGGGAGGGCTCTGAAGAACGTGTGATTAGCGCCAAGCAAAATGCTTCCTGCAGCAAATCCGTCCGTAGGCGGATATGTCAATGCATGAAGCGCAACGGTGGCGATATACTGTTCCGCTTGAGCTTCATCGGGACAACCGGCATTTTCCATGGACCAGTCGTCACGTTTTCTGCCATCCCATATCACACTGACAGATGCTCGCACTGCCCGACTCGAACCGGAAATGATACTGTAGGAAATCGCCGCATACCGGTCCAATTTCTGGACGCAGTCCCGGAGCAATGTCTTCGGGGTGCGACTTGACCATTGCTTGGGTATACCCATTTCTCTGATAGAAATGACACGACCATCCGACGTTGTAGCCGGCTGCGGCTCCATCAAGTCAAGAAGGCCAAGAGAAGAGTCGCCTCCATCTTCATCCATTATATCTAGTGATCTCTCAGGAGACGGCTTCTTCAACTTTTGTGTCGGAGCTTTCTTGGGCGTTCTGCTCAGTGGGGATGAAGGGGCAGTTTTTAAACGACCACTTAGAAACTGTTGATCTAGTTTGGCCCGCTGAGATAGGAATTCCTTGTTAGCAACCTGCTCGTCAAAGAGTAGATCGCCTTGGAGCGCTGATATCCGTTCCTTCAACCGACGCAGCTTTGGGTGTTCTTCCCGAAAGCGTTGGATGGCTTGCAGTTCGTGGTACTTGAGCTTCAAACGCACGTATTCGACATTCGGATCATCAACATCGGAGGATGGATCGCCTTCACTATCCGATGTGGGCTGACTTGTCGCAGCAGAAGGGGGTTCGGATTCGTGGCTAGGGTCGCTGTTCCCTAGTTCACTGGTCGGGCTTCGAGGGGAATCTGGATGCTGGGTAAGCATTCTACGAGGGAAAAATGTAGGTGCATTGGCATCAAGGGCCTTGAGTCGAGATGACAGTGGAGATGGTGCCTGAAGGTTGGTGAAAGTTGTATGTGCGGGGGTGCGCGGGGTTTTGGGAGAGTCAATTTGATCTATATGCGCATGTTAGGCCGAGTTCACGAGCGTCCCCATGGGCCACGGAACATACCTCGAAATCGAACACTTAATTCCTCTTCCGAACAATTGATTGCGAGCTTCAGGGTATCAGAAGTGCAATACCAGGGGAAAAAAATACAACTCCTACCCATTCATAGGCTTCGTCAATGTCAAAACCCGGAATAGCTCTAAGGCACTTGTCGACAGTTTCCTCAGAAAATCCCAGCCTCCGTAATACACCATAAGTCAATGCGAGGCGCGTAATGACCTTCTCTTCGGCCTCCTCTATTGGCTTTGGCTCTGCTTTAAATTTAATAAATGGCCCACAAAGATAATACTTCTTACCATCCCAACGCTTGGAGTCATAAATGAGGGCGAATATCTGGTCTTTGAGCAGCGGTTCTATGTCTAGGTTAGGAAACGTTTGCGAATGGCGGCGGTCGGCTTCAATCAACTGAAGTTACAGTTCAGCCATGAGCAAGGACACCGTGCGAGGTAAATATTCACCTTGATATTCCTGAAACACACGATCATGAACATGGCTTTGCGCGTATAATGGCCATGAAGACATACCGCGATATATCCTTCTCAGTTTTTTCTTGGTACTTGTCTAGAAAGGCTTGGGATGCATGATGCTCGAGATCGAATGGTTCTGCTTGATTCACGGGATGTGCTATGTGCGAGCTGTTTTTTCCCTCGGCTTGGACTGTTTTTTCAGTCTTGTTCGAAAACTCAGTGACTTCTGTCGTCTCTTCTTCTGTTGCCGGGATCGATACGACTTTTTTGGGCACCGATGTTGTTGCGAAACCTCTGGCAACGGGTTTCAACTGGGTCTTCTTCTTTTTAGGTGGCATAATGGGGCCAAAGGATCGAAGATCCCAGAAAACCTTGTCAAGAACAATTAACTGGAGTTGGTACGGATCGATTGAGCAGAAAGAGATTATAGGGATCTATATCGTGTTGTGCTCGGTGGTCGTTGAAGGGCTAAAAGAAAGCAGAGAAGCATTAGAGAAACGGAAACAGGTGGGCATGTGGTAGCTAACTTTTGCGAGAGAAATCGCGAACGTTGTTTGGACTGCCGCGAATTCTGTTGATCGAGTCGACCGGAGTCACACACGCGCAATGGCGCGCCAAACACGCCCTTCGATCATCAAGTTGTATAAATTGTAGAAGGGTATAAGTCATTGCAAAGTTCAACGTTCAACTATGCTAAGGTAACCATCGTCACTGACATCAAATCAAAACCACAAGGCCGCAAAAATCGAGCCCAGCGCAACCGTGAAAGCCAATTTGCTACCACCACCGAGAACCATTGCGCTACCATCATCATCGTTGCTCCCGCTGTCGGTGCCGTTGTTTGTGTCGTTTGTTGTCGATGAAACAGCCGTGCCATTCAGAGTCTTGGCAACATTCTGGAAGGCAGCGAATGTACGCCCGGAAGTTTCATCTGCGTTGACAGCACTGCAATGGAAAAGATTGATTACCCATGATATCAGCAGAGATGGTTTCAGAGACTTACAAGACCATTCCTGCACCGCAATGACTGGCGGGTGCCCTTTGACGGCAATACGCCCATACGGGTGCAGTATCAGTAACTGTGTAGTTCCAGGTGCGGAATTCGGTGGAGCCTTCGGGCACTGGCTGGAATCCGGAATCAAAGCCAGTGGCTCCATCCACATTCAAGGGGCGGCAAGGATCTTCGAATGAAGATTGGGTAACGGTGTGGTTCTTCTGGCGGAATTCGAAAACAATCGTATCCCTGGGTAAGGCGGACACCGAAGGAGGATCGAAAATCAATTGACCAGGCCCGCCGACAATGACCCTATGGATTCGGCCTTCCGGAGTGGCAGGAGTGGCCGCAGGGGAGCCAGGATAAGAGTTGTATGTCGTGGTCCAGACGGAAGCAGAAAGGGTGATTGTCTGAGTGATCAAGGTTGGCTGGGGTGCAGCAGGAATCGTCAAATCGCCGTAGGCCGCAGTGGTAGAACCAACCGCAGGGGCCACGACGGTAGAGCTAGCCGCGGCTTCAGCTTTCAAGCGCTTCCCAACTTCCAAAGCCGAATTTTTGAAGTTTGTGAAAGAGTTGGGAGCGCCGTCTGGCCCACAGTTGATGGAAAACACCATTCCAGCGCCGCAATGGCTGTTTGGGGTCCTCGCCGCCTGTGCACAGTAGATCCAAACGGGATGGGTCTGGGAAAACAGGTGAGAATCTTGACGGGAAAAAGTGAAGTAGACCAAGTACATCTTTGACATCGATCGTATACGTTGGAAGAGCTTCAGTGTCAGCGGCTACAAATTTGCTGTTTTTGTGTTAGCGCGCGAGAAAAGGGGGCTATGCAGATGGGCGCTTACAATCCTGAGTGGTGACCACCCTCTTTTCGGCCACAGGGGTCACTGAACGAAGATTCTGTGACAGTGTGATTCTTGGGATGGAAATGGAAGACAACCTGGTCTCCAGGAGCCGCATACTGAAAAAGATCAAAAAAGCCATGAGGCAAAGGGATACCTATGTAGGTCGGATGCTAACTTACGATCGCCTCAGGCGAATAGAGCAATTTTCCTTCAGCCCCAACTTGAACATTGTGAACAGCAGCAAATGTGAGGGGCAGAAGCGCCAGGCCGAAGGCAAGAGATGAAACCAACATGGTTAATTAATAAAAGAGAGGATTAAAGGGAAAGGGAAGGAATATAGGCCTAGCCTAAGAAGTGGCAACGAAGGGAAGAGGGAAACAAAGATGGCGGTGAACATGGGCGTGCGAGGAGTTTATATGACGATCCCGAGTGCCTGGCAACTGTCTATAGTATACTTGGATACAATGGGAATGCTTATTGTTGTGATAGGAGATATGTTCCACGTGCACACCGCCTTCATCAAACATCGCTGGGGGCTCGGATTGGTACATAAGCCCATTGATCAACTCGAGCGCTGTTCATTGATTCCACTCATCTTCCATTCACCGGCTGGTTTCTGGTGCTAACAATGTCGTCCCGTAAAAACCCAAAGCCCCTCCCCAAGTTCGAAATCGGTAACCACCTCTCATAGATCTACTTCATCGTCTGACGTATCTCTTTCCCAGGTGACGATTATCAATTGCTGCATGCGATTGGAGAGGGCGCGTATGGAACAGTGGCGGCAGCTCTTCATAAACCTACAGGTCGCCAGGTCGCCATAAAGAAGATTCTTCCCTTCGATCATACCCTATTCTGTTTACGAACCCTTCGAGAATTGAAACTGCTCAAGTTCTTCTCAGAGACATGCGTTAACGAAAATGTAATTCTACATTATATCAGCCTGGCGCTCTTCCCTTACAATGACCGTAGATTATTTCCATCCTGGACATTATCAAACCTCCAACTCTGGAAGATTTCAAAGAGATCTACTGTAAGTCCACGGTGGCGCCGTTCAAATGGGGCCTTATCGTTGCTTACCGCCTGCAGTCATCCAGGAGTTGATGCAGACCGATTTGCATCGTGTCATTCGTACTCAGCATCTGACTGACGACCATTGCCAAGTACGTCCCTGCCTCGTGTATCCAATGTGCCCTGCGAATTCAAACCCGACCCTCTCAGTACTTCGTCTATCAGACATTACGGGCGCTCAAGTCAATTCATAGCGCTGACATTGTTCACCGTGACCTTAAGCCCGCCAATCTGCTACTTAACGCCAATTGCGATCTTAAAGTCTGCGACTTCGGCTTGGCTCGTAGCGTTAAGACCAGCGTCCCAGCCGGCAAAGAGGTTGGTTTGATGACGGAGTATGTCGCGACCCGATGGTACCGTGCTCCAGAGATAATGTTGTCGTTCAAAATGTATACCAAGGTATGTCTCCTCTCTGACTGATGGACATCATCTATCCGGCTCATAATGTTGTCAAGGCGATCGACATCTGGGCCGTGGGTTGTATCCTCGCTGAGCTTCTCACTGGGCGACCCTTGTTCCCCGGTCGGGACTATAGCCATCAGCTGGACTTGATTCTTGACGTGATTGGCACGTATATGCCATTTTTCGTTTCAAGCCTTGTATCAATCCATCTTTTGTTAGGCACTCCAAGTCTTGACGAATTCTACGCCATTACCTCGAGAAGGTCTCGCGACTATATTCGTGCCCTTCCAATCCGGAAGAAACGTCCTTTCCCTACATTGTTCCCTCATGCATCACAGGAGGCTATCGATTTCTTGACGAAGACTTTGGTATACTGAGATAAATCATAGTGAGATCATGAACTGACATCCCATCCCTCAGACCTTTGATCCAAAGAAGCGAATGACGGTTGACGAGGCGTTAGAACATCCATATCTTGCTGCTTATGTGCGTTTTCAATTACAGATCATCCCGAAACACATTGTTGACCATTGTTGCAGCATGATCCTGAAGACGAGCCTACCGTAACACCTCTCACCCCGGACTACTTCGAGTTTGACAGTAAGTGGTGCTGGACGATCCCGTGAATCTACGTGACATCTCAACCTATACTGCAGTGCACAAAGACGATCTGAGCAAGGATCAATTGAAAGGTATAGTCGTCTTGGAGCCTGAGCCATTGAAAATTTGTTGCTCATGCTGTTCATTATAGAACTCCTCTACGCAGAAGTGATGTCTTTCACTCCTTCTATCTAAGCCTATCGTTGAATACTTTGCCTGGATTTAATGTTTGTATTACTGCGATAATGTCGTTGGAAGAAACAGAAATAATAGGTGATATTTATACAGCTTGTGACCTTGAACATGTGTCGGAACATTGCGAGAAGAGATAGTAGTTGACTTGCATGAAACCGGAAGAAATGTGGTCAATTATATATATATATATATATGAATGCAAAATCTTGCAAGTTGAGAAAAGGTAATCATCTTCCACTCCAAAAGCCTGATGCCACCCCTTCAACACCAAAGTCACCAAATCGGGTTTCACCTTCCAACTCTGTCCCGTACATAGTTTTCTTTGCGGGCGGAGGTTCAGGGATATTCATTGGGTCCGTCGACGACCCAGTGCGAACCATAGTTAGCCCAAGGCCGGCTGCAACTTCATTGCTGCTGACTTCTCGTTGTTTACCAGTTGAATTGCTCCCCATAGCAGAAGGGTTGATGGTATCATCCGACTGGGATTCAGAGAAGCGGGGGCGTCGAGGAGAAGGCAATCCGAAGGATTTGAAAATGTCTGTCCTATGATCGCCTGCTCGGCCCAAATAGCCTAGACTGGTCCCAGCCGGGGAAGGTGAATGTGGTGGCTCAGGGAATGGAAAAGGAGGTATGAAGGAAGTCGGGCCTTGCGCGGGAGTCGACGACATTGGAACAAAGTTGAAGTTGAATGGGTTCTGATTTTCTTCGTGATGCATGGAACTAGTTCCATTTCGCATATCCGATTCGCCGGGAGATGGTGCAAAGAAGGATGGCAAAGGATCAGTAGGAGGGGGTGGATCAAGATAACTTTCGTTGAAGGCATCATCAGTGCCTCTGTATATCGTGAAGCTGGGTATACGTGGGGCCAATAGCTGCGCTGCAACATCGTCAGATGGTGCTTTGGAGGTGGAAGGTCCTGCACCAGCTGTTTCTCCACTACTGGACAATCTTGGCCGTTTCTTGTTGGGTCGCATCACCTTCTTCGCCAATTCTTCTTCAGAGAGCCCATCTTGTTGCCCTTCCTCAAGAATACCCGTCATATCACTGGTCGCAGAATCTCGAGGTCGCTTTCCCAATGTGATTGGGGCATACCCTGGATGAGGCAAGACATTAGGCACAGCGGCTCCTTCCCGTCTAGGGGAATTCAAGGGTGAGGTGTCATGGCCCGTCGGCGGATATGTTGTTGCTTTAAAAGCAGAAGGCACGACTCCCCTACTGGACTGGTGTTGGATTTCAGATCATAACAACGATAAGAGCGCCTACCTAGCGAGCGGTATTCGGGGGCTCCGAGCTTTGGGGGTGGACGGTAAAGGTGGAGGAGACGGTCTTTCGTTAACACTGTCCTTGAGTTGCTTCAGTTCTTCCTGCAGACTAGCCAGTGAAAGGGACTGCGACCGCAGCTCTCGTAATTCGGCTTCTAGTGATGCGTACCGCTCCTGGAGGCCTTCCAGGTTGGCAAGCTGAGTTTTAAGTTCCTGTATTTCTGCGTTCCGTTGATTAAGAGAACGCATTTCAGTCTGCATTTCCTCGAGCTGGATTCGCAGAGGTTCGACCTGTTGCCTATGAGGTTGATATAAAAGACAATAAAACAATTGCGCCTTACAGCATCTGATATCTGCTGTGAAATGTCCATCGGAGGTACACCTGTGGGTCCAGGGGACCGTGCGGCGGGGGAATTCGAAAGCAATGACTCGACATGCGCATGATTACCTGCAGATTGGATGAGGAACAGAAGACAGCACTGAGGGTGCGAAAACATACCCGAAGGCAAGACCATTCTGTCGGCAGGTGCTGGTTCTGGTTCTGAAAGGATGGATGAATAAAGGAGGCGCGGCTTGGTGATGTCAGATCATACCTTCCTCGATAGTTGGCTCGACTCTACTCAGCATACGACTGGATTTTGCCCTCCTCGAGCGCTGACTGCCTGAACTTGTCGACCTTGTGACAGCTCGTGCACCTGTTCCACCTACAACCGTCGGTCGACCCACACCCAGTCTCGTCTGAAGGTCCTTTGCTTTCCTTGTCCGCGGCACCGGTGGTAACGGGGGTGGTGGCGGTTCTTGCTCGAGAGGCGGGGAGGCCTGGAACAGCATTATCTCGTCTCCATTGTCCTCGTTCTCGCCGATATCATGAATGATAAGAGAACTCGTTCGGCTTGGCCCGGCTCGACTTGGTTGCCTGGTCGAGTTGCTAGATCGTCGAGTGGATGAAGGAGGAAGGGACGATCTATATGAACATTCATGAGAAGTGAGCCAATGAAAAAAGGGAGAGGCCTACTGTGTTTGCAATAACAAGTCGATTAAGGCCTCGGTTTTCAAGTTTGCTCGCACGCCATAATCCTAATTCTCAAAGGTCAACCTGGATGATGAGGCGGAGACCCAAAGACGAACCTTGCACAACTGTTGCAAGTCAACTCGTTTCATGGCCTCCAGAGCTTCTCTGGACGGTAGTGGCGGCATGTGAGACTGTGGTTGGGCTAAACCCAGGGGACGTTGGGAATAGTTAATTGTCGAGTCGGGCGTATGTAATCAAGTTCAAGTCGCGGTTGGACTTGCCAACAACGCGCTATGCACGTGATGCCGGCAGCGCCAAGCCTTCGGACCAAGATCCATCGTCCCAATTAATATTATAATGTTCGTTGTTCAATTCATATATCTTCAGCATAATATCAACTACCATTCACCGATCTAAAGCAACTGCATCTACTGGGGATCCCTTGCCGGGAAGTCCAGGGTCCCATCCTGAGATGATAACATCTCACCAGTCTGCAGCCCAATCTCGGGGGCACAATTAATACTCGTTGCTTCTTGACTTCGCATAGTTCACAAGATCACAAGACAGACTTGCAAGACCCCTATCTAAACAGAGGCATCCACACGTTTACCCAGGCCACACCCGAGTACTCTCTATCTCGATGCCAACGTTAAAACTTCAGGACGTAGCCCAGCATAGTTCATCAAAGTAGAATTTGCTACTTTGCGCTACCCTTCGAGGAACGCTGACATACTCTCTTCCTAGGTCTTGCTGGGTCATTATACGAAACAACGTTTACGATGTGACGGAGTTTTTGCCAGTAATGAGTCCAGACTGTCTGTGGCTCAAGTCACTGATCAGTCTTTGCGCTATCTTAGGAACACCCAGGAGGTGCTGCCATCATCCTCAAGTATGCAGGGAAGGATGCGACATTGGCCTATGAACCGATACATCCCCCTGACGCACTCGACAAGCACCTCCATCGATCCAAGCACCTTGGCCATCTCGAAGCGGAGGCGGCCCAAGCTTTAGACGAGGAGAGGCAAAGTAGGCGCAAAACCAAGGATGAGATACGCACTGAAGAAGCGCACAAACGAAAACCTCCGCTGACAAGGATACTCAGTCTCGTAGATATGGAGGTGATATTGCGTGCATTCTTCTGCCCTGATGAGCCCTTGCTGAACGAGCGGACCAGAAAGTCGCCACTGAAGTTCTCTCACACAAGGCCTATGCATACTATTCCTCTGCTGCAGACGAACAAATCAGTGAGTGTGTTTGGGCATTCTTCAGAACGGTCAGCCGACCCCTGTCTAGCACATCTCGAGAATTCCCGAGCTTTCTCCCGTTTCTTCTTCCACGCCCGTGTCATGAGACCCGTCGGGGAGTGTGATCCGTCGACTGCTATTCTTGGATATCATTCTACCATTCCCGTATTCGTGAGTGGGGCAGCTCTCGCAAAGCTGGGACATCCTCAAGGTACTTTACGACTAAACATACCATCTGTTCCTGATGACATTAATATATCCAGGAGAAATTAATATCACCAGAGGTGCTGCGAAGGAAGGCATAATCCAAATGGTTTCCTCTAATGCCTCCCTTTCCTATGCCGAGATCATCGCTGCTGCAGACCCCTCACAGCCCCTATTCTTCCAGCTCTATAAAAATCGTAACGATACAGTAGCCGAGGTTCGCGTTAGAGAAGTCGAACGCCTGGGTTATCGGGCTATATTTTTAACGGTTGATGCCATAGTGGCCGGAAATCGCGAGGCTGACATCCGCAGCCCTTGGACACTCGAGGACCAAGAAACCGGCAAGGTTCCAGTCTGGGATGAGAACTCTCCCGTCGATGAGGTCAATTTGGGAGGCACAGCCGGCGCACTTGTAAACAATGATGACAAAGACATGACATGGGAGAAGGTTTGTGTTTTGATTGTTCCGTCATTCTACCTCTAACTCTGTTTTGCAGACTATTCCGTGGCTGAGAGGAATTACGAAATTGCCAATCGTGGTCAAAGGTAAGCCCATAGGACAGTATGTTCTGACATGGGGGTATTTTGACCCTCTTCAACAACTACAGGAATACAATGTGTCGATGTGAGTTCTTTCAGGTTCCAATAACTTCCAAGAGGACATCAGGCTTACTTTCAAACAGGATGCTGTCCTGGCAGCAGAAATGGGCGTTGATGGTATTCTTATATCAAACCATGGAGGTGAATCAAGTTGTTTCTTCTGATAGGGTCTTTGCTGATGAATTCAGGTCGACAGCTTGACTAGTAGGTCAACTTGATTTATCCTTTCCAAATCCAACCTACAGTTATCCTACCTCTGCAGCTCCATGCCACCCATAGAGGTTTTGTATCAACTACATTGCCGGAGGCCAGACATCTTTGACCAATTAGAAGGTGGGTTCTCTTCAGTGGTAATCCAAGGCCTATCACTTATACTCAATGCAGTTTATATCGATGGTAGGTGGTTTTTTGCACTTCTTTCTTGTGCATGGTCTAACTTGGACTGTGAATGTTGGTAGGTGGAGCATATCGTGGTACAGGTATGATCCAATCACATTGAGTAGAGATTTGTACCTCACAGACCATTTAGACATTGTTAAAGCACTTTGCCTTGGTGCAAAAGCAGTTGGGTTTGGACGAGCATTTTTATATGCCCAGAGTGTAGGGATCACTGGTTCTTTGTCTAGACAATTCCCTCATCCTTCATTATAGGCCTATGGAGAAGCTGGGGTTGTCAAGATCATCCAGCTATTGAAGCAGGAAATAGTCACTACTATGCAGCTCATTGGAGCAAGCAGTGTAAATGATCTGAAGCCTGAGATGGTATAGTCCCTTCTCATAGCTTATCCCCAAGCCTCTCACTCATGCCATCAGGTTGAGCGTGTAGACTGGCAACCCCATTTGCAATCCAAGATGTAGCAGCTTCCATGGCCCTAGTGTGATTTCTTGGTTCAAGTCCTAATCTTGCCTTCCAGCAGAAAGCTCATTTTTCAATGATCGGAGGTATGCCAATGTTGCAGGGGACCCCGGGCCTTGTGTGGAGGACCATTGTTGTTTTTCCCTTGCAGCCCACCTCCATCTCTTTATAGTGTGTCGGGAAGTGTTTAGGGTATACAAATCAATTGGGACATACTTACCAAGTAACGAGTCAGCTCCTTATCGCTCGGCAAAACTTGCTTCCATTCTGTAGAAGTCGGGTCTTGGTTTAATGTGCAGAATATCCGGTAGGAATCGAGAGCATAAGACCCGGCTCCAGGAAGATGTGATATGGGTGTAGGAGGATAGCTTCTAGTGATGCCCGCGCAGGGCGACATCCTCGTGGCAGTTGCCCGGGACGTACGCAAGTCATAGTTGGTCGGGGGATCTTGCAGGTATGATTGCGACATACAGATTAGGCGCCTTGCCCGTCTTCTCTGTGTTCCCAGAGGAGTCAACAGAAGAATCAACTCATCCTCAACGGCTGTTTGGGAATGTGTGTGAGATATGCGGGTTAAATATATACAAGGCAAATTTGCCATGCCTTGAGACAGGGCATACGGCGTACTCCAACGGTCTATTAGCTTGGTGAAGACTGGAATGGCCTGCCTCCCGTTCGTCTTGTTCAGAAGGGTTACAGCGACCAGCAACTTCCATGGATCATGGGCCACCGTTTCTTTCCAGCATGCGATGGTTGATGACAGTAAAGATACTAGGCAATTGGTACTCACCTTGAATCAGGCTCGGTTTCAACTCCTCGAGCTCGCAATACAAGCTTTCGAGAGTCCGAGCGTAAAACAGCGACAATGGATCCTCTGTTGGGAAAATCCTTGCGCATATGTCTGAAGAACTTGCTAAATGTTGTCGTATGTTGGATGGTGGGGCTGGTGGGGCTGGGAGAGGGCTTCCTTTCCTTAGCGACTTCTGGATAGATGTAGGGGAGAAGTACGGGGAAAAACACGCCTCTTCTTCCTCATTCCTCTTCCTTTTCGTTGGAGTTAGAGGATCCATGAAACGATGTGCGGTCGAGTCTGTGGCGTTAGGATTCATGTTCAAGATCCAAATTGCGATGCCTGTCAGATAGGGGTGGGACTTCACGTGACCGCGTTGTTCAACCGTTTATAGAAGTGTTAGCATTCAAGCTGGGTTTCATTCTTTGGAAACTGGGAGACCTGGTGTCGCTCGTACCGACGTGCTGAACATGGGATTCTGCCGTAGATGTGGCGAGATTGTCGTTGGAGAGCGCTGCAAATGCGGTGGCTCGGCGGCAGGTGTGTTCTGTATGACATAGAGAGGCAATACCGCTCACCCAGTGCCATAGCGCCCATTGTACAGTTCAAGAAGGCTCTCAGCGATGCCGCAACTCAGGATACCTGGACAAAGACATACGTTGCTGCCAACAGGTCTCCATCTCCTACACGCCCAGGCACCGTTCAGAGCTCTGTGGAAGCTTTGAATCGCAATAGTAATACCACCAACCCACCCTCGCCAACCAAGCGCTTTCCAAGGCCTCTCCAGTCATCTAGTACCAATCTACCGCCTCTTAGCAGCCGGGTATCCCAGTACATTGTGTCGACAACGTCTCCGCGTCCTCAATCACCATTGAAACAAGCCATCGCCGTCCCTGACCCATCTGCCGACATCCTACCTTCCCTCGTGGATAACACCTTGTCAAAGGTCTATGGATCCGTCCTTCAGCCCAAGGAAACATTGGCGAGCTACTCATGCGCGCTTTGCTCGTCACCGTTTCCTCCTGACGCTACAATTTATCCTGATCCTTCCCAGCCTGGCTCTTCCGATCCCAGATTCCTCTGTCGGCCCTGCTATGAAGAGAACGGAGGATCCAAGGGTCCCTGCGGAACATGCTCTCGACCAGTGCTGACACTCAAATCCGAAGGAGGGTTCGTCAAAGCAGCTGGTAAATATTGGCATAAGCGATGTTTCGATTGCGCCGGCTGCTTCAAGAATATTGGCGATAGACCGATGGTCGATCTTCTTGGCCGACCTTGCTGTGTTGACTGTTTTGATGATTGTCTAAAGCGAGATACCCCCAAGAAATCAAGGCCAACTACAAGTGCTAATATTGCGAGCTCCCCAAACCCAGATGCGCGGGTGGGCAATGTGGGCGGACTGAGCAAGACTCCTCTAGGACTAAAGAGTCGAGAGTCCGGTCCCGCCATCGACGAACTGGAAGAACGCTTGGGCATATCTCGCTCAACCCGAGAAGGCAGCCCAGTTCTCGAAGAACTCTCCCAACGCCTGAGCAATATTGGCAAAGAGTTCAATCACAGGTATTCTACAGGCAGCCCTTCGGCAAGTCCTCTTGCCGCCCGCTCCGGTGGACGACTTTCCTTCTCAACCGGCAGCAAACCTCGGGAGGAATCCCCATCCAGTAGAACAAGTCCTATCCGGCGCCAAACAGCCGGCAGCCCTGCTCCAAGTGTTGAGGCTGTAGAGGAAATGAAGCAACGTCTCCTCAAAACAACACCCCATCCTTCAACTCCTTCCCGGTCTCCAGCACACTTTTCATTGCATGCCAATTCTCGTCCCCACGACCGGTTTATAGCTCCTATACCCCTCTCTTTTGACAGTGATTCCGATTTCCCCTACAGCCCTGTTCCGCAAACCCCAGACTTGCTGTCGGACTTCTCGGATACAACTACTCAGTCTTCATTCTCTGAACCCCCCGACTCCCCCCCTCGTAGACCGGATGATGCTGATTTGCTTTCCTCAATCGCGACCCATGGAAAGGTACCTCACTCCAAATACAGTCGAGTTGATATTTTCCATGATACCATTATTGAAGAAACGAACAGTCAGCTCAACACTCCGACTAAGACCCCAACGAAGAATACTAGCGGCAGCTTCAATGACACGCCTTCGGCAATTGACGTCAGCCCGTTAAGGCTACGAAAGAAGTCCTCTTTGGGCATCAAAGCCGGAACCCCTCCGATGCCTTCAACCTGCATGGCCTGTGGGGGAAAACTTTTTACCACTGGCGACGACTCCACATTCATCTCCCTGCCTTCGACAGTTAAAGACAAGGCCCCGGAAATTTATCACACCAGTTGCTTCACGTGCAGTATTTGCAATGGCTTGTTTGATAGTGAAAAGAAAGGTCAGGCTAGCTTTGTCCGGCATAGAGGCAAACCTTGCCATCCCGAGGTCTGTTGTATCAACCCTCCTTACCTATGTTTGCTTACTCTTTCGTAGTGTGCACCCAAGGAGCGAATTATGATCCATAAATCGCCAAGTTCCCCCGCACTAAAAAGCTATATCGCCAATATGAAGCAAGAAGACCAGTCCCCCTCTTCTTCGCCTTCTCGTACGAGATCGTCTACTCACCGCCCGACTTCCAGCCGCTTCGAGCAGCCTGCAATAGTCCCTCCGCCTAACTCGCAGCCAACCCCTCGATTTGGCAGTCGGACTGTGTGCCCTGGATGCAAGAAAGCAGTTTCTCCAATGGAACGTGGCGTGATTCCTGGGCCACAGGGCACTAAATGGCATTCTTCATGTCTCGTTTGCGGCGGGAAAAAGGTCAGGCCCATCAGTTGGTATGGACCTCGCAGAGACGAGAAAACGCCTACGCCGGGTTGTGGGAAAAAGCTTGACAGTGCTGCAAAGAGCGATGGAGAGGGAGGGGTATGGTGCAGGGAATGCATGGTGAGCTTTTTAATGTATTGATACAGCGGAGCCTCCCTTATAATTCTTCAATGTTTGTTAGCTGCTCTTGGGGTTAGCCAGTTCTCCCCAGCCATCACCTGTCCGAACTGCCCTTTCTCCTACATACACCGGCTCCGGGAAGGTCGTACCTCAATTTACTGGCACTACTACTCTTGCGCGGCAGTTCACCGGCTCAACAGGAGGGGGTGAAGCAGTTTTACTCAGGCAACTTACTGGCGGTGGCTTAAACCCGACGCGAAGTATAAGTCCTACGAAGCAATTAGGAAGTGCAGCTCCTGGCCCTGGTGGTAGACCCAGGCCAAAGAGTGTACTCGGCATGCGAAGTGCAAAGAGTGTTGATGAAGGAAGAGGGATGTTTCTTGTCAAACAACTCACTGGATCCGGCGGGCCTGGATGGTCATTATCATGATTCCCGCTAGCGTGGACAGCATTTTCCACATGGACTTTCTATAATTTACATAGTAGATTGACAAGCTTCTAGCTTTCATGTTTTCGATGGCAACGTATGAACTCTTTGGTTTGCAACCGCGTATCAGCGCGTGTCTGTATTTTACTCCTGTAACTATCATTGAATTGAGAATACCCATGGAATGATCTAGTCGTCTAGGGAATCCATTGGGATATCCGTTGTCAAGGATTCTGTGAGACTCTTCTTTATGATGCTGTCAAGGCTTTCTCCTAAACCGTTCTATTCCTTCGGTTCGGTTTTCTGATTTTTCGTCTTACGGTTGGGCAGTTTGGCTAATATCAATATCAGCTCAGCAGTGGATCTGCCATTCGTTTATTTTCTCTTCCCGTTGACGGTTTTCGACTCGGCCCTCCCGTCCTCTTCCGGTTGCCGCTATCTTTCAACGTCGTATCTGGCTCTGGAGCTGCTCTGACGACCATCCCTGCTGTAGAACAACAGACCTGTGCCTGCTGTCGAGATTCTGACAGCGTCGGAGCGACACTGGTAGATGCCGGTTCAAGTGAATAACAACAATGGCGCATATTATTCTTCCTCGAACGCCCTTGGCTCTCAGTGACGACGCGGGGGTAAGTGAAGTCGAGCCTGTATGTCCGCAGTCAACTTACTACTGTCCATTTTAGTTCGAATGCATCGTGACTGGGATCCCTCTGTTGTGTACAGGGATTCTGTCGATGGGTTTCTTTACTTTCTTGCTGGGTATGAAGCGAACGACATTGTAAGTTCAAATTTCAATTGGCGCTTGTCTGCACTCAACCCTCAGTCTATCATGTTGTACATTAGCCTTTCTGTCCTACTTTTCTCCTCGTGTTTCTTTGGTTTCATCGCTGCGATCATCGACCTGGGCCAGATTTTAATTCGAGGGCATGCTAATGTCACCAACGGGTTGCAACTTAAACAAGTGACAGGCTACATACGTGCGCGTGAAGTCTTCCTCTCAATATCCGTCGGTTTCTTGTTTTTGTTTTACTGGTCATTCGCCGGGCGCCGACCACTCTCTCGCGAGACCGAAGCAAGAATGGACATGAAGGGTGTGTTAATCCAGTTTGGGACGACCAAGACGACGCATTGTGCCAGCTGGGAAAGGTGGGGTTATGTCGGGATCGGCCTCAAGTGGGGTTCCCTGGCGGCCTGCTTGCTCATAGTAACCCTGGAAGTTGTCTGGAGACTTGCACCAAAGCACCACATTTACGGCGATCTGTATGTCGCCTCAGCGACATTGGAGACGGCAATTTCGGCCATATTTATTCTTAAGCTATTGCTCAACTTTTACCTAACCCCGTCCCCTTTCAAAAGACAAGTCCTTACCAACTACATCGTTCCTATCGTTGCCTTCGTTATAAACGCTGGCCTTGGCATCGGAAACTTGGTCGTCTGTGAGTCCTCGTCACGGAGTGCCTTTTGAGCTCTATCCATTGCTGATGTGCCTCCTTTTCAGTTGCCTTCTCCGAGACGTCCCTCGGTCGTTTTCTTCGCGGGATCGAAGTTTATCTCCTCATTGTCCACTATCTCATTATAACATTTCGAGTTCCCAACGCCACTCACACCCCGATCCCTCCGCCACCCGTCGCTGTCATCCCGCGAGACCAGGAGAAACAGATATTTACCAACCAGCCCATCGTCAGACCGGCTTTCCCAACCTCTGATGTCGATGTCGGACAGCAAACTGAAGCCGTTTCCAGCAACGGAATCTGGAAAATCAGCCGCTTCTCGAATTTATCGAAGATATCCTCTTGGATCCCCTCCAATCGAAATTCCCGTCGGTCGCTAGCGAGAGAGCAACTGAGCCAGTTTCAAAGTTGGGAGGGAAGGTTCTCCCCGCCTCAGCGCAGCCTTTTGTTCATGTCCAACACTGCTCCAGAGATTGGCCCAGTTCAAAGGATGCAGGATACGCGTTACCCTCAAGAGGTAGGAGGAAACGGGCCGATGCCGCCTGTTGTCGTGTCACTGAATGGAGACGACCCCCTTAATGACCTCACCTTCTCTTATTATGGCGTGGATCGCACCAATGATCAAGACACCAGTTCGGTTGGAACAATGTCTCCCATTTATGGACTGAATGGCATTACTATGCCTACCAAGACGAAGGCCAGCTACTCAGTTGTGCGGCCACCTAATAGCACAAAGGGCGATACTTCAGGGGACATTACACCCAACCGAATGACTAGGTTGGCTCAAGAGCAATCTGAAATTGACAAGAGCATTGCTGTTCTACGCAACCAGATTGATCGAGGTAGTGGAAATGTCAATCGAGAGTTATCTGTAGGTGCATCGGACCTCGCGACGTCCAAGTCCACGCCAACGTACGCGACATTGAATAGTAGCAAACTGTCCTCCCCAGCCCAGAGCGACTTCTCTTTGTCAGTGTTCCCAGTGCCTCCTGCTCCTCCGCCGACACAATCCAACTTTCGAGAGCTTCCTGCTCCCCCTGCTGCGGCCACGCTAAGACCTACCATTAAGCGTGTGCCACCGGCAGGAATGATTCCTATCCAAATTGACCTTTCTCCAGAGCCTGGGAACCCCGCCAATATTGACCGTAGTCCCAGGTCCGCTTCAGCTGCCACACAGTACGATGTGACTTCCTTCATTGGCGGTAAGACCCTTCTCACACGATGATTCCTGGAATGACTTCTTTTTGGCTAGATCTTTCGGCCCCTCAAAATGGTTATCTTCCATTCAGTGGAGTCATCACTTCTAGTGGCGTATTTCCTGCAAGCGGTATTGGTAGTGACAGCCAATCCGTTGCTGATCGCGATAGGGATAATGCAGGAGACCGTACGCCTACTGGGAATACCCTGATGAGGACTCCAAGCCGGCCACTTGGATCCGCGACTATGTCTAGTGGATTCCCGAAGCCAATCCAATCCGCCTCAATAGATCGGGTTATACAGCTGCCACCGCAAAGCATGGCATTGCGGACCCTCCTAGCAAAGAACACCTCCATCCGCACGACTCCTATGGGACCTCGCCATTCTCGTAGCAATTCGCTCATTAATGCTGCCAGGGAGCAGAGCGACCCTGCTCGTCTGTAACATAGTTGTACATATCGAATCCCAGTGTAAACATTAGAGTTTGTAGTATGCGAAGGGACTCTTGATGATTATATCTTATCACAGTTGGTCTCCCTGACTATTACCAGCAACGCAGCATCTTCCCTTTGGATGAGCTAGATTTAATCGGTATTCAATTACGGATTACGATCTCCCGCGACTGATAGATCTCCATGTTTTTGTGTCCCCCGTCTGCTCTTGACAGTCATGATCATGATCCACTAGTAGTCGTCTTGCCTACCAAACTGTAAGAGTCTACATAAACCCGATTGACTCGACAAGATGCTTTTTGCTCTATAGACAGGCTCTTGTTTTTATTTTTCCTTCTTCGCGGCTGGCCGATTCTAGTCTACCATGGAAATTATAGTAGACGATGCTGATCCCCGGATTGAGTATTCAACCAAGCTACCGGCCCTGCGCTGGGAACCAAACTTTCTCTGTCGAGAACACTGTGCAGGGCTAGAAGATGTCCGAGGAGAAGTGGAGGCAAAAGCCAGGAACGGTGAATGCTCTCTGATGGTTTACAGAAGTGAACTTCTTATCCCTTGCATTACTTAGGGACCTGGCACACGACCCGAGGGGTAATTAGCCACATCTTCCGCTTGACGCAGGGCGCTTACGAATTTTATCTATAGGGGGCCAGACAATCCAATGCTACTTTGTTAAGTTTCGAAGGTTCGGCATTATAGAAACTTTTCGTCGAGGTTCCAAGATGAACTGTACCATTCATGTAGGTTCGAGGGTCGCTGCGTCTTTTATATTATTTCAGAGAGATGTACAAGACGTAGCCTCTGCCAGGTAGAGAATTTTCGCACTAGAACATGAGCAGCGCAAGCCTAACTTCACTGTACTATCATCTTCCTAGCGTTGCAGAGGCAAAGCTCATGTTCTACGTGGACGGTCAACTCCAACAGACTCCAAGTGATATATCCTGGTCCAAGATATTGAAGGACCCGAGGATAAGGATACTCCCGGGTGACAGGTTTGTTAACGCTGTTCTGTTCAACCAGGCCGTTTCGCCCGGGAAGCATTCTTTCACCATTCAATATGACACCGGGGATATGACAGAACGCGATACATCTTTGGCATTGGACTATATTCGATATACGTGTGTACTACTACGCCTTCGTCCCATCTCTCGTTTACTCATAAGGCATTTAGGGAGCTGGTAGCGTCGCCGTCGCCGTCGCCTTCGTCTACAGCCGCCTCTTCATCTTCCTCAAAGTTGGGGATCATCATTGGCGGCGTGATAGGAGCCCTGGCGTTTCTGGGCATACTCCTTGGATTCTTGACCTACTGGTGGTTGAAGCGCCAGAAACTTCGCCAACGCCACAGGGTGATGTTGTCAGGGGAATCATCTAGCATCAATGACAGCGCTCAATCGAGATATGAGAAGATTCTCTGGAGTCCTGCACTGCCGGGGGCGGCAGAGATGATGGTCAGCCCACCATCTCCGAGTCGTCCGGCGAGCGCAGTGTCGTTCACCACTTTGTCCTCCTTGTCAATATTTTCTCGACCAGGGTCAGGATTGCACGGCCTGCCTTCTCCTGCGACGAGACCTTCAACTCGCTCGATACGTGCATCCGTGGTTTCGTCTTCTTTGTCGTATACTTCTTACGAACAGCAGTGGCAAGGTTTGGGTGCCTTGTCTGCAGGTTCCCGTGCATCTCGTTCTGCAGGCCAATGATAGTACTACATACAACGTTGTATGGGCTTTTAAAAATCAAATTCTTTGCAAGATACATACACTGCTTCAGCACTGGACCATCAATTATTCGTGTACC